>CAIGQZ010007154.1:22841357-22868531 GCA_903798205.1 Danio tinwini
TATATATATGTATATATATACATATATATATATATATAAACAAACAAACTTGTCAAGACAAGATCTGAAACAGAAATATATGGTAGGGATTAAGCCAAAGTAAGGTTGTATGACTCTTATTTTTATCCACGATCTTTTTCTTTCTCAGATCACTCCCCGGAGCATCTGACATCATGTTCCTCTCTCAGGACATGCGTTAGGGTTTCCTCTACCATAATACACCTAAAAAACGGATTGCCGTAAAACTCGTCAATGGCAGAAAAACGTTTTCTCTTGAGTTAAGCTAAATCGTTTATCGTTTTGACGCACATCATAATACCAGCCATACATGTAAAGCAAAACTAATGTCCTTCAATTCGGTGACGTCCAGCAGCCGTCATCCTTGAACCAATCTTTTATTGTAAGCTGCTTGCTTTTCTGTCTTTTCCATTACTCTGTTTGTTAGATGTTTGCTCCCAGTTTCTTTTGCCGTCTGAAGCATGTCAAACGCACAAAATGCCCAATTCACGCCATGTTATTCACTCGATTTTGTGCCACAGGAAGTCTAGTCGCATCTTTGCATTGACTTCAGATGTAAATGACTCGCGCTTCATCTGCGTCTGCTTACAGCACAGGCTGCGAAACAACCCCCCCCCCTTACACACACACACACACACACATCCATGTAATGTAATGATTGTAAGGGTGCAGGTGAGATGTCATTTTTTGAGAGACACTACGATACATCACATGCGCTGCGTATGCAACCTCTATAAGTCATGTAAAACAATTAACTGCAAACTTAAATATCATTTGATTATATGGTTTGGAATTGGATGTTTTGTAAGATTATTTCATTTTTTGCAATTATTTTGCGTTTAAATTAAGAATTTTGCAGGATTGCAAAAAATTTTGACTTTTTGTTGATTTTGCATTGGATTCAGCAATCGCAAAATCGTGAAAAACTAGAGCATCTGATATCGCAATTCTTTCATGGGCAACACATAAATTAAACTCCTAATCTAGGTTTCAAAAACCGGCGCATAATCAGACTTTCAATTTTGTAGAATTATTTTTTTCGCTAATATCATACACAAAGATACTGGCTGTGATTTATATATTTGTCTCTTATTTCTGAGGTGTCTTCAAAGATGCCCAATTTTGGCTCGGGTCACAGTTCAATCTTGTATACTGCAGATATAAATAAAAAAATGTTTTGCCAAAATGGACTAATTTTATGTCTAGAATGATTGAGTCAAAGTAAGAGAATTGTTTTGCAACTGAAGTAAACAGTAGACTCTCTCCACATCATATTTTAGTTTCAATACATCGTTTGCAGGTATTTAATCTTTCTGTCAGCATTATGTTACAAATAGCCTAACCTGAAGCGTTTCTTCATTTTTCACATTAGCTGAAACTGTATGTTTGTTTTTCTCGTTTCAGATG
Source organism: Danio tinwini (assembly GCA_903798205.1). Classification (NCBI taxonomy): domain Eukaryota; kingdom Metazoa; phylum Chordata; class Actinopteri; order Cypriniformes; family Danionidae; genus Danio; species Danio tinwini. The sequence goes on from CAIGQZ010007154.1 coordinate 22,842,783, forward strand.
GTTTGCGAGCGCACTGAGGTGTTTGCATCAGCGTGTGCTATTGCCAGAGCTTTCCCGCTCTTCACCCGCCGCTCCGTGTCTTCTCGCAGGACAGAGAAGAAACGCGTGACTCTGGAGTTTCTCACTGTGGGTCAGGACAATGGGCCTCTGGAGCTCACCACACTCGAGGTTAACACACACCTCATACACTAGAGACCAGTGTTTCTCAATCCTGTGTTTCTCCTTTCCTGTCAGATGTTTGTTCTAATTCAACAACAAGTGCCCAACGAAGTGGCATTACATGTGAATGTTAATTTAAAGTAGTATTAGTATTAGTACGAAAGTATTTGAATTACACTCACCGGCCACTTTATTAGGTACACCTGTCCAACTGCTCGTTAACCAAATTTCTATCAGCCAATCACATAGCAGCAACTCGATGCATTTAGGCATATAGACATGATCAAAACGAGCATCAGAATGGAGCAGAAAGATGATTTAAGTGACTTCGAACGTGGCATGGTTGTTTGTGTCAGATGCTCTGAGTATTGCAGAAATTGCTGATCTACTGGGATTTTCACGCACAACCATCTCTAGGGTTTACAGAGAATGGTCCAAAAAAAAGAGAAAATATACAGTGAGCGGCAGTTCTGTCTGTGCTAATGTCTTGTTGATGGCAGAGGTCTGAGGTGAATAACCAGGCAGGTTCGAGCTAAAACAAAGGAAACAGTAACTCAAATAACCACTCAATACAACCAGTTGTGTAATGTGTGGAGGATATTTTCTTGGCACACTTTGGGCTCATTAGTATCAATTGAGCATCGTATCAACACCACAGCCTACCTGAGTATTGTTGCTGACCATGTCCATCCCTTTATGACCACAGTGTACCCATCTTCTGATTGCTAATTTCAGCAGGATAACACGCCATGTCATAGTGTGTGAATCATCTCAGACTGGTTTCTTGAACATAACAATGAGTTCACTGTACTCAAACGGCCTCCACAGTCACCAAATCTCAATCCAATAGAGCACCTTTGGGATGTGGTGGAACGGGAGATTCGCATCGTGGATGTGCGGCCGACAAATCTGCAGCAACTGCGTGATGCTATCATGTCAATATGGAGATGTATGAAGGCAAAGGTGGTCCAACCCGGTTCTAGTAAGGTGTACCTAATAAAGTAGCTGGTGAGTGTATAGTAATAAATATAATTTGTCATATAAACAAATTATTAGGAAAAAGAGCTAGGCGATTGGGATTAAGAAACGCTGCTGTAGGCTTTTCACTTCTAATATCTCCGCTATACACTCAATTTTCTAGTATATGAAATTTTCTATGATTATACTCTATGGTTCTATGGTTTGCTCATCAACATCTGAGTCTGAAAGTCTCAACATTCCGTACTCCGCTTTTTTGGTTAAATAAGAGCGAGATCCGGGTATTTGGAGGGCTTTTGTGGGGGGTTTCATTGAGAACACAGTACTTTCAATATTTATAGTTGAAAATAGAATAATGCACTAGTTTATGAATTAGAATGGACTAAAACATTTTGAGATTCTTCTTGATATCATAGATTCAAGTTTTATTTGTCACACACACAGTCATACACAAACACAATACGATATGTGTAGTGAAATGCTTCTACATCAACCCATGACCTTAAAAAACAAAACAAAGGATGTATGTATAAAGGATCCAAGTTATGGAATATAATAATAAGTAATAAAAAACTGACAATTTTACATATAAAAATATAAGTTACAGCTACGGGACATATAAAAAAAAAGCTCAGCTATACAAACAAAAACAGAAGTCTTTCTAACAAAGTGCTTGATGCATAATAGAGGAAAGAGTGTATCCTACAGGTGGTTTGTCAAACCCACTTACCTGCATAGAGCACACTCCATATGACCTTATATGATCAGGATTAATCAGGATACCTTATGGAAAGGTTCCAACGTTTTTGTTACTTGTTTATTAATGTGTGTGTCACTTCGTTGCGTCTGTATGATTGTGCAAGTATTTGTTTCCAGTGTCTTGCTAATGCTGCGGATGGAGTTCGTCTGGCTGCTCGAATCGTGGACACTCCATGCAGCGAGATGAACACTGATGACTTCCTGGAGGTACTTTAAAAAAAAAAAATTGTATGCTTCTGTTAAAGAGTTCTTTTGCTCCATCATGCACAATAGCTACATTTTATAACGAGGTATAAAAGAATGGGGAAGTTTAGGGCGCAGTAACATTTCATATATAATTAATTATTTATAAATTGTGTGAGGCATTTTTTTGTGTACCTTTTGTTAGACATTGATAAATAGGCCATGCATCTCAAAGAAGCAGCACTAAAAATGAGTACAACATTTGCTGTTTATTGTTTGCATAAGCATTATATTGAGTCTGTTATCGTTCTGTTGAGAGATTTAAATATTGAGCTAATTATTTAGCATTTAAAATTCTTGTAGGTAGTTGAACATTTAATTTTTTTGTTCTTTTTAAGATAAAATGACCTTTTTTGCAACAGTTACAATGCTGTGTATGTTATGTTATGTATGTATGTATGTAAATGTGTATATAAATAATGCAATATTTTGCAGGAAATCAAGACAGTGGGAAATGACTTGGGCATCACTCCGACTATAATTCGAGGAGAAGAACTGAAACAAAAGGGCTTTGGAGGTAATCTTGAGCTTGTGCTTTCAAAACCCAGCAGATTGCAACATTTTCTGATGTGTAATGAAACCGATGAGCTTGCAGTCTCATCACGGGATGAGTCATGCTAATTTAGAAGTGCTGATTCGCCGCTTATTCCTCTAGATGACTTTTTCTGGCATTTAAAGTGCATGTTGTTTTGGTTAACTGTGATTCATGTGTGTGCGTGCGTGCGTGTGTGCGTGTGTGTGAAATGGCTCTTTCTTCAGGCATCTATGGAGTTGGTAAAGCGGCCCAGAATCCTCCTGCTTTGGCTGTGCTCAGCCACACTCCTTCAGGTGCCACACAGACCATTGCCTGGGTGGGCAAAGGCATTGTCTATGACACCGGTGGACTCAGCATCAAGGGCAAAGTAAACATCACACCTCAATGACAGCCTACTGCACTGAAATATAATCAGAGCAAAGCTAGGGCTGTAAAATCTGAAATTGCAATATTTAGTTTTGCAGCGATAGGAAAATAATTTTACCAGATGATTTGAATAGCTCTATTTGGAAAAATTTCATTAATTTAAATCGACGGTGGGATGATCAAGTCTTTTCCTATGCATTGCATCTGCAAAAATAAATAAATAAACAGTGCATTATGGATTTCTTAGGAGTAACAGTATTCAAGTACAGAAATTGAACAATCAAATGTAAAATAACATGGCCATTATTGTAGAAATAATATATATATATTTAATAATATCTTTATCTTATAACCTTTAATAACCAATCCTGCCATATAACTGATACACATATTGTGATAGTGTTGCTCAAATGATGTATTGTTCAGCCCTAGTCAGAGCACTCTATAATGCCAAGTTTACACTGCATGATTTTCATAATCATGGGACCAGCGTTGTTTTCACACTGCATGACTATGTAGGGTAGCGTTCCGTTGCTGCTGTGTTTATACTGCATGATGGATCAGTGACGGGAGGATACACACTGCATGACTACAAGACAGTCGCTAACAACTCTGACTCACAAATCCATGTGAGAAATGATAAGATCACGTCTGAGACTAGAAATGATACCCTGCAATAAATAATTTAAATGTTTTGAACACTGATTTACAGCAAAAGGGCAAAAAAAACAAAAGAAAAAACGAGCTTTAGGGGAACAAGGCTTGTGTGTTGTGCAAAGAGAAAGTAGTTGGAGGTTTATTTGTATAGTGCTTTTCACAATAATTATTGTTTCTAAGCAGCTTTACTAAAGGTGCACATTAGTGCATTACAATTAAAATCAGAGAAGTTAAGGTTATTAGTCACCATAATTAACTAACTTTTGACAGTTAAAGTTATTATTTAAAAAACATAGTTTACCTGCAGTCATATAGTATAGGTGATGTCTAGGTGTACATGTTCAATGAAGTGTATAAATAGTGTATTAAGCTGGTCAGTAAATAATTTTGCAGTATGCTGCGGCTGATCAAGCAAATGTTTCTATGTTTCTGTTTATTGTTATTGTAAAGCTTATTTATTCTGATATTGTGGTCTATAACTCCTCCCCGAACTCGCTGCTGACCCGTATCCTGCTCTCTTATTGGCTAAGGGTCGTCCTTGATGTGTTTTCTAGTCAGAACAATTTCACAGAGCTTGAAGCGCAGACTGGTGCAGATATTTTACTAATTCTGTCTGATCGCGTTTTTAATTATTCACACTGCATGAGTCGATTGTGTGAACAAGCACATATTTGCCGCCGTGCGAAAATCAGGGCTAAAATTGATGAATTGTTGTGAACTTGGTATAATTCTTTATGGTTTTATTAATGTTAACAGAAAAAGTCACCTAAAAATTAAAATTACTTCACAATTTACTTCCCCTCAAGCTGTGTTTGGTGTATATGACTTTCTTTTTAAGTCATTTAAAATGTGGTTCTGCCTTTTCCATGCTAATAATAATAGTAATAATTCCCTACATTTATATAGCGCTTTACACATTGGGGGGAATCTCCTTATCCACCACCAGTGTGCAGCATCCACCTGGATGACGCGACGGCAGCCATTTTGCACCAGACCACACACCAGCTGATTGGTGGAAAGGAGACAGAGTGATGAAGCCAATTATCATATGGGGAGGGTTAGGAGGCCATGATGGACAGAGACCAGATTTGGCCAGGATGCTGGGGTTTTTCAAAGGACATCCTGGGACTTTTAATGAGTCGGGACCGAAAGACGGCGCTCACAGAGCAGTATAGAGTCCCCGTCACTATACTGGGGCATTAGGACCCATACAGACCACAGGTTGGGCAGCCTCCTGCTGGCCTCACTAACACCACTTCCGGCAGCTTTCCCATGTAGTCTCCCATCCAGGTACTGAGCCCTGCTTAGCTTCAGTGGGCAACCATGAGAGAGTTGCAGAGAGCTAGCTGCCAGCTGCTGACCATGCTCATCATAAAACACACCATATGCCGCCTGATGGATAATGCGTGTCTTATGAAGTGGAGCAATGTGTTTTTGTAACAAAAATGGTTCACATTTTAAATTATAAGCTCAAATCATTGACTTCTTCTGCAACAAATGTCTTGCGTCAAACATTGAATCAGAGGAAGATTTCTCATTTGCGTTCTTGCATGTCTACCATGTAAGACTATACTTTGAATTCCTTTCAGATGACCCTATTATTATAGTTTGTACATTTTAATGTTGTTCTCTTTGTCTTAGACCACAATGCCGGGGATGAAGAGAGACTGTGGAGGAGCTGCTGCCATTTTAGGAGCGTTTAAAGCTACTATTAAGCAGGTATTTTATCCTTTTGATAATTTTGCTAGCTAAAGATCACTGGGTGCTAAACATATCTATGAGAAAGGTCCTAACCCTCATCTTAAAACCCTTTACACTGTATATTAATATGCATCCATCGTATCAGTGTAATGTTATGTTTATGGGAGGTGTCTTGTTTCATGACTGAGCACATGTAAGTCTGTGTGTGTGACATCAGCGTACCAAAGTTCTTTGTCTCTGTACACTGCCATTTGAGGTCTGTTCTATGTTGTGTATTTTTATCTTGAAGAATTTTTTTTTATAAAATATATATTTGTTGTTGTTTTTTTTGTTACTGCAATGGGTAAAAATTATTTATAATTAAACAATGCAATTATAACTGGATCTTTCCAGGTTTTAGTGAGAGTCTTTGGTAATCATTGTAATGATTCATATTTGCTCAAGAAGAAATTCTTATTATTATCAATGTTGGAAACCATTGTACAATTTAAAATTTTATATAAAAAGTTTTTTCATTAATAGACAGTGAAATTGAAACCGTTTGTAACACTAATGAATCACAAATCTCACGGTTCGGATCACATAATGTTTTTTTTTGTCACGGATTGGACCATTTTTCGGATCAGCCAAAAAAAAGGGGAGCAGACAAATGTCATTAGCTTTCTATTTATTACTGAAACATCACTACACTTTTGGTTTTAACAAACAGCTCGTAGAACCTGTAATTTCTTTACAGATAAAAAAGAAATAATCAGCTGAATAAAAATAAGTTGTAAAATATTCAGTACTGTGAAAAATTCACTGTTACTACGACTGTTGCTGATGACACTAAATGTATAAATCTAACATTATAATTTGTACAACCCATATTTATTTTTAGTCTTATTTTCAATAAATGATTCAGTTATTCACTTATAAAACTTCTTGTTTCATTGCTAGATTAATCATTTTTGAAGAATTATTCAGTGGCATATTTTTGATGGCTGGTTGTCGCCACCTATTGGTTAAATAATGTAATTGCTGCCTGCAACTTTCATGACGTTAACGTTCATGATCAGTTACACCCTTACTATTCAATTATGTTCTGTCGTTTTTGATCAGTTTAGTGTGTTGTGGCTGAATACATTTATTAAAAAAAAATTACTTGCCCCAAACTTTTGAACCTTAATGTTTGTGAGTGTTTCTGATACGATGTTTGGTGGTTTCTCATGACATCTGTTTTTTCCTCCAATTTTTGTTTATTTTATTTAGTTTTTTTTTCAGTTTTGATATTGGAATCGGTTTGTAGGTCAAAACCTAAACCAGAACTCAGACTGTGATGAGCAAGTATTAATTCCAGCTGTAAACTTGGCTCAGGTATAAACCACCTGTAATGTGTTTTGTCTCAGGGCTTTAAGGACAATCTTCATGCAGTTTTCTGCTTGGCTGAGAACTCAGTGGGACCTGCAGCCACTCGGCCAGATGACATTCACACTCTGTACTCGGGAAAGTAAGTGTTGATTGGTTGACCTTCTATGTGTACAGACCAGCAGTAACTGTGTGTCGTCATCTCTCAGGACAGTAGAGATCAACAACACTGATGCTGAAGGCAGGCTGGTGCTCTCTGATGGGGTGGTGTATGCAAGCAAAGACCTGTCAGCGGACATCATACTGGACATGGCAACACTGACCGGCGCTCAGGTGCGTTTCTGATCGTCTTCTGAATGAGATTGATTGCTTTTCTCAAAGTCTGTGTGATCCCGGAAGTTGCTGAGACTTTTCAGTATGTTGATGCACTTCCAACTGAAACTGAATATTGAGTAGGGGGCTTTCTTCTTGAGCATCATTTCCTCCTTGCAAAATAATGGTAAGAGGTGTGTGGTAAAAAATATTGTGTCTAAAGCATCAAACTGACGTCAACAGAGAAGAACCGCCACTCCAAATATACGCTTATTTCACGCGGCTACACCAAAAAAAAAACGAAAGCGAGGCTGTGGTGGGAAGAAATCCAGAAGTGGAGGATTAGCACTGTAAACATTGGCGCAATTTCAAAGTGCAGATGTGGTGTAAACATCACTTTAATGTCATTCAGTTCAGTTTAATTTAAACAATTAAAAGCATATTAGGCATCAAACAAGATCACAATCTCTAAGAGTAATAAACATGAGTGTCCTCCTAGGCTTCAGGTTATGGCACCAGGTAAACACCGTGGGGACGCTTCCCTGCTTCAGCCTATGTAACCCGGTGAGCGATTAAAACAATGCAGTGCTCTGTAGCACATCTTCGTGTTGTCTGTAACGGTGTTGTACTGCTAATGAAATTTTAAAAACGTCCATTTCCTGCTAACATTTAATTGCTGTTGAGCGCGTCCTAAAGCAGCGCTGATTTGCCATAGTATTCACCAGTGCTCAACAAAATTGACTGTGATTGGCTGTGAAGGTCATCAGTTCACCACTCTGCACCGAGTGCAGATACAGGACACTGGAGAGCTTTAAAGCCACGAAGATCAGTCGATTCATCAGCAGATCGCTCGTCTGTGTTTGAACTCGGTAAACATCTGTGAAGAGCAATGAACTTATGACCTTCACGGCCAATCACAGTCATTTTTGTTGAGCACTGGTAAATACTATCGCAAATCAGCGCTGTGTAAGATTGCGCTCAACAGCACTTAAATGTTAGTGGGAAATGGACGTTTTTTATTTATTTATTTATTTTTTGTGTATCAAAATTCAGTATCATGACAAGTCAAATATAGTGAAAGAATCAGTTCATTAACTTGAGTTTGACAAATGGCATCTAACACATGTGTTTGGGAATGAAAACGTTAGCTAACTAGTGCAATTTCTCTGAACTTAGCGGAAAATGAGGTCTGATATCCCTTTTTATTTTCACTATCCTTTTAGAACGGACCTTCGGGTCACTCGGAAAGTGGTGAAATGATAAATTTTTGTCACTTTCTCTTCGCTGATAAGATATACAGCCAGATACACACAATACACCATTGCGGACGGTGTTCCTGTGTGGCTCCAGGCGATACTTCCAAGTTTCTTCCCACCACAGCCTCGCTTTCGCTTTTAAAATGGCGGCCGCATGAAATCAGTCTATTAAGCAAATGCTCAGACTTTGATAGAAGATGACCAAAACAAATGTTTTTTCAGTTGATTAACTTGCACAGAATAAATTTTCTCCCAAAGTATAATAAGATGCACTAGCGAAATTAACATTTGTAAATTTTGATTTCACATAGACTTTTAAGCATTTACAGTAGGGCTCTGCATTATACAATAACCAAAATTATTGCAATATAATTTTTTTGATTGATAAAACTCTTTCAATTACAATTGTATTTATGTAGCACAATTATTTACAACTTTCGTTGTGCTTTTTAACAAATAATCAAAAAGAGAAAGGAAAAAAACAAACAGGTTAGAAACTTCTAAATATTGTCAGAAGGTAAATGTTTCTGCTTTGTAGCGCCACTTGAAAATGCTGATTGTTTGCGTAATATAATAAAAATATGGACTGTATGTAAACAAATGCAGAACAGCATCACAGCATGAGTTTAGGTCCCAAATTAGTCACATGACCACCTCTAAAGTGTAATGCTAAAAAAGATGCTCATAGATTTAGTGAAGTAGCAGTAGCTGCTCTGTGATATTGTGAAAGGATTGGGAGATATACATATGCATTTTACCATATTAAAGAAGATGTATTAAGGAAGTAATGAAATATTATTATAGTAATTATTAAGATGCAGCATTTGTGCTTTTTATTTTATGTAGCATTTTATTTGTATAAACATATCATAGGAACATCAGTTGTGTGGTTTTATCTATGGTTATGAAAATCTGAATGTTTAATTTGAATGGACCCTTTTCACATTTCCGGGTTTCTCAGTAGCAGAAGGCGTCATGGTTTGGTAAACTTAGAGCGCAGTGAATAGGAGAGTACAACAAATAATTTTTTTACAATCCTATTTGCTAAAATTATAAAAGAAAAACTCCACGATGGGATTATAAAGACTTTCAGAAAAAGGAAAAAAAATTCAGGAGAGGAGAGAATAACTTCAGATTTAGGTCTAATCCCAATTCTATTTTTGTACTTCTACCCCTTCCCCTTGGCCCTTACAACCGAGAGCTATGGGGAAGGGCTTCAAAACTTAGCCTTAAGAATTGGGACAGCACTTCAACACCTGCACACGTCATCATGTCATCGCGATCTCTTGCTTTATATGACATCAGACAATCGCGACTGCTGTAGTTATTCCAGTTGTTGTTTTTTGGTATTTATCTTCAAGAAATCACTGAAGGCATATATTATGTTATCATAACGATCTAATGTGGCAATAAGATCGTAACTGTACTGTGTATTTACAACATTACATTATCCCAGACACTAAAAAGCCCATTTTCAGTCACTAGACTGCTCTGAAAGGGTATGCGAGTGTCATCGAGTGTCAGAATGTTGTGGGACTGCTGTACAAGAGTTATGATTATGGATTATAGATCACAAAATTTAGTTGTTTTTTTGTTTTTTTTTGCATTTTTTTTATTTAAAAAGCATGACGGTAAAACATGAACCCAGTTATGAATATATTAAAACGTGTGTTTGTCGTAATAATGACAAAAAAAACTTTCGGGTGCAGTGAAACTGCTGCTGTAGCTGGTGTATTTTCCGTTTCAAGTGTGCTCCTAAAAAAATCTTAGTTCGAAGGGATGTATACCCCTTGCCCTTAACCCTTACGCCTTCAAGCTAAAGAGAATTGGGACACCACTACACATGAACGCGCAGGGTAAGGGGAAGGGCTAAGGGGTAGAATTGGGATTGGGCCTTACTCTCAGCCCCATAGACACTGCATTAGAAACGCCTCGCATAAGTGGTAATTCGTTTTTTGTAATTTGACGCAAAGATGATTTAATACATTCATAAATGCTTATAAGTGTTCATACATTCAAAAAAATCTAAATATTAAAAACTTTCAAGGATTTAGGATCATGTTGATTGTTAAACGTGTCATAATAGTCTTGAATTTAATTTACTTTCATTCATAATATCATACAAAGTCAGAATGGTATTGTTTTATCTTTTGTTTTAACCTGATATGAATATCATCAGATGAATAATTTATTTAGTTTTTATCACTCAGTCCTACTTAAAAGGATAGTTCACCCAAAGTTCTAATGTGATTGTTTGGATGAACTCTTTCTTTTAAAGCACTTGTTCCATGTTAACTTTCACAGCAGTTGTACAAAGAGCAAGTCTTAACATGTTTCAGTGAGAATAAGATCTGGTATATATTGATATCTGGTGGATGTGGGCCAGATTGTTTTTCCAGCGAAATGTAAAAAGAGAAATCAAAGTGTCACATGATATCAGGAGCAACTGGAGGAAATCCAGAATGCAAATCACTTCTCTCTTCAACCGAGAGATAGCGGTTTCTACTGCTTTATTGCTGTTGCACTTTGGTTCTTGGCAAAACCGGTTCACATTTTGAGCTAGTAGTCATGTGCTCATAGTTATGTGATGCCTTCTTTTTTTTCTTTTTTAAAAGAGTGAATCACTTTGTCATGTGTCTTAGTCACTGTAGAATATTGTGGTAGTCTGATATTCATATCTGTTCTCTGTTCCTCTGTTCATAACTAATACAACCTGTATATAATGTTCATAGTACATCCATTTGTAAATATTACCATAGTTTTTCTATAACTGCACTTTATAATTCAATTCAATTCACCTTTATTTGTTTAGCGCTGTCAAAGCAGCTTCACATTCAAGATTATAGTAAATTGAAACAGTGTCGGTTCAATTTTCAGTTTCAGATCGGTTCAGTTCAGTTTAGCTCAGTTCAGTGTGGGTTAATAATCACTACTGAGAGTCCAAACACTGAAGAGCAATTTCATCGATGCGCAGCTCTACAGATCCCGAACCATGCAAGCCAGCTTATTTATAACTTATAGCTGTATCCTGCACTTGCTGCTTTTGCACTCCTGGTTAGACCTAAACTGCATTTCGCTTCCTTGTACTTGTACATGTGTGATGACAATAAAGTTGAATCTAATCTAATCTAAATGTTCATGTAAAATGCAACCTACAAATTTGTTAGTTTTTTTTATTATTTTTATTTTATATATATTTTTTTAGAAATGTGTACTTTTATTTGGCAAGGATGCATTAATCCTCGTGTCAATTGGAAAAGTTGACAATGTCTGAAAATAATGCAAATAGTTAAACAAGATTTTTGTAGATTTAAATAGTTGAATGTGAATTATTAGGTAAATTATGTATGATCACATCCTTTAGTAATAAATCTTAAGAATACAGATATGAATTAACCTGTGCAGTTTGTAGAAATTGAAATTTATGGAGAAAAAAAACAAACATTTTGACAAAACAGCCTCAAAATATGTATTGTAATCAAAATCTACAGACACAAATGTGAGAAAAAGAAACTCTTTTGTGTATTTTGGATCTTTATGAAAAGGCAAAAGGTGCATGAAAAATTTTCTCTCAAAAAAACTAATAAAAATAATAATTATAATAATAAAACTACATTTAACAATCATAATTTTTGCATAAAATCGTAATAATAATTGTCTGTCTGTGTGTGTTGTAGGGAATCTCCACAGGGAAGCACCATGCAGCAGTGATGACCAACAGTGAGCAGTGGGAATCGGCGTGTGTGCGCGCCGGACGGAGCAGTGGAGATCTGGCTCATCCTCTGGTTTACTGCCCGGAGCTTCATTTCAGTGAATTCACCTCCGCTCTGGCCGACATGAAGAACTCTGTGGCGGTGAGACCTGACAGCACCTATACACAAACGTTCCCTACTCTGGTGGAATGTTAATTGTGCGTAGTCAACAGTGCATATTAATAGTTTAGTGTAAGGACATGAGGGACTATTTAGTTTTACTTGTTTGCTTTTAATTAGCTTCGTTTTCTATTCATTGTTGTTATTAATTATAATAATAGTAAAGAATTTGACTTTTATTACTGTTTTATGTTTACTTTTTATTTGGCCATTTCATTTTTTTTTTTTTTTGGATTGATAGATGGATATAGATAGACAGACAGACAGACGTATAACAGACATATGTCAGATGGATGGCTAGATAGATAGATGGATAGATGGATGGATGGATGACTAGATAGATGGATGGCTAGATACATGGATGGATGATAGATATACATGGATGTATGGCTAGATAGATAGATGGATAAACGTAAGTCTACTGTAGCTGGATGGCTGGATAGATAGATTGATAGACGTATGTCTAGATAAATAGATGGATTGTTGTATCGCTAGATATTTGGCTGTTTAGATGGATGGATGGACGGATGGATGATAGATAGATGGACAGAAGTATGGTTGGATGGATAGACTTATGTCTAGATACATAGTTAGATGAATGGATGTCTAGATGTCTAGATGTCTAGATGGATGGATGGATGGATGGATGGATGGATGGATGGATGGATGGATGGATGGATGGATAGATAGATAGATAGATAGATGGATAGATGGATGGATGGCTAGATGGATGGCTAGATGTATGTACTGTAGCTGGATGGATGGATGGCTAGATAGATGGATAGATTGATAGACGTATGTCTAGATAGATCAATTTATGCATCGCTATATAGATGGATGTATGGATGACTGGATGGATAGAAGTATATCTAAATAGATGGCTAGATATATGTATGTATGTATGTATGTATGTATGTATGGATTGCTAGATGGATGGATAGACAAATGTCTAGATAGATAGATGGATAGACAAATGTCTAGATAAATAGATGGATGGATGGTTAGATGTATAGATAGATGGATGGATAGATGGGGATATTATCATTATATATATTTTTACTTCTCTGTTTAATATCAAGTTTTTATTTTACTTTTTGAATGGAAAAAAAAACTATTCTTCTAATCCTTTTATTAGTCATACATAACAAGCAAAGGTATTGTCTGTGTCTACAGGACCGTGAGAATGCTCAGAGCTCCTGCGCTGGCCTCTTCATTGCCTCTCATCTGGGCTTTGATTGGCCGGGTGTTTGGGTGCATGTGGACATCGCTTCACCTGTCCATGCTGTAAGTAAACCACAATTAAATGAATCCAGGTTTCTCCAAAAAATCCCTCATAACTCTTTACTGTGTGTCATCAGGGCGAGCGAGCCACAGGTTTTGGTGTTGCTCTGCTCTTGTCTCTGTTCGGACAGGCATCTGAAGACCCCCTGCTCAACTCTGTGTCTCCATTGGGTGCCGCAACAGTCAAAACTGCATCTGAAGATCAGATGGAGAGAGACTGCAAGAGGAGGAGACTGGTCTAAGATCAGTACAGACTGTTCTTAACCACTAAACAAAGAGAAAGTTCAATGTTAATCACGCCTTGTACAAACGTTGCCTCCATTAGACTCGAACACTCCTTCCTCTGCACCTTCTGAGGTACAAAATAATAAAAAACAGCCCTGTGCACACGGTTATGAATGAAATATGAAGTAGAAGTACAAGATCGTCTTGATGTTTTGTAATGTACTCGTTCACTAGTTGCCATAAGAAATGTTTCAGGGATGGGAAGAGGCACGTGAAATATCTCTCTGCAAATACTGTTGTTGCTTTTTTTCTGATCAGAAAATGTTTAACGCAATCATTTGATTTTCATTCCAGACATAAATGACGACACGATCACAGTGTCTTTGTTAGGTGATGTTTTTTGGCGCTAAATGAGTGCTGCCAGCAAAATCCACTTTTGATGCCAATTTTGTTAGTGTGGCAGGTGAAGAATATGGATTGCGAATGATGAAATCTTTCCAGAGTAAATGTTTGAATGAATGATTGTCCTTGTGTTGTTTTTACTGGGGGTTTTTTTTCATTCAGAGATGCCATAAAATCAACAGGTCCAGAAATCATTTGTTCAGTAGTTTTAATTCAAAGAGAAGAACACGCCACAATTATAAATAAGCCACAACATAATGTAAAACCTTAAAATTCACAACACATTTCTGTGACATCCACTAAAGCTACATCTAAAAAAGTGGTTTGTATAATGTGGTTCCAGTTGATGTTTGGTTGTTGTTATGCTGCAAGTCATTTGAAATTGATCATTTGACAGCAGTAAAGAACCACAACGGTAAACACATTGGCACAGGTTAGAATATTAAACAACCAATCAGTATTAACTATATAACTGGAAATTAAGGGTTTGAAACGTGATCTATCAGTGATGGCAAGACCACAGTCTGTCACTTATAAAAAAGTTAATTTCTTTGGATTTGAACGTTCTTTGAAACGTGAGATGTGGTAAGTAGGCCTACATAAGTCAGCAAAAACACTAAGTGGTTTTTGCTTATTTTATGGAAAAATCGTACTGTAGATACTGTGCCTTTGAATTAATGGTTTATAATAGCTTTGGCAACAAAATGTTCGACATATTATCAAAACAATTTTATCTATTTAGTGTTCGGCAGAAAACAAGTTTGATTGTAACCTGCCGGTGTATGGTTAATGCTAGCGTCGTCATTCACTATTAATTTTACTGAAGGCCACTTCAGCACTATGGCTGCTCTGGAAATGCTGGTTAAAACGGTAAGACTGCACAAATGTTATTCTAATAGTACGCCCCCTCGCTTTTGGAGACAGACCATTTAGAAACAGGTGATTAATAATATATGAACGTAAAGTTTTGAATCTCGTTCAGCTTTCCCCGCCCCCCACTTTCAAAATATCTGCTCCGCCCCTGTGAAATACACTTCACTGGGTTATTGTAACATGAATCCAGTTTGAGAAACCCACATTCATCCATTAAAGTTAACAAATATCATCAGATAATAATTACCTAGCCTTGTGTGGTAGCTAATTTAGAAAAGCATTAACTATACTTTGGTTAGCATATGCTGTGTCAACCCTTATGAAAAGTATCCACAGGATTATTATATTAAGATTGCATTAACCATGTCTTTTTGGATGGGTCCATTAACTACTATTTGTAAAAACACAGTTACTACAAATGCCATGGTTAAACTGCAGTTAGCATAGCCAAATAATACTTTATCTTTGATTAGCCCGCTATCCCTGCTAATAAATCCAGCTTAAACCAGCCTAAGCTGGTTGGCTGGTTTTAGCTGGTCGACCAGCCTGGTTTTAGAGGGGTTTTGGCCATTTCCAAGCTGGTCAGGCTGGAAGTTGACCAGCTAAAACCAGCTTAAACCAGGCTGGTCGAGCTGGTTTTAGCTTGTTTAAGCTGGTCATTCTCCAGCCTGACCAGCTAAGACCAAGCTGGAAACCAGACTGGAAATGGCCAAAACCTCTCTAAAACTAGGCTGGTCGACCTGCTAAAACCAGCCAACCAGCTTTAGGCTGGTTAAAGCTGTTTTTTCAGCAGGGATGGTTTATCATATTTAAAAGTTTTTTTATATATACTCCCCTACTGAAAAAAAAAAAAAAAAACAGCTTTCGACCAGCCTGAGGGGTTTTGGCCATTTCCAGCCTGGTCTTAGCTGGTCAGGCTGATAGATGACCAGCTTAAACCAGCCTAGCCAGGCTGGGAGCCCAGGCAGGTCAAGCTGGTCTTAGCTGGTTTTAACTGGTTATTTTCCAGCCTGACCAGCTAAGACCAGGCTGGAAATGGCCAAAACCCCTCTAAAACTAGTCTGGTTTAAGCTGTTTTTTTCAGCAGGGTGTATAAAATGGTTAATTGTCATTAGGAAAATGCTGCATATAATTAATGTTTTTGTTTCTTGTACTGTTCAGTAACTGAAATATTTAAGCTGTGATCTTCGATGATCAGATTCAATCAGTAGATGGTCTTTTTCTGGATTGTGAACTGAATAAAACCCCATGGTCAGGTGGTGAACAGATGTCATCAGATTCTTCCACAGGCTCCATTTTAATCTGCAGCTCTGCTTTAGCTTCAGTTTTGATTTCAGTCTCCTGAGGAACATCTTCAATCTTCACAATGTTGTTCTCACGGATAGTAATCTGCATGCGCGGCAGCTCAATGAATCTCTGAATGATGTCCTGTAGAGACGCAGCATCCTCCACTCTGACCACTGATCTGATCAGCTCATCTTCAATCCTGGCCTTCACAACCTTCCCAGATTCTGCTTTAAGATTCAGATGACCACTAAACTTTGTGACAATGGCAGTGGTTTTGTAATACGTGTTGCATGGGAGGCAATAGACAGTGGATTCTGATGATGTCACAGCTTTGAGTTCATGTGAATGCGGACAAATGATAAGACTTTTAATGTTTGCACCATTGATGTCACATTTTATAGTCTCCGTCGGCACTTCAGCAGCAGCCGCTGTCCCTCGAGATGGGATGTTGAGGATCTGTGTGGTTCTGGTGGTGGATAGAGTTGTTTTGCCTCTGAACTCCTTTGCAGAGATGTTAGTGAAGGTGTACCAGTCTCCGACAGTAATGCTGTGTTCACGCCAGACCGTCAGACTGATGGATCCTGTAGTGTCCGCTACTATATACTCAGTTTTAGGAAGGTAGCTTCCATCCCAGACAACTTTGTTCCCCTTGCACACCTCTTGGATGATCTTCACATTAATGTTGACCTGTACAATATGCAGAAAATAAAAGATGCTTGTTTTTTGGGGGGTTTTTTTGCCTGATATTTTATAAAAATATATATTTTTTTATTTAAAGAAATACTCTTATTTTAGATTTTGTTAAAGAATCTGTTCAAAAATTGTAATTGAGAAATAAAGTATAATTAAAAAAGATTCTGAAAAAAGATCATCAAACATATGCAGCAGACATCAATGCTAATAATGTGAATCTTACATTCTGAACAGATTAAAATATTAAATGGAGGAGGGACGAATTAGGTTTCAAAAAATTAAAACAAACTGCAAGTCTGTGGCAGCAAGTCAGTGTCTGCGTCTGAAATCACATACTTCCATACTATATAGTACGCTAAAAACAGTATGCATGACGAGTAGTATGTCTGAATTGACCCTTCGCTAAGCCCCGCCCTCCTTAGTTACTGTTGTTACGCCTGTCAAGCTGTCGTGCCTGGCACGTCTATTACAATATGTATGCGCCGGTGTCAGACATTGCCAGGGATATAATTAGTCATTTTTGGCAAACAGGTGAGACATCTAAGAAAGCCAGACCAAAAAAGGACTGCATTACAGGGGTACAGTATATTCACGACTTAATATGCAACCGAATAGAAAATAACAATCAAAATTGAAGCTAGGTTAGCCTAGCCGCCTCATACACTGACAATTCAACAGCTTATTTCATGCACAGCAGGATAGGTGAAACTGAAAAATAATCTAATAATAACATATTAACTGTGATTCCTCTTTTTTTTGCCAAAAAGCCTGATAGATTAATTGTTGTGCAATGAAATATAACGTAAGTGTTACGAACCGACAAGGAAACACGCATAGACCGTGCTTCTACATAATTCATTCATAGAAAGAACAGCCAGAAAGGGGAAATTGATGAAATTGTGCTGAATATTAGCACCATTGACCCATAACAATGTACAGTACCTATAACTGTCAGTATGTTTGTGTGCTTTTTATACCGTTTCTATTTGAATTTGTAGTTAAGTGGTAAAAATAAATAAATTGAAATGCAAATCAAAGTATAAATAGCAGAAGTGAACAAATAGATTTTCCCTACCAGCAAATATTAATCTGACACCAGATATAAAAGCAGACAATAACCCACTATAACATCATGACCAATGACTAAATCTCTAAAAGACGGACGAAAACATCAGTGAAATGTAGCTCTGACATGGACATGAGGGATATAAATTACTGAAAAACAGCTGCGGGTAAAGTATATTGATCGCAAGTGCTCAGATTGTGATCACATCTCGGTTTTGTTCTGTTGATATGTAATTTCAAATATTTGTAGCTTGAAACAGATGGGAATATGACTGCTATTAGTATGACTACTGTTGCAAGGGCTTAAACGGAGAAGTCCTCATAATATCAAGCGGGGAAACATAACTTGCTTTGTATTTTTATAGGAAACACAGTTTAGATCATTTTAGGGTAAGAGGTGTGTGAGTTGTATTTAAGTTTTGGAGAGGGAAAAAAATTCCACCACCCCGTCCAAACTTTTAGGATACCGATTTATGAATGTGAGGTAAGTGATGCAGTGACGCAGATAGGTCATGTGATCATGACAAAATGGCAGATGTAGTACATCCGAGTTCAATTCATACTACTCACATTCATACTGTATAGAATGTACTTTTAATGGTCAAGTAGTAAATTTAAATTCAAATGCAATACCAACTTAGTAGACGATTTCGGATGATTTCGGTTAATGTTAATAAATGAATGAGTTTAATGAGCTTAATGAATGAATCAGTGAATCATTCAATTTGTTCAAAAGAACTGATTCATTCAGAAAGGAATTTATAACTGATTATATTATATAATGTGTGTATCTAACATCTTTATTAGAAAAACATTTAAATTCAAATGAAGCTTTGATTACAAATTGGGAAAAAATGTTTATGCCCTACAGGGTTGCCAGGTCCATGAAACATTTCCAGTCCGATGGCAACTCAAAGTAGCCTAGACTTTTTTATTTATTTATTTTAATTGTTGCAAAAAGCTTACATCAAAAAACAGGGAACAAAAAACATCGCAAGGCATGTTTTCCAATAAAAATTGTCACAACTGCAACAGCAACAAGGAGCAGTACATAAGACCTACATCAAAGGAAAAAACATAATAAAATTCTGAAAATGAAGAACAAAGAGCTTCAGTTATTTTATTTTGGCTTCTAAGTAGCCTAAACGTAGTTGCTAAGCCTTGTTCAAAAGAACTGATTCGTTCAGAAAGAAATTTATGACTGATTATATTCTAAAATGTGTGTCTAACATATTTATAAAAAAACCTTTAAATTCAAATGAGGCTTTGATTACAAATTGGTAAATATGTTTATGCCTTACAGGGTTGCCAGGTCCATATCCAGTCAAATGGCAACTCAAAACCTGCCCCAAAGGACTGCTAAGTAGCTCCTTTTTCCAATGTCCAATTTAAGTCTAGATTCCCACACAGGAAAAGGTCGACCAGATCTTCTCTAGATACAGTATACATCTTAAAATATATATCTATCTGTTCAGATGAAAATATGAAATGGTGAGGGGACGAATTAGGCTTTTAAGAAAAAGATGAACACAGGTGGCACAGGCCTGGATTAAGAATTCAGAGGCCCCTGGGCACAATGTCTTGTAGGGCCCCCTACAAGGCCGCACCCCTATAGTTGAATTAAAAAATATGATTATTATAATATTTTTAAAATAAAGTTAATCTATAATATTTTGCCCACATTTTTTTTTAAATAAATGACATAGTACATATATTTATAGTCTACAAAGATTGACCTGATTTTAAAAGCATTTAAAGCACACTCTGATAAAAAATACTAATAAAACTAGTGAAAACTAATGGTTTTTAATAGACTTGTTCAAGTTCACTGAAGCAGTACTAAAATTTATATTTAGGGGTATTTTTAATGTATAACTTCTACAAACTTATAATGCATATGATTTGGATATAACACCTCTCCAATCCAGTTCTATGAATCTGAGTCCTCCATAATACACACACTGATTAATGATTCCTACTGTCTCCCTCGGGATGAAGAAGAGTAGGCAGAAAGCACTTGATTATAAAGCTGAAAGTATCCGAAATCACACACACTGTACAAGTTCTCTCCTGCCTCTCTCCTCTTCAGGGGCTTTTTCTGTCTCTCTCTCTGTCTCTCTCTCCATGAGGTCGGAGAATATAGGTGAAGCAGGGCAACTAACATTGTAAATACAGATTAATTATATTAAGATGTCGCTAACATTTAACACCAGGTGGAAAATAACTGTTTATAGAATATTTATTATTATCCTTATTAAATACCTTGTGACTCATTTTATGTATTTTATATACTTTATTTAAATTTTTAAACAAAAACATTTGCTTTCTATTAAAAAAAAATGTATTTCCAATCTGATATGTAATGGGGGAAAAAAGAAGAACATGTTCATCAGATGCTGGATTCAAACCGGGTTCATGATCGGTCGCCTCAAAAGATGTTACCATGCGCTTTACGAGCTACGCCACTACCACCTGCTGTCTACTTACTGCACTCTTTAGTTATGTTGTCTCTGTCGATCAAACTGCGCTGGCGGGAAGCACTCAACTAGCTTATTACAACGAGGTGTGCTATTTGCACTTAGCCTAAATACACTCCACAATCAGGCCCTGAGGTGGCAGCAGGTCACTGTCTTAATGAATGAGTCATTGAGTCTATTGATTCAAAAGAACTGATTCATTTAGAAATGAATTTATGACCGATTATATTATATAATGTGTGTATCTAACATCTTTATAAGAAAAACATTTAAATTCAAATGAAGCTTTGATTACACATTTGGAAAAATATTTAGCCCTACAGGGTTGCCAGGTCCAAGAAACATTTCCAGTCCAATGGCAACTCAAAATCTGAATTGAAAAGTATTTTATCAAGTATATTTCCCATGTCCAATCTAAGTCTGGATACCCACAAAATGAAAGGTTGACCAGATCTTCTCCAATATTATGTGATACATATACTTTTAGATACAGTATACGTGTAAAAATATACGGACTGACTTTCAACACACCAAACAACACTTTTAACTACTTTTCTCTCATGTTCCATTCATTTAATATGTGACATGCCATCAGAAT
Organism: Danio tinwini; assembly: GCA_903798205.1. Classification (NCBI taxonomy): domain Eukaryota; kingdom Metazoa; phylum Chordata; class Actinopteri; order Cypriniformes; family Danionidae; genus Danio; species Danio tinwini. Next base: position 22,863,869 of record CAIGQZ010007154.1, read on the forward strand.
CTCTTACTCACTCACTTGTAGGGTTGCCAGGTATGTATTCTAGGATCAATGTCCATCAAGAAACAAATCAGCTTTAATTATATATTCATGAGAATTAACTTGTTTGGTGGCCACGTCATGCTATGAAAGTTGCCAAAAAAATGCAACCCACAACATATTTTTTCCCACAAGTGCACTTTCAAAAGAGCCCATTGTGCAAGATAACCACAACACTGACACCCTACAACAAATACAAATAAATCTAATATTTTGTATGGCCTCGTAGATTTTTCCTAAAAGGTACAATTTCATCTTATGCTTACCCCGAATACATAAAAATATCTTCAAATGGGCTACAACTAAGCACACTGTGGAATAATTATTGATTACCAACCTTATTTGGTTTTGTATCCAGATTTATAAGTTCAGACACCTGTAGATCTCGTGGTCCAGCAGACCGGTGTTTGAACGCTTCTCTCAGGTCCCGAACGCAGGACATTTTGGAGCTGTGTGTGTAAAACACGTTCATTTTTCTGCTGGACTCTGTGGACGGCTGTAATACCACATCCTCTAGTGTCACCAGACTCCTGCACAAACCATTCAATGTGATTTACAAATGTGGTTGAACAATTCGGCTGTGTAATTGACTGCTATATGACAAAGTACTACAGTAATTTATAGTACCTATTATAGTGAATCTTACTATACTATAGTAAAGCACATGAAATAATCTGTTGTGATGATTTTATAGGTGCCATGGTAATACAACAACTGTAGTAATATAAACAAATGACCAAATGCTACTCATTTTCTACGACTATAGGGTATATTATACTACAATACACCACCGTTTAAGTGTACTACAGTGTTTATTACAGTTATTAGTTAACCATACTACAATATGCAGTTGCATTTATTTACAAAGTGCTATAAATACTATATTATATCAGTATGGTATACTTTACTATAGTATGCTGTTCAAAAGCACTAATATTTACTATAAACTTTATTGCAGTAAGAAAAGACTTACCGTGTGCTTTCAGCATTGTGAAAGTGCACGTGATCCTCTGGTCTAAAGGACACAATTTTGCTGCATTCACCTTCATGTTGAAGAACGGCATCAAAATATGGCGCCTTCGTGTTTTTTATAGGGCTCACTTCAGAAAGAAAACCCTTGACTTGACATTTTACTTTTTTGGCTGGACTTTGTTCTGCCATCACATGGATAACAGCTGCTAACTAGTTGCTTTTGGAGGTTAAACTGAAACAGATGATAGCATGATTGTGCATCTCAAGCAAAAGTACATTTTTTATTTACTTTTCTTTCCTACGTTAGTCTGTTTTTACATTTAGGTTCATTATCAGTGGATGCAGATACAGCTGCAAGCACAGTGATAACAACTGGAAGCTTCGGATATTAGAAAATGATATTTCACATAAGCAATAACATTATAAGCAACTTGTGTATTAACTAAATGTGTACAATATCATGCATGTTAAGTTATTAAATCAATTTCTTTCGCTTACTGTGGCAGTATCAGGAAATGGATCATCGGATGGAATAAAATAAAAATACTATATGCTACTATAATAAAAAAAACATAGCATATAAAATACCTACTACTACTATAGTGCTACTATTTCCCTCTATGAATATTTACAAATGTCAGTGCTGTTAAATAATGACAAAGTTCTAAAAGTATGTCAAAATAGCTGAGAATATACTTACCTGCACTCAGATGTCGCAGACAGTGTAAAAATTAAGCATGGACTTTGACCATCAAATGAATAGCAAACATGGATTAAGTCATATTTATGACCTGTATATATAATTAGAAAAAAGCCATACAAATGCTTAATTCTGTTTTTTTTTTTTTTGTGGATCACCTAATCTATTAAAATTCATATTGGTTGATTGAAATTAAGCTGAAATTAAATGTTAATAATTAAAAGTAAAAAAGAAACAAAAAAATTAAATGTTGCCTTTTAAACTAACTAAAACATATTCATTTATGTTCTTTTCGGCTTGGTTTCTTTATTAATCAGGGGTTGCCACAGCGGAATGAACCGGCAACTTATCCAGCATATGTTTTACACAGTGAATGCCCTTCCAGCACAAACACTGTGGCCAATTTAGCTTAATCAATTCACCTATAGCGCATGTTTTTGGACTGTGGGGAAACCGGAGCACCCGGAGGAAACCCACGTGAACATGGGGAGAACATGAAAACTCCACACAGAAATGCCAACTGACCCAGCTGGTGCTCGAACCAGCAACCTTCTTGCTGTGAGGTGATCGTGCTACCCACTGCGCCACTGTGATGCCCATTATATATATTTTTAGCTAAGGGCAATTTATTTTTTGTTTCTTTTTTTTACTTTTAATTATTACAATTTTATTTCAACTTCATTTCAATCAATGTTTATTTATATGTTTAGTTTTTAGTCTAGAAATTTGTGGTAACGAGCAGCTAGACAGGTGTACCTAATAAAGTGGCCAGTAAATTTATATTTGGTCACACTTTATTTCGATGGTCCGTTTGTTGAATATAAGTTACATTGCATCTACATGTCAATTAATTATCATTAGATTATAAGTAGACTGTTAGATTGGGGTTAGGGTTAGTGTAAGTTGACATGTACTTGCAAAGTTTCTTATAGTCAGTTAAATGTCTGTTGAAGGACTGTTAAATGTCAGTATTAACAGATATTAAGCAGACAGTCTACTGATACTCAAATGGACCATCAAAATAAAGTGTTACCTTATTTTTTTTTTTATTATATTTTTATTTGGCAAGGATGCATTAACTCTTGTGTGTTAATTGGAAAAGTTGACACAAAATATCTGAAAATATTGCAAATACTTAATATAATAACAGGTGTACCTAATAAAGTGGCCAGTGAGGGTTTATAAATGTGTGTGCAATGTGTATAGTTAGGTTATCTTTGTGGACCACCTAATCTATTAAAATGCATGTTGGTTTATTGAAATTAAGCTTAAATAAAATCTTAATTATTAAAGTTTTTTTTTTTTTAAAAAGCAACCAAAATTAGAAATGTTGCCTTAGGAAATAACTAAAAATGTATTACTTTTATTTATTTAAAATCTAAATCTAAATCTAAAATTTAAATCTTAACGTAATGCCAGTTGTCATCTTTTAACCCAGTGTTGAGCTTGCATACATTAGTTTATTTATGGATATTGCCACTGCTCCGTACGATGGCATTACATTCTCTAATATACAGTGGAAAACATTTGAAGTGGATTAAAAAAGTGTTTCAAAATTGTCCCAAGACAAGAATGGGTATTGTTGAATAGTTTTAGGACAACTTTGATAAAATATTTGGATCTACTTTAAATGTTTACTACAGGCCTATATCAGTGGGTGTTGCCCAGCAAAAAAAAAGATACGGTTAATTTTATTACACACTGACCTTTTATGACAAAATACCCGTTGTTCTGTTCTCTATTTCCGAAACAGAAGATCTCAATGGGCTTTACCTGCGGTTTTCGACTTCCCGTGCACCGTCAATTTTACCGTCAGTTAAACGGTACACATTAGCAAGCGATTTTTGTCTTCTTCGCGGATCTTCGACCAATAAGAAAGTTAGTTTCGATGTTTCCTTCACGCCTCCAGGCAGACAGGCAGCATAAACCCGCAGTGCAGCCCCGTGTGATGATCATATGACCGCCTGAGATTCAACATGGCTCGCGTGTTGCTCTTTTATTTGTTTACTCTGTCGGGTGTTTTCGCCGGACGGTATTTTAACGAGAACAAGCCCTGCTACAAACCACAGCCGATGAGAAACCTACAGGGAGTGAAGTATGACACGTTTATTTCTTTATTTCCGAACTTCTTTAAGCGTATTTACACGATTTTGAAGTCTGACAAGTGCAAGAAATCCGACTCTAGGGCGGTGTTTCAAAATATAGCGAGCTCCCTACTTAGACAGCATTTTGTGGGTATCGTATATTTTTGGTCTAAGTCAGGCGAGTGATAAACACTGTTGAGCCTATGATTACTCAAATATTGTCTGTTTCTGCAGTTTATATAACTGCAGAGTAAGTATATATGAGCAAATTTCAGCGTTATGGATGTGACATTTGAAGTAAAAACTCAAAACATAAATTCACATAGAAAGTATTCGTTAACATTATATTGACACATCTGTTTATATTTTGAAGAACAACTAACCACAGAGTTAAGGGATCAAAAAATATCAATCTGTAAACATTTTTTATACTTTAAATGAGAAAAATAAACGTGTTATGGATGTGACAAAAAAGTTTGTGAGTTTACAGTATACAACATACTTTGTAGAAATTCTGTCAATTAAACTACACAACCCAAAAGAAACAATGCTAATTAAACAGATACTATTCGGCTCACTATAGAACAAACATGATTGGTTTTATTTTATTTAATATTTTTGCATTTATGAGAAAAAAAGTGTTGTTATGGATGTGACACTTTTCCGTTATGGATGTGACACCTGTGAAATTGCCACTTGTGTGGTTTTGGCAAATTAAATATAATAGTTTTAAACACTGACAGATACATTTATGAGTATTTTTAAAGTACTGTAAAATTCTTGCTTACACAAAAAATGTAGAAACTGTTTCCCTATTTTGGTGAAAACTTTATTTTTTTCATGGCAAGGTTGACATTTGCATGGAATTGCT
>CAIGQZ010007154.1:22868931-22893675 GCA_903798205.1 Danio tinwini
TATATATATATATATATATATATAATGGTTGTTTTCTGTTATAGGTTTGTAAGTACTGTGGGAAAAATACTGTCTAATGTGAGTTATTTCCTGTAAGCCCTATGCTAATGTATTTGTAGTTATTTATAAATATACACTACCTGACAAAAGTCTTGTCGTCGATCCCAGTTGTAAGAGCAACAAATAATAACGACTTCTAGTTGATCATTTTGAAAAGTGGCAGAAGGTAGTTTTTTCTGATGAATCATCTGTTGAACTGCATCCCAATCACCACAAATACTGCAGAAGACCTATTGGAACCCGCATGGACCCAAGATTCTCACAGAAATCAGTCAAGTTTGGTGAAGAAAAAATCATGGTTTGAGGTTACATTCAGTAACCGTGTGAGAGATCTGCAGAGTGGATGGCAACATTAACAGCCTGAGGTATCAAGACATTTGTGCTGCCCATTACATTACAAACCACAGGTGAGGGCAAATTCTTCAGCAGTATAGCGCTCCTCTTACTTCAGCCTCCACATCAAAGTTCCTGGAAGCAAAAAAGGGTAAGGTGCTCCAGGATTGGCCAGCCCAGTCACCAGATATGAACATTATTAAGGATGTCTTGGGTAAGATGGAGGAAGCATTGAAGATGAATCCAAAGAATCTTGATGAACTCTGGGAGTGCTGCAGGAACGCTTTCTTTGCTATTCCACATAGTTATTTGAGTCATTGCAGAGATGTACGGATACAGTCGTCCAAGCTCATGGGAGTCAAACACAATATTAATTATTTTTCCACTGCACCATGACTTTATATTCTATACTGTACATTATTTCTGTTAAGTGACAACACTTTTGTCTAAGTCAGACCTTAATTAAATGATTAAAAATCAAGGCATGATCATTTTTTATTGTGGTAAAATAAGCGTAATCTAGAGGCTTTTGCCTTTCATATAAGCCACTTCTGATACCAAATGATCAACTAGAAGACAAGTTATTATTTGTTGCTCCTAAAACTTGGATAGGCGACAAGACTTTTGTCAGGTATAATGTATGTATGTGTGTGTTCTTTGTAGTTAGGTTTGGTTTGTGCTATGGCATTTGATAACAAACAATTTTATCCTGACTCCTATGTACTATTTGTTAACATAAATGTTAGAATTTTTCTGTGTTAAACCTATTTGGAAAAATGTACAGCATTAGCCACAGTGCACTGTATCTCACAATGCAATTCACTAAAACAGATTATTGATTTCCAGTGTAATGCATTTTTTTTTTTGGTCGTCTCATTTTATTTTTATTTTTCTGGCTCCACTGTTGCCCAGTTTACAGCAGGCGACTCACATCATGGCAATTCAGCGCATGAAATTATTAAGAGAAAGACACAGCAGAGTGGTGAAAAGGTAGCGATCATGCGATCGTTTGACACCTGCTTCATTTGTATATAAATGTCATGCCCTCAAGGTTCATTTCCCATTTTGTGGATGCTAACTGAAGAGCAGGTGGCCTTGTGCATGAGGTTTTGTGCTGGGTTTCCTTCATAGCCTCTTGCTGCTTGTTGTGAATGCTTTTTCAGTGTTTATTGTGGTCAATGACGAGTACACCATAGAGACTAGATTTGTTGCAAGGCAGTGATTGTTCAACAACTTATTTTTCTTGTGTTTTTCAGGACTGGACCACGGCCTTATGAGTCTATGAATTTGAAAGAGCTCCCTAAAGAGTGGGACTGGAGAAACATCAAAGGTGTCAACTACGTCAGCACTACACGCAACCAACATATACCTCAGTACTGTGGCTCCTGCTGGGCGCATGGGAGCACTAGTGCATTTGCAGGTGAGGGGAAGTTTGTATTAGAATAAACAAAATTTCAAGTTTTGGAGACTAAATGACTTCAGCAATCTGACATCACTATTGATATGTTTTCACAGAGGTTGTTAGGTCTGTTTCTGTTAATAAAATACATTTACACTGATTCACTTATTTTTATGTATGTAACCTGAGAAGTATGTTTTATCTTATTTTATATATAAGATCAAATATATAAGGCCCTATATGTTTTTGTTCCAGAGATATTTGAAAATTGTTTAATTTTCAATGGTGTAAAAACAAATAGGGGTCAATTTGCATACAGCAGGTAGTTTTGCCTGAGAAACATATAATGCTAAAACTAGAAAATAATGTTTCTCTCTACCAAAACTATAGCATTTAAAGCATACCTCTCTGTTTGAAGTTCTATAAACAAATTTCAAGAGGATCACGTGCTTATGATTGACCATGGATGGTCTCGCATCAAATCAATCAGATGCACCCCAAATGCACATAAATAGGCCCAATCCCAATTCTATTTTTGTACCCCTTCCCTTGTTCCCTTGGCCCCTAAAAACGAGTGTAAAGGGTAAGTGCTTCAAAATTTACCAGCACTGTAGACAGCACTACAACGCCTGCACCCGTCATCATATGTCATTGCGATCTCATGCTTCATATGAGATCAGACCATCGCGACTGCTGTAGTTATTCTAGTTGCTTTTATATTTTGGTATTTATCTTCAAGAAATCCCTGAAGGCATATATTATGTTATCATAAATATCCAATGTGGCAATAAAATCGTAACTATACTGCGCATTTACACAGTGGCCATATTCATCTATGTAAACACATCAAAAACAACATTAACATTATAGCAGACTCTGTAAAAAGCTCATTCTCAGCCACTAGACTTTTCTGACGGGGTGTTCGAGTGTCAGAATGTTGTGGGACTGCTGTACGGGAGTTATTAGGGATTATAGATTGCGAAATTTAGCGTTTTTTATTTTACTTTTTTTTTTATAAAAGCATGACGGTAAAACACGAACGCGGTTATGAATGTATTAAAACGTGTTTGTTTGTTGTAAAAATTCGTAATAATGACAAAAAATACTAATTTGTGGATCTTACTTCCGGGTGCAGCTATGCTGCCGTTTTGGCTAGTGTATTCTAGGAAATTTTTCTTACTCCTTGGTTTCGAGTGTGGTCCTGAAAAATCTTTGTTCGAAGGGGTATCTAGCCCTTCTCCTTAGCCATATGCCTTCAAGCTAAAGAGAATTGGAACACCCCTACCCCATTTACGGGAACACACAAAACAAGGGGTAGGGGTAAGGGGAAGGGCTAAGGGGTAGAATTGGGATTGGGCCATAGTCTGGCTCCTTTTACCTTAGTCATCCTCATTTTTTGATGAAACCCCCATCCACACCGACTCCTTCCACTCCTTCCTCCTTCAATAACAGGGGAGTTCTCAAGACCTACCTGAGCTAAGGCTCTCCTCTCTCCCTCCTGACTAAACCGGAGGGAGCCCCGGGCTTGTGGATCCTCTGAGCTCAGGGCTCTCTCACGGGACAGCATCCCAAATATGCTTTTACGTAATCAAGCATCAGCTAAGTGTGAACTCTTGAAGATTTGTTTGTCCTGTATGCAAAAAACAAAATGCAAAATTCAACAATTTACTCATGGAGCCAAACTGCGATCCAAATATCTCTGGAACAGAAACGCATAGGGCTTAAAAATAAGGTTAAACTTGTGAAAAAAAATACTTGAGGTTACAGAAATGCAAATAAGTGAATCAGTGTAAACTTTTATTTTATTAACAGAAACAGAGCTAACAATCTGCGTATAAAAGCAATAGGGATGCCATTTTTTTTCTAAAGTCAGTTGTTATTTCCTAACAAAATTGTTATACTTTTAGTCCATTTTTCCAATTTATATATTTATGGTACATTTATAGTCTCAATGTGGCAAAAATGAAATGAAGTGACAAAGTCATGACAATTAAATGTTTTTTTAGTTACTTTAACTTTAGTACGTCAGTCAGGATTTAACTACAGTTTTTGTAGCTATACAATGTTTAGTAAGTTTGGCTCAAGTTGAGATGACTAGAAATCCATTTAATTAAACTAAAATAGATTTTTTTTCTTAGGTGTAGCTCTATTTTGAAATAACATTTTAACCCCCCTTCTAATAAAGTGGATTATTTGTTAAATAAACTTTCAAGACATTTTTAAAAAAATGTGCGTGTGAGAGAGAATCACAAAAGGAAATCTTTAGCAAAATTCCCTTGATGGTTTTCCCCCATATATTTCCAACAGATATTACTTTTTGTTTTGTGAGAGGAAAAAAAATAATCATGTAGGTTTCGGATGAGGGCGAGGGATTGAAGACACATTTTGTGTGAAACATATTTTCATGAGAAACAACAAAACCATCACCATTCCTATTAGATCCAACAACCCTACTTCACCACACTGAAGCCAAGCACAGAATGAGGTCACTCAGGGATGATGAATCATATGGTTGGTTAATCATAAACTTAAGGGCCTGGATTTGTCATATACATTTATGCTGATTTTTTTGTTTTGTTTACCACCTGATAGTCATGTGATCTGCAGTTATGACTTGAAGGTGTTTTCCTGATCTGCCAGTTTCTGCACGTTGAGATCCACGATCTCAGCATATTTGGGAACATGCCACTTCCTTTTTGCAGATTCTTCCCAAATACAAAAACATTAATGTTAAGTCATGTTTTTGCCATTCAATTTTTTGACAAATTTGACTTTTTGTAAAAACTGTAAAAAAAAAATGCATAGGAAAAACTAAAAAAGCACAATTTTAAATGCATTCATCTTAAAGGTGTGGGTGAGTGCTTGATAACCAACACATCAGCGATGAAAATTTCTTTACTGTCATGCATGATGCAGCATTTTTAGCCACTTTTGACAATCAATCTGAAGTGTTTTTTTCCACAGTATCATCTGTGTGCAAACTTTAAAAAAAATGCATGAAAATTGTATATATTCTATTTTATTTTATTTTTATTATTTAATTTATTTTAATGCCCTGTGTATTGCAGTTACAGAGATTTGATCTCATTGTGGGTTTAAAGTAAACTGTAAAATGTTTTCTAAAAAAAAAAAAAAAATATATATATATATATATATATATCTGAACAACAAATAAAGTTATATCTACCATTGTTTCCTTTCCTGCTTTTTTTTTTCTTTTTCTAAACGATAGTATAGACGAGACACTTTTTCCCCTCCCTTAAAGTGTGCATACCTGTAACTCAAAAAGATTCCTGGTTGTGTTTTTAGATTGTAGTTGTTCAACATTTTTGTTTTGAAATCTACATTCACTGAACATTATATGATTCAGTCTAGTTGATCTGGACTGTCAATACAGCTTCAGATCCAAATAGTTGAACATCACCAATTTTTAGTGGCTGAAACCAAATGTGGTTCCCTTTGCGTAAAGCTGTATGGAGACATTTTTAAAAAGCAAAGGAAAATTTTCCAGTTTAGTACACATTTGTTCTGTAATAATTTATTACATATTAATAAGTACATATGAACATTTATAATATGTTGTTTAAATGCATCAAATAGATTGTGACCATTTTGGTTTATGATTGTGCATTTCAGCATTTTAACCATCTTACGGATTCATATGCAATATTCATAGTCAAAAAATATATATACTTCATTTTTTTTTGGAAATGTTCATCTGTTTTTGTGACAGACTTGCAAAAAAAAATGCTGATAAATATACAAATGATTACATAAATAAAACCACTGTCGTTTTTTTACACTAATGTCATACAAAAAATAGAGTATTGAAGTGTTTCCTTGATTTTATTTAACCTTTACATAATTCTTTAATTTGGTCTTTTCCTTAAAATTCTAAATTTTAGTTTACTTTGTTATTTTTCTTCCCCAACCCTAGACAAAAAGGGGAAGAAACGTAACAATGTATATTCATAATATTTCATATTATTTTTGTCACCCTGTGTAACATGATTACTTTTTCCTTTTTCTCCTCATTTTAGATCGTATTAACATCAAGCGTAAAGCAGCATGGCCGTCGGCGTATCTCTCTGTCCAGAACGTGATTGACTGTGGAGACGCCGGTTCCTGCAGTGGTGGAGATCATTCTGGTGTGTGGGAATATGCTCACAATAAAGGCATTCCTGATGAAACCTGCAACAACTATCAGGCCAAGGACCAGGGTGAGGAAGTGGTGCGGTGGAGCAGGTGGTTGTGTAATACTTTGTGTTGTATTCATTTGCGTTTCTGTGTTTCTTTCTGTCTTACTTTCTTTCAGACTGCAAACCTTTCAATCAGTGTGGCACCTGCACAACCTTTGGTGTGTGTAACATTGTAAAGAACTTCACTCTCTGGAAGGTTGGAGACTATGGTTCAGCCAGTGGACTGGACAAGATGAAAGCTGAGATTTATTCTGGAGGACCCATCAGGTATATACTAACTACTTGGTCAGTGATTAGGTTAGATCTTATACTGTTGAAGTCAATATCATTAACCCTCCTGTAATAATCCCCAAGTGATGTTTAACAGAGCAAGGAGAAAAGTCTGAAAAATGTCTTATTTTTTTGGCTTGGCTGGAATAAAAGCAGTTAAATTTTTTTTCTTAAAGCAATGTTAAGGTCATTATTATTAGCCCCCGTAAGATATAATTTTTTTGATTGGCTACAGAATAAACTAATGTTGTCCAATGACTTGCCTAATTACCCTAACTTGCCTAGTTAAACTGAATACTAGTGTTTTATAAAATAGGTAATAAAAGAATGTGTACTGTTATCATGGCAATAATAAAATAGTTATTAGAAATTAGTTTAGTTTTATAAATATAAAACAGGCCCCAATAAATTTTAATTGATAACAAATGGATAAACCATACTTAAAATTTGGAATAAAATTAAAATGTTGGGAGGTCCAGAATCTATATCCAGGGCCATGTCTATAGTAGGAAACATTGAGTTTCTCCTGTCTGTGTGGGATGGTGGATTTCGAATATGGGCAGATAAAGGTCTTATAACAATAAATCAGTTATTCATTGGAAAAGAAATTAAATCATTCTCACAACTCTAAGAACAATTTAACATTTCATCTAAAGATATGTTTAGTTTCTTCCCAATAAGACATTACATTACAAACCATAAAGAAAAAGCTGTAGTCATGCAAGAACCAAATAAAATAGAAGAATACTTCATAAATATTGCAGAAAAAACATTCCAGCTAAAAAACACGACTCCCACTTATACAAAAGATTAGTAACTAATACTGTACAAAATACAGATCATGTTAAAGGAAAATGCAAACTAGAACTAAATACCATAATTGAGGATGAGGTCTGGATTGAGTTATGTGAAGGATGTCATGAAGGAATTAATAGTCAATTATGGAAATAATTTTGTTGGAAAGTGAAAATGAGGTACTTTAATACTACTTTTTGTAATTTCTACATACAGTTGCAATCAAAATTATTGAACCTCCTTTGATTTTTTTTTTTCTTTTTTAAGTATTTCCCAAATGATGTGTAACAGAACAAGGAAATTTTCACAGTATGTCTGATAATATTTTTTCTTCTGGAGAAAGTCTTATTTGTTTTATATTGGCTAGAATAAAAGCAGTTTTTAACTTTTAAAACCCATTTTAAGGTCAAAATTATTAACTCCTTTAAGCTATTTATTTTTTCCATAGTCTACAGAACAAACTATCATTATACAATAACTTGCCTAATTACCCTAACCTGCCTAGTTAACCTAATTAACCTAGTTAAGCCTTTAAATGTCACTTTAAGCTGTATAGAAGTGTCTTGAAAAATATCTAATAAAATATTATTTAGTCATCATGTCAAATATAAAATAAATCAGTTATTAGAGAGAAGTTATTAAAACTATTATGCTTAGAAATGTGTTGAAAAAATCTTCTCTCCGTTAAACAGAAATTGGGGAAAAAAATAAACAAGGGGGCTAATATTTCAGGGGTTTGAATAATTCTGATTGCAACTGTATGTAAAGGGACCATCTGTTGCTTTGTGATGGAGAAAATGTGGTAAAATTGGACATCATACCCACATTTTTTTGGGACTGTCCTAAGATTCAAGAATTTTGGAAAAAATGTTAAAAAAAGAAATAGATAAGATATTAGATATACAGTAGAAGTTCCCCTCGATCCAGTTACGTGCTTACTGGAAGCACTGCCCAAATAAATGTTTAATGATATTATTACTGGTTGCAAAAAAAACGATAACAGTACATTGGATGAAAGAAGGTTCTCCAAAGGTGGCTCAGTGGATTCAGAGACTAAAACAGGTCTATATAATGGAAAATGACTGCATGTCTACAAATGAATACTGATATTTTTCTGAAGAGGTGGAAGACTATTTCGACATATCTAGATATGTGTATTTAGAGGTTGCTTATATTACCACTGTAATTTGAGGTAACTAGAATGTAACGCAATGTAACTTGATGTACAAATGTATCCCTTGAAAAAGTAATTATGATGACAATACCTTTTATTTATTATTATTTTTAATTTTTATTTTTTTTATAATTTTACTATAATTTTTCATTATTTCTTTTTTATGTATGCCCTCATCTGTAAGGGGTTAAATTGTTAGGGAAGAGGTTGTTCTGTAAAAACAAATATATATTGAAAAATCTTAAATAAAAAGTAAAAAAAAAAAAGTTTAGTAAAACTATTGTTCAAATGTGTTGGAAACAAAATCTTCTCGGGACCAACACTTAATTTTTAAAAGAATTAATTTCACAGGAGTGCTACTAATTTTGACTTCAACTGTATATAACCCTGGTCCACAAAACCTTATGTTAAATGGGTGCTTATGTGGGAATATCCAAAATTACATAGTTTGAATCCAAAAAATTGTCAAAAATCATTAGGATATTAGATAAAGATCATGTTTCATTAAGAAATGTAGTAAATATCTAACACTGATATATGAAATGCATCGATTTCGTTTGTTTTTAGTAATATACATTACTGGCAACCTAATTTGACAACTTTTTGGGTGATTTTCTCAGATTCACGTTTTTTAGTAGTCCCTTGATCAAATTTCGTCCTGCTTATTTATTCAACTATCAGATAATGTATAAAGCTCAATTTCCAAAAAATGATCCTTATGACAGGTTTTGTGATCAACTGTCATATTATAATGATTTGATTCATAGTTTAATGACACTGATCAAATTTTTTGCTTGGTAGTTGTGGGATCATGGCAACAGATAAGCTTGATGCGTACACTGGTGGTTTATACTCGGAGTACGTGCAGGAGCCCTATATAAACCACATCGTCTCTGTAGCCGGATGGGGTGTGGATGAAAATGGAGTGGAGTTCTGGGTCGTCCGTAATTCCTGGGGAGAGCCATGGGTATGTTAAACCTGATCTTTATTTTTAGCTTTGACAATTCACACAAAAATAAGCTTTTTATTTTTTGTTCAGAGTTTTGTTCAGACTAGAGAAAAAGAAAACTATGTGGTGCAGTTGTTATTTTGTACATAGCAATATTTTCACCATTGCAGTATTTGCAACAAAATGCAAATAATGTATGCATATATCAGTATTTCATATTAGTAAAATAAAATATCAGTACTTGGTTGTAAAATAAAAGCTCTGTAATTGTGGTGGGCAAAACACAATTCAGTGCAGAAGACTTATAATTCTGCTTGACTGAAACATCAAATGCCTCAGATTTGTTTATAAATGTATATTTTAAGCATTATTTTGCTAGCGTTACTATTTTGCCTATTTAGAATCCTTTTTTTTTTTTTTTTACAAATGTTTATTTTGGTCCTTTAGAGGCCTTTGTTTCAAATGTAGTGGGCTTTATGGAGTTAAAAGATAAACATTTACAGTTCTTTCTTTGTTTCTTAGTGTTTTTTGTATATCTCAATGGTTCTTTTCATAATTTAGTATCACTGCAGAAAAAAAACAACAGGTTTTAGGTTGTAAATATCAGAAAAATGGGCAGTGAAATCCCAGAGGGACGGATTGGAGATTTCAGAGAAATGCTGTTATGAAATCACCATAAAAATGAACACACTTCATGCATGCATTGTATTACGCTGCCCTCTGACTATTAGGGATGGGCGATACCAATTATTTTCTTTTTGATCCTGATACCAAGTATTTTAAGACAAGTATTGTTAATATCGATACTTCAATTAAATATTTTATGATTTTTTTTTTATTACCTTAAGTATTATTGTTATTATTTTTTATTACTTAGTTTTTATTGATTTTTTTGAGGAACATATAACCAGAAGGAACCAAACAAACAAAAAATAATAATACATGTATATAAAAATATATATATATATACGTGCATGCACAAATATATCCATTCCACACATACACAAACATACATACATACAAACATCTTAAGTATTATTATTAAATAAAATACAGGGTGGGCCATTTATATGGATACACCTTAATAAAATGGGAATGGTTGGTGATATTAACGTCCTGTTTGTGGCACATTAGTATATGTGAGGGGGCAAACTTTTCAAGATAGGTGGTGACCATGGTGGCCATTTTGAAGTCGGCCATCTTGGATCCAACTTTAGTTTTTTCAAAGAGGGTCATTTGACATGTCAAACTTTATTGGGAATCTTACAAGAAAAACAATGGTGTGCTTGGCTTTAACGTATTCTTTCATAAGTTATTTACAAGTTTCTGACCACTTATAAAATGTGTTCAATGTGCCGCCTATTGTGTTGGATATTCAATGCAACCCTCTTCTCCCACTCCTCACACACTGATAGCAACACCGCAGGAGAAATGCCAGCACAGGCTTCCAGTATCCGTAGTTTCAGGTGCTGCACATCTTGTATCTTCACACCATAGACTAATGTCTTCAGATGACTGCAAAGATAAAAGTCTAAGGGGGTCAGATCGGGAGGCTTTGGGGGCCATTCAGCAGGCCGATGACCAATCCACTTTTCAGGAACCTGACACCCAAAATGTGGTGGTGCACCATCTTGCTGGAAAAACTCAGGGAACATGCCAGCTCCAGTGCATAACGAGGGAAACACATCATCATGTAGCAATTTCAAATATCCAGTGGCCTTGAGGTTTCCATTGATGAAGAATTGCCCCACTAACTTTGTTGTCTATGGTGTGAAGATACAAGATGTGCAGCACCTGAAACTACGGATACTGGAAGCCTGTGCTGGCATTTCTCCTGCGGTGTTGCTATCAGTGTGTAAAAAGTGGGAGAAGAAGGTTGCATTGACAATCCAACACAATGGGCCGCACATTGAACACATTTTATGTGGTCAAAAACGTGTAAATAACTCATGAAAGAATAAAGTTACGTTAAAACCAAGCACACCATTGTTTTTCTTGTGAAATTCCCAATAAGTTTGACGTGTCACATGACCCTCTTCCTATTGAAAAAACAAAAGTTAGATCCAAGATGGCCGACTTCAAAACGCCACCATGGTCATTATCCATCTTGAAAAGTTTGCCCCCTCACAAATACTACTGTGCTACAAACAGGACGTTAATATCACCAACCATTCCCATTTTATTAAGGTGTATCCAAATAAATGGCCCACCCTGTACAATAGATGTATTTCCTTTACATTTATTACAATCGCAATTGGCTTTATAACAAAAAATAACACATTGCAAAAACTGGAGTAAAATAACACCAGATTATGCTTCTTTTACATGACGAGATTTAGTCGTGATAACTGCAGCCCCACGCTCAGGTTTTAACACCTGCAATGGATGTGCGTGCGTGCTGTGAACTGTGCTTTGAAAATTTGAGGCTCTGAGCACACGCTAACCCATTAAGTAAATAGTCATATACTATGAGGCGCTATCATTATTACTATTCAGATATTCTAGAATCAGTGATCACTCATTTAGAAAAACAAAAAAACCCCAGAAAAGATCTATACTTCTATTTAAGAATCAATCCCTTTGATATTGGCAAAATTATCGATACTTTAGGATTAATCTGCCCACCCCAACTGACTATAGGTGCATCTATGGAAGATGATTGGTGCCAAAAAAATCCTCCTTGTGCACAGCCAGGGAAATATGTGTTTCAGTATTTTGAATGCACGTTCTGCTCTTTGGATGTCTAGGGGGAGAAAGGCTGGCTCAGAATAGTCACCAGCGCATACAAGGGTGGCAGTGGAAGCCAATACAACCTCGCCATCGAAGAGGACTGCATGTACGGAGATCCAATCCTTCCCAAGAACTACCTGTAGACGTCTGTGATGTGCCGTTCACAGAGAAAACGCTGTCTTAAGATGAGCCTGCACTTACCAAATTTATATCAAAGGTTAGGAGTGATTTTTCTGATTCTGCCTGAGATCAGTTGTGGAGGTTTTGCTTTATTTTTTTGAATCGACACCTCAGGAATGTTTTCTTTGAAATTGTACAGATTTGTATTTGTAATTTTGCATTTGTAGGCCTCTCTTTATTTTTACACAAATTCATGAACACAAAGGGAAAAGCAGTGCCCGTTACTTTTTTTTTTATACCATTAGGACATTTAGCAATTTAGGATGTTTTAATGGACTGATCTCTGGGGTTTGCTATAGTGTATTAAAAGCTAAAGTACATGATTTCCTTCGATCATTTATGGATATTTTGCTTTAATGTACCATATCAATGTCAAACCATGTCAACAGATTTAACTACTGAACTGTTTTCAGTCACACTCTTCAGTAAAAGTCTTACCAAACTGCTTATTGTTCTTATTTTATTGCTTCTAGTGTACAATTTTTTTTTTTTTCAAGTAGTGTAGTAGAAAAACCTAATTACCAACACTTATTTATTTATTTTTTATTCATAGCCAATAGCTGTTTCCATCTACCTATTTTTATGCACATTTTGGATATGCGCATAAAAAGTGGTTGATGGAAACACCATGATGCGCCTACATTTTTAACTTGTTAAAGGTGCAGTATGTAAGTTTGACACCCAGTGGTTGAACTAGGTATTGCGCTCCTGGATCAAAACAAACGCGGGTTGCCAGATTGAGTACAGGAGCGAGTGATTTAAACTGTGTTCTAAATAAAAGCAACGACACGCGATAGAGGGTATATTTTTTGGTTCCAACCAACACCTCGAATTGATATATTAGAAACGGCTTCTCACAGCTGAACAACAGAAAACTATGCCAGTGATCACCTCAGGTAAACCTCATGAGCTTTATTCAGTGCTAAATGCTAACAATGTGAGTTTAAATGCCATTTTACAGGACATTTACTGCCATATACTGAAAGCAGCAGCAGATCTTGAAAATACAATAAACCGTTTGAAATTGAACTGATTCAGCGTGTACATTTAATAATGTTAAAGAGGGTTAACATGTATTAAATACATTATAAAACTTGCCATTTCATGAGTGAGTGCATATTCTGTGCTTCAGAATGGCTGTATTTAAATTTCTGTCGTGTTTCGTCTGGTGCAAACAGCCAAATTGCTCATCACTGTGTATCTCATCACAAAGCGTGTTGTTAGGACACGCGGTTACAATGTTACCTGCTCACCTAATGTTTACGTTCGTAATATTTATATAATTTGCTAATTAATAACCTCATGTGGAACTGCTATGAACGTCTGCTATGTCCACCAGAGATCGCATTTTCGGTCACGGACGCATGCTTTCAGAGTTTTTCGGAATGAATGCATGAAATGTGCTGATTTCCAACAAGGCAACCCGGGGTGCTGAAATATAATTGGCTAAACTGGCATTGTGCAGGTTAAATTTACCTAAACAAAGACAGCGTTCTGGCACAGAAAAACCATTTTATAAGCAGAATATCTGACTTCAGCATTGTTTTTCAGTTAAATGAGTATGTTCACTTGGGATGTTTCTTAAATATCTGCACACATATTATGGTATTTTTATGCTTTAGAAGAATTAAAAACTTACATACAGCACCTTTACTTTTTCATTTTTAAGTAGGAAACTTTTTATTCTGTAAAAAAAGATGCAAATAAACTACAACGGAAACACTTTTACCGAACAAATTCCAGTACGTGCATTAAAATTAATGTGATTTTGTTATGAGAGATCATGTGATGATGAAAATGTGTGTGAATGGACAAACCAGCAGGCTGAGCACACTGTAAAACATCTTAAATGTTGTTTTGGTCAATCAAAAACGCTTTAACCATTTCAGTATTAACGTTGTTACTATATTATTAATTACCTCCAGAATAGTCAAGCGTCTGTGTTCAGCGTCTCACGCCTTTAAATGCCACCACACGTTCATTGCATGTCTGCATTTGTTTTCTGAGGCACAAGACATTTATTAAATAAAGTAAAGATTCATGCAGCTTCTCCTACTACAGCAAGTTCAACTTCTCCTGATCATCTGGTGCTAAAAATCAACAGTAAGTGACGATTTTGTTCTTTTTGACTCATTGGATGGAAACGCTGCTTTAGCATGTCTTTTATGCGATATTCCAGTTTTCTGCATACATTTAATTAGCATTTTTGGATGCAAACATAGCTACAGACAGTCAAATACAGCAGATGAGGATAAAAAAAAAATGCAATCTTCATTGGCGTTTATGATTATTTTCTGTTAAATGTTCTAAAAAATCATTTAAAATTGAAGCTGCTGCTTAAAGTAACATTCAATAAATAAACTACTGCATTTACTTAAGACAAATACCTGCTACAATTAGCAATATATCTGACCACATGTAGAAAATCTGTAGGAAAAGGAACATAGATCTTCTAAAATAGGGTTGGATTGAAAATAATGACTCTTATTAAGTTAATACAAACATTTTAATAAAAAATTTCAATGTACAAAAAGGAAAACCAAAATCACAAGTGATTTTAAAGCAAAATAAAGGCTGCATGACTTTTGACCTCAAAACTATTTTCAGCATTTGTCAATATTTTCTTTCTAAAGTTCAACACAAAGTTCTGTACATTGAAATCATCCATCCACCCATGGAGAAATGCTCTGCTCTTCTGAATGCATTAGTTCATCATGATGAAGTTGGATTTGCAGTGAGCTACAATACAAAATAAGAGATTAATAACCCAACACTACAGTAACGATGCATGATATTTAGAAAAAAAAAAACCCTGACATTGCATTGTTTTCTTGTACAGCGATATGAACACAATTTCGCTAGATGACTTGAATTGATCATTTTAGATTGATTGGGATGATTTTTGTAGAGGAGCGGATCTACTGTAAATAAAATGACAAGCAAAATAAAAATACAACCGAGCAAAGATCTAAAAAATCTTTTTCTGGGGATCTAAACAGTGTTTAGAAACAGAAATGAAATTCTACTGTACAACCAATCTTTCAGCTACAAATGTTTAATTTATTATACCCAAATTTTCTTTAGTTTTCTTTGAAATGCTCACACAGTCGCAGGCCTTAAAAACAAATGCAAATCACAAACTTTCGCTCTAAAACAGAGATGACCAAAGTAGGACCCGCAGACCAAAGTTGTCCCATTGTAACCTTTGATTTGGCCCACCATCCCATCTAAAGGGAGGGAGAATGATGGGGTTGTGGTTGGGGTGAATGATTTGACAGAGGTCATTATTTTGATTTAAACGTAACCCTTTGTTTCTTAGTTTTATTGCTGAGCTACAAAAATTCAACTGAAATTAAATGTTTCATTCATAATTTTTTTTTTGGCTTAGTCCCTTTATTAATCTGGGGTCACCACAGTGGGATGAACCGCCAACTTATCCAGCATATGTTTTACGGCGCACTCACACTATGCTATCCGAATGCTATTTCCCAGATCGTTTGAGAAGTGTGAGTGCTCTGGATCGGGCTTGGGCGCAGTTCAGTTGGCCGGCCCTGGCCCAGTTGGAAGAGGTGGGCCAGAGCGCAGTTCACTTGGGCCTGAGCCCGAAACTGAAGATGAGATGTGACTTTTAAGGGACTGTTGCATATGGATTTATTAATTATTCTTACTGTTCAATGAACGCAAACTGTTGTAGTTTATTAAAGACGCAAACCCCTTGCTGCACCTTCAGCAAACCTCCTAATTCCTGCAGCACGAGGACTTTATGATTGTTTATGAGCGTCAAAAGTGGCTGTTCTGTTCAGCGAAATATTTGACAGCGTGTCACTGCATCTCAAACGATATAAATAAATAAATGTCCACTGTGCTGAGCGAGAGCGCTTCTCTTCTTAAACAGAACAGCGCATCATCAATGACGCAAGCGTGCTCAGGCTCGAATGCAATGTGAGTGCGGGCCATCGGGGGAGACAAGAGGGGGGGACAAGCATGCTTCGGCTCGGTTCGAGGCAACTGTACATAGTGTGAATACATAGTGGAGGCCCTTCCAGCCACAACCATCATTGGGAAACATCCACACATTCACACACATACTCATACACTACGGTCAATTTCAGCATACCCAATTCACCTATAGCACATGTCTTTGGACTGTGGGGGAAACCGGAGGACTCAGAGGAAACCCAAGCGAACACAGGGAGAACAAACAAACTTCACACAGAAACGCCAGCTGACCCAGCCGAGGCTTGAACCAGCAACCTTCTTGCTGTGAGGTAAACGTGCAACCCACTGTGCCACCACGTCACCAAATGTTTTAATTAAATGTTGTAAATAAATCAGTGACTCAGACTTTTAAAATGTAAAAATATGTCACTTGACAAAAAGCAACGCACAAGACATCGGCGAGCAAATCAAGGCCAAGGCAGGAGGAGGTCGACTAGTGTTTCCAGCATTGAACTCCACTGTAGTATAAATGATAAATGAGAAGTTCATTGTAAAATGGTAAAAATGATACTGCATTAGGATTTAAAGCAACGTGTTGATGTTATTTTTAAATATTAGACAAAAAATTAGGAAATTACCCATGACAAATTTAATGTTATACGATGTGAGCTATTCAGTTTGGTATACATTCAGCCCACGTCCCTCAGTCAAGTTTGGTGTTGGCCCTTGATAAGAAAAGCACCCTGCTCCAAGGTTACAATTTGAAATGACTCCACTGTGTTCTGATCTGTGATGTCTGGTTAACTATGATCCTGAATCTACGTTGCAGGTAATGCGATGTGACTATTGCGGATTCGCACATTGCGCTACTGATCTTGAAATGACATATCGTGCAGCCCTACACTACAGCAATTAATGTGTATTTATGAGCTCCATTAGTCTCCCCGAGTCCCCTACAAGTCATGATCAAAGTCTACCAGCTTAACACATGAATGGTTAATTAAATCATGAAAGTTTTATTTAATATACTCACCGATAAACTCGGCTACAGGATCGTTTTCTCCTTCGGTACGGATTGTTCCTGCTATGCTGTCATTTTCTAGGATCGGCAAAAACAGCTGGACAAAGTCCGAGGTATATGGAGGCGCTATCACATCCAGAACCTGTCCAGAGTTCAGAAAGGAAATGAGGAATTCATAGTACCAAGCACAGACTGCAAATGAATGAATGAATCACTCAATAATGAAACTGTACCAATCAGAAGAGTCAAAGACTCACCTCCGTGACAAAATATCTGATGAGGGAAATATCAGTGTTGAGCTTTTCAAGACATTTGCGGATGTAGCCGACAACAGGAAGAACATAACCTCGACTCAACAGGTGAACCATACGGTCCAGCAGGGTCTTCTTGAGCTCCATCTAAAACAATTATAGACAGAAATTAGTTCTGAACTTGAGGTATTAATTAAATGTTAGTGGTTGTGTCTGAAATTGCATACTTGCCTACTATATAGTATGTGAAAATACGGTATGAAAGCTGAGTAGTATGTCTAAATTCATAGTATTAGAAAAAAACGTAGGAGACCTACTAGTTACCCTGAGATTCTAAAATGCGCATCCAGTGGACACTACTATCTCATAAGGCCATGCGAGAGAATTTATGAAAAAGAGTGAAGTCGTGATAACTCAGCATTCCAGTCCAATTTTTATGCCCTTCACCCGCTAACGTCGCTCCATCTCGTTCCCTCGGATGTATGTCATTAGCTATGTTTCCATCCACCTATTTTTATGCACATTTTGGAGATGATGGAAACGCCATGATTCGCATAACTTTTGAAAATGCGCTTAAAAAACATATGCGCATAACTGAGTAGCATAAACTTGTTATTCGATAAGAAAAGATGCGCTTAAACTATGATGGAAACACTTTTACCGCACAAATCCCAGTGTGCGCATTTAAAAACAGGTCATGTGATTTTGTTATAAGAGATCATGTGATTATAAAAATGTGTGTAAATGGACAGACCAGCAGGCTAAGCACATTATAAACCATCTGAAATGTTGTTTTGGTCATTCTAAAATGCCTTACCGTTTAAGTATTAGTGTTATTATATTATTAATGACATCCAGAATCAAGAGCGTCTGTGCTCCTCGTCTGACACCTTCAAACGCCACCGCGCGTTCACTGTGTCAGGATTGCCTTCTGAGGCGCAAGTCATTTATTAGATGAAGAAAAGATTGACGCAGCTTCTCCCACTGCAGCAAATTCAGTTTTTACTGTTAATATTTGGCGCCAGGTAATCAGAAAGTGACAATTTTGTTGACTCGTTGGATGGAAACGCTGCTTTATTCGCACGTCTTTTATGCGATAATCCAGTTTTGCGCATAAAGTTCATTCGCATTTTTGGATGGAAACATAGCTAATGATTACGTTCAGGGCTTGACATTAACACCCGCCAAATGCGGGTAGATTTCACCTGTGGCGGGTTAGACAGACATTTCCACTAGCCACTTAAAATAATGTTTAGATTGTAGTTTTCTTAAAAGCAGGGTTCGACAATAAAGATGGCCCAAATGCATGCAAATGCAATTTTAGAATCGAGAACCAGCACGACAGACAAAACTAATTGTTGGCGCGAGCAAAAGAAAACAGGAAGATGATCATTCGCGCTAACAGCTAATTTGATGCGCGCAACTGTTTAAAACGCATGTGCGCTTCCGTATCCTTGCGTGAAGCAACAGTGCCTATAAAAGCAACTGGTGTAATCAGTCCTCTTTCAAATAGACTAGACAAAAAGTTTTGCTCGTGCACCCACAGTCTTGCTGCTTTCATAAGCTCTTGATTTGTCTTTTTGTAAGCAGCACCGGTTGCTTTCGCTTTAGCCATTCTTTGAACAGATTATTAACTGGCCTAACGTTAACCTTGTGCGTGAGATCATCCTTTCATTATCACACACAGTATGTTGTTCACCTGCTTTCTTTAGCTTACAGTTATTTTTGTTAATATGTTTTAGTTATCATTTTTTAACAATAACATTGCTTAAATGGGAGATTAACTCCTCATTTATGTGTAGATAACTAGTGATCTGGGACCTTTAGCCAGGACAGATTACTGTGCATAGATTTAGAAACATGACAATACTTTATTTTTTAAATGTCAATTTTTTTTTTCAAGAAATGTTTTGTTAAAATAAAAAGTATAGTATACAGCTATATTTTGCTTGTTTGGAGGGGGGCGGGCAGGGGGGATACGTCTCTCTCACTTTTAGAGACAGACCATTTAGAAACAGGTAATTAAGAATGTAAACTTTTGGATTTCATACCACTGCTCCCCCCTACTTTTAAAATGTCCACTACGCCCCTGTAAGACACTATGAAACAATGACCCATTTGCTCATGCACATCGAGAAAGCTCATACACGACACAAAAAGTGAAATAAATGAGGAGGTATGTGGACATCTAAATCTAAATCAAGTAATTTTAGTGTCAAAGTCAAATTTATGAATATAAAATATATTTTCCCACCAACAAAATTGTGGCTAGTGAAATTACAGAGTGGCTAGTAATGTTGGAAAACTACTAGCCACAGTGGCTGGTGATCAAAAAAGTTAATGTCAAGCCCTGATTACGTTACACAAGTGTCCACTACTGACAGAACATCTGAATGGGTTTAAATTAATTTCAATTTAATCAATTATTTTGATAACTTTGATTAAATCGCCCAGCCCTAGCCTAAACCCTTGAGCACTTGGGAACTACACTGTGGTGGCGTCACAATCACATTACATTCTAGGACATGTAGGTACTGGAGTGGACTCGAAGCAGACTCGCTCTCTTGGTCAAAACTGAAGGTATGTCCATGAAGCTTCCGTTGTTCATTTTCTGATATGAAACACTTCAAAATGGGATTGGGGTTTTTTCGCCGAGGGAACAAGGGAAGCGAAGTCTAAAAGTGGACTGGGACGCAGCTGTTGTATGTCCAAATTCTATTTACACTCTATAGAACTGTTTTCTAATGATGAAGTAAATTCATATTTAAAGGGACAGTTCACCCAAAAATGAAAATTCTGCTATTCACTCACCCATAATTTGTTCCAAACCAGTTTGAGTTTTTATGTTCTGTTCAACACAAAAAGAAGATATTTTGAAGAACGTGGGACATCTGTAACCATTGATATCCATGTTATTTATTTTTCTTACAATGGATGTCAATGGTTACTCATTTCCAACATTCTTCAAAATATCTTAATTTGTGTTTACAAAAAAAAAAAGTTTGAAACAAGTTGAGGGTAAGAATTTTCATTTTGGGGTGAACTGTCCCTGGTGGGATTTCCACAAAGAAACGAAGGAAGGGAAGTTTGCAAATGTGTGTCTAAACCTGGACAGGAACACAACCGTGGTATGTCCAAATTCCATTCACGCTCTATAGACCATTCTGATTGTGAAATAAATTAATATTTAAAGAGACGGTTCACCCAAAATAGAAAATTCTGCTATTTACTCACCCATGATTCCCTACAAACCAGTTTAGGTTTTTATCTTCTGTTTAACACAAGAGAAGATATTTTGAACAATGTCAGAAATCGGTAACCATTGACATCCATGTTATTTATTTCTTCCAACTATAAATGTCAATGGTTACTCATTTACAACATTCTTCAAAATATATTCTTTTGTTTACAACAACTGGTTTGAAACTAGTCGAGGGTGAGAATTTTCATTTTTGGCTGAACTATCCTTGCAATTGTAGTACCAGGGTTTCTGCAGGTGTCATCAAATCAAATTTAAGACCTTTTTAAGACAGTTATGAGTGAAATTTCACACTTACACAGGGCTAAACACTATGGAATTTTTCTAATGGCCCTGTTAAAACATTAAAAACCATTAAAACATTATTTTAAGGAAAATAATTAAACCATATTGGTAAATAGTCAATAAATAAACTTTTGTTTAAAGGTTTTGAGATGTATTGCTGGTGTTTGCCTGATTGGGTAATTTTACATAAGACACAGAAAAATTAAGAGCTACAACACAATATTTCAGCAAATTTAAGAACTTTTAAGCCCTAATATTTTGTTTTTGAAATTTAAGAGTTTTTAAGACCCAGAAGACACCCTGATTACCTACACCACTCACTCATTCATTCATTTTACTTTGGTTTAAATCACCTTTTCAGAGGTCGCCACAGTGGAATAAACCACCAACTATTCCAACATATGTTTTACGCAGCGGATACCCTTGCAGCTGCAACCCAGTACTGGAAAACATCTATACACACTCATTCATTCACACACACACACACACACACACTACAGCCAATTTAGTTGATTCAATTCACCTATAGCGCATGTCTTTAGACTGTGGGGGAAACCGGAGCACCCGGAGGAAACCCACACCAACATGGAGAGAACATGCAAACTCCACACAAAAATGCCCACTGACCCAGCCTGGACTCGAACCAGTGACCTTCTTGCTTTGAGGCACCGTGCTGCCTGTACCTACACCAATAGTATGCAAATTGGGGTGTCTCTAACAAACCTGCTCCATGACGTCAAGCTGCGAGTGTTCAGTCTCAAACAGCTTGATCAGCAACTGCAGCACCTGAGGATGGAGAAGCTGATGGCAGGTGCTGATCTGACAAATAAAAACAATCCAATACAGCAGATTAGTCCCTACATAGTAATGATACGTGGAGTCATCAGCTAATGTGTCTTAATATATTAGTGTGTGTTTTGAGGTGTACCTCATCCAGCAGAGCCAGATGGACAGGAGTATGATCAGTTTGTAACTGGAAGTAACGAGGCTCCGACACCGTCCAGTCCACCCACTTCAGCACTCCCATGGCCACCACTGGAAACCTGCAATGGAAATGGAGGAAAACATATTAGTAAGCAGTAAGCACACTGCTGGTTTTAAGGTAAGTGATTCAGCAAAGATGCACTGATTTAATCAAGGTCTCCATCTTTTGATGAGATGTGAATCTAAAGACCTGACTCTCTGGCTACGTTCACACTGCGAGGCTTAGTGCTCAAATCTTTTCTCAGATCCGATTTTTTTGCCTAGCTGTTCACACTGTTGTTATAAATGTGGCCAATATCAGATTTGCAGTGTGAACAGATCATGGTCGTAAACTAACCCCACATGCGCAGAAGTATAGTTACGGACAACACAAAATGTCTAATTATGCACACAATGTGTATACTGTATGAAGAACGTTGTCAGATTATGCTTAATATGATTATTGCCCTTTTCACAGACAACCATGGTGTATTACATGAACTGTAAAGGGTTGTTCTGCTACTACTAATGTGTATTTCGGCCTTTGAAACCTAAAATAAGTCTTTTGTGATTGAAAACACTGATCATTTGTGATTTATGACAACCGCGGCGCGCGTCTGTCTGACCACCGCTGTAGTGAACTCATCAAGGGTAAATGAGCAGCCGCAGACTGTGAAGGCGGAGTTGGTTTATCTCCGTTTGCAGTTATTTTATTTTACTTTGTTATAAACAACAGACACATGCAGATGGGGGGTTTGGGTGCTTTAGCTTCTGCCCTTTATTCGCTCGGAGATAATGTTCATCCTTAAAATGAAAGTGCCCCCTCCTTTGAGCTCGGATCCCCTTTCCGCTCTTTAGCATCGCGTGCCCCGATCGTTAACCAGAGAGGTTAACAAGCACCAGTTTTGCCTTCAAAATCTTTTTCAAAATGAACAACCATCTTTCTGTGGTAAAGTAATCGCCCTGTGTGTTATTCTACTATGCTGCAGAGGTGTAGATGATGTTTGCAGCACAGAATGATGACGTATGTCGCTCGAAGATTATGTAAAAGTCACATGAAATCCGACATGATCGTTTACACTGCGGTCGCATTGCAAAACATCAGATCTGTGTCTGATTTCAGACTACATATGAAAGTGGCACAAATCTGAAGTGAAAAGATCAGATTCCATGCGGTTTGGGCTGTTCACACTGTCAAGACCTGAGTCACATATGGGTGAAAAGATCAGATTCGGGCCACATTTGCCTGCAGTGTGAACTTAGCCTCTGTGGTCATTAAAATTCCCATGGCACTTCTCGTAAAGAGTAGAGGTGTAGCCGCGGTATCCTGGCTAAATTCCCTCTCTGCCCTTAACCATGACCTCCCAATCATCCCCATCCACTGAATTGGCTCTATCACTGTCTCTCCACTTCCCCTATAGCTGGTGTGTGGTGAGCACACTGGCGCCGTTGTCCTGTCGATGCATCATCCAAGTGGATGGTGCACACTGGATGATTGTGAAGTGCTTTGGGTGTATGGCCATACACAATAAATGTGCTATATAAACACACACATTACATTACATTATAAGGCAAATGAGGTAACACTTTAGTTTAGCTCACAATTCATGATATTAACTGTTGGCTTATTACCTGCCTATTATTTTTATTTATTTATTTTTTTAATGATTATTTTTTTTTTAGAGTTTTCACCTTTTGGACGGGACAGTAGAGCGAATTGACAGGAAAGTGTGGGGAGCAGAGAGAGGGGAAGGATCGGCATAGGGCCTCGAGGCGAGAATCGAACTTGGGTTGCCGTGAACATAGGAGTGCATGTGTCAGTGCACTTTCCACTACGCCATTGGCTCCGACATTACCTGCCTATTATTAAGATATGAACTGTTCATTAGTAGTTATGAAGTATGATCTTATTCTGCATCCCTAATCCTACTCAAAACCTAAACCCAATTTCTTCCTTACTAACTATTAATAAACAGCTAGTTAGTAGTTAATTAAGCTGGTAATGTAAACTAAAGTGTTACCAAAAAAACGTAAAATAGCAGCCCTTAAATTACAGGAATATACTGTAAAATGACAGCCCTTAAATTACAGAAATTTACTGTAAAATAGCAGCCCTTACATTACAGAAATTTACTGTAAAATAACAGACATTAAATTACAGAAATTTACTGTAAAATAACAACCCTTAAATTACAGAAATTTACTGTAAAATAGCAGCCCTTAAATTACAGAAATTTACTGTAAAATAACAGACATTAAATTACAGAAATCTACTCTAAAATAGCAGACATTCAATTAAAGAAATTTACTATAATTTAAATTTCTGTAATTTAATGTCTGTTATTTTACAGTGTTCAATTAGTTTTTTTTACAGTGTAGGTAAGATTTACAATATTGTGTTATGAACTTTTGTGCTAAACAAGTATTGATGATAATACAGTCTCTTACTGCATTCACCATAAGGCAAAGTGCACAAACTTACACTAAATTCTCTGCTTATGCTAGTTTTGTTGAATAAAATAATCAAACAATAAAAAAAAAAGAGAACAAGACGCTGCGGTGCCAGAAACTTGTATTATTGTCGGCTAAGTGAACGAGTCATTCATAACAGAGATTCATTCACAAACGAATCACTCCCTCCTTTGGAATGAGAAGTGAAAGCTGGAGAGGGGCTGTGTTTCAGGACATGGATTAGATCAAAATTAAAAGGGAGGGTAGGATAATACATTTCCATGCACACAAACACATCCTCTTTGTCGGCAATGCCAGTCACTTATCCATTGATGTAGAAAATTGATGTGAAATTTAGGCGACATGTAATGTAAATATCTATGGCATTAAATGAAAAGCAAATGTGTAGCATCTTGAAGGGGCGGGGCATGTCAGATACTAGAGAGCATTTGATTGGTCAAGATTTAATGAGAAACTAAAGTATGA
>CAIGQZ010007154.1:22919549-22945727 GCA_903798205.1 Danio tinwini
TATATATATATACACATATAATAAAGAGCCATGGTCGACTAGAGCTCAAACAAACCTTGCCGTCGTCTTAATGAGCAGCCACACAGTCAAGAAGAAGAGCAGAATCTACCCTGTGCAGCGTAGTTGTTTACAAGGTTGTTTAAAGCACGAGCAGATTCGCTTTCTCGTGCGTTTGCAGCAAGTCCATATTTAAAATAAAGAATTTTCCAAGCTCATGATAATAACGTGCAAGTGCTTTCGACATCCGATCCTTTCAGAAACGGATGAACGCTATAGTAACATGAGAAAAAACAGAAGCAAATGATTCTTTCAGCAACTTAAAACATGAACAAGCTGCCATGTTTAACTATTATCATTGCCTTTTGGACTATTATGAACTCAGAATGATGGAATTACTCTAACAGAGGTTTGCAGTGATTGGGCTATATGTTGCGTGTTTTCGAACCCAAATAAGGACTTAATGTATGCTGTGTGTAGTTTTTCTGTAAGTGGTAACATATCGGAGACTGTAAGGGTCTGTATGTGTTCATATATGTTTATTTATTTTATATAATTTCAGTCGTTGCAGTAGGCTATTTCGCACATCATTAATCTGCAGTTATGATCAAATAATGTACATAGAAAGCTTAGTAATGAACATTTATACACAAGTATTTATGCATATAAAGCATCTGTTTTGTGAGAAGTGCTTCTCATATGATATGTAAACGACCTGTACAGCTTTACTGTAGACCTTTCCTCGAGTGAGAATGACGTTGACTGAAACTTTCTGTCGTTTGGCGGTAGAAACGCAAGCCTGATAAAGGTGACCTGTACGACCCGTATCGTACTGTACCACTCAGTGGAAACAGGCCATTATAAAATGCTCAGAAGTAGGGCTGCACAATATATAGTTTCAGCATCGATATCGCAATGTGATCTTTCACAATAATCATATCACAGGATATGCAATGTTAAGCTTGTATTTTAATTTATCCTTTGCATGTGTTTTTGATGCCTAAGATTGTATAATGATTTAAAAAACATTCAAGTATAAGAAATTGTACCATTTGTGACCTTACTTATTATTAATTTAATTCAATTATTTTTTTTACCATGAATTAGGTTTTTACCATGCATCAGGGCTGCACGATATGACCTAAAATCAAACTTCGATTCATTTAACACTTTAACTTAATTTTAATTATTGAACAATTACTTTAATTTTAATGCATATATTTATTTACTAAATTTTTTTCCTCTCATAGCTCATTATGTTGTCATTTGAACTGTAAATATGCTAAAATATTAAAGGTATTTTTAGTTTCTATTCTTTATGATATATAAATAATAATTGAACAAACTCTTTATTATTATTTAATGAAACTAAAATCATCTTATAATTATGTTATTTGTACTGTAAATATGCTCAAATATTAAAGATATTTCACTAATAAAAAAGCACGTTTCTATTCTTTATGATATTCAAATAATTTAAGTAAACAAACTCTTAATTATTATTCAATGAAACAATTGTTTGAATCTGAAGTCATCATATGAACAAATAAACGTTTCCGTTTTAATGTAAAAGACAAGTTTCATAAAAAAATAAAACTAACTTTTTGCAAACAAAATAATCGAATATTTCATTGTCAAAAATGAGAAATAACCAGCATCTCTTGCAGACAAAACTAAAGGTTTAACAAAACATCAGGGTGCAATATTTTGTTTTGCTGCGATATATATTTTGACATAATTGGCTGCGGGACTTTAAATTACACTGTTCCTGCCGTATACTAAATAAACCAGCAAGAAAAAAAAAAATGATTTACCTGTCATATGAGAGACTGCCGTTCTCTTTTTATTTATTTTTTCTCATATGAACAATGCACTCACCGCAACGTCAGGAAAACGTTCAAACAGCGCTGTATTACGTTTTTTAAAAAGTATTAACAGAATAAAAAAAAAAACGGAATTATGCCAATTATAGGTTATTAATTTCAGTTTATTTTCGATTAATCAATCAGCCCTACCATGCATACATTTTTCTGGTAACAAATTTTAGAAATCTCCAAGAAAATAAATATTAAATTTCTTAGTACTGCGCAAGGTTTTTTTTTTTTTTTTATATATATTTTTTTTTTTACTTTTCACCTTTATTGCGATAGGACAGTGGAGATTAATAGATAGGAAAGTGTGGGGGTGCAGAGATAGGAGAAGGATCGGTGATAGACTAGCACTAACCACTAGGCTATTGGCGCCGACAGTACTACAAAGTTTAACTGTAAAATCATAAACTCTAATAAATAAATCTCCATCCACTGGATTTATGCTTATGAAATGTAAACAAGCTGAAACACAAAGCCCAGTTGGCCCAGTTAAAACATTAGGAAGATATTTAAACCAAATGTTAATAAATAGAAATATAAATAGATTTGGTAAATAGAGTTAATAAATAAACTTGTCAAAACTTTTATTGAGATGGAATGATAGTAATTGAATGGGTGTTGGCCCGATTGGGTAGCCTTAACATGGAAAATTAGGACCTGTTTAAAATGATTCAAAACATTAAGACTTTTTAAAACCCTGCAGATCCCATGATCACTTTTTAATTTATTATTATTTACAATTTTCCAAAACTTTCATTCTCACATTTTTTTACTATTGGTTTAAATTTTTGTAAAGGTTCTAAAGCATTATTGTCAAGAAAATGTGTACTAGTATTATTTCAATGGATTACAAAAAATACTGCCAGTGTTTAACATTTGACTATTAACCGTATGGTAAAGAAAAATGTCTTTTGTCTCTAGTCAAACATCTCTTGCACACCTGAATGGTAGCAGGCAGGTGCGTTGGATAGAGGACATAATGCATAAGAGAAAAAAAAAAACATGCCTACTGCTGTATCCTGCGAGAAATCCAATATTTACTGAGATAGCAACGTTTCAGTCATGAGACCTTTGTCAGGCTTTTTTTTTTTAAATCATGCACTTAATTTGCATTTGTAAAAAGGGAGGAACACAGCATTTCTCTGTTTTATGGAAATATAGAAAGCTCACAGATAACATCAATGAAGCATTTCTTCTTTTTTCCATAGTGGATTTCCGCAAACCAATGCAAAATAAGAAATACACTAACTGTTTACATGGATATCAGTAATCAAACTATTTGCCTTAATCTGAATAAGATTAAGCTGGAGAGAGGGAGCGAATAATTAAGGGGTTTTACATAAGCTGCTTTTTCAATGTTTCTTTCATGATCCCGTTTTACATGTTATAGCACATAATTCGATTAACATCATTGCATCACCGCACTATCCACATTTCCTCCGGACTATCATGTAATTTCAGGTATTTCATTTTTTATTTGTTACCTTTACTGCAGTTTGACACTTTTACTTTCATTCAGGAACATTTCATGCATGCCCCTCGTTAGGGTTGTGTGATTTGGGGAAAATATCTAATGACAGATATTGCTATTTCGATTTGATTTGCAATTTAATTTTGTAGTTAAGCTTCAGCTCAATAATCTGTATCGTAGTTTCTTACTGCTAAAATGCAGTGAGTGGAACTGAAAAGATATCAAATTATATTGGCAAAAAACTCTGAAATTGTACGGTGCTTGCTACTAGATTGAGTGTCACTGGCAAAACTTTTAGTTAATTTTAGCAAGATGTTTCTCATATAGCTGCCTGTGGTGCTTTTTTAGGTGCTGGTTGTTTTATTTCATCATGCTGTGACAACAATTCTGCGACAGCTCTTACAAATTACCTGGTTTTGTTTGGTGTCTGTGACTTTGAAATCAAGATAGTACCGACGTGCAGTTTTTCTTTGATATTAATTTGTCTATTAATGCTTCTAAAGCGGCAAATGCCATCATCCCCCTCATTCACGCTTTACTGTTTGTTTGTTTTTTTTTATTGTGGATCCGCATAGTTTGGTTGCGCAATTCTGATTGGACAGAATGAAAGTGTGCTCACTTCATTGGCTAGTAAGACTTTCACACACAGACGGTAGTCAAGCATTTGCTCTGGGTGGGTGAAGTTAAATAATATTCATTTCATATCACAGCCTCTTGCGATTAGATTTCAATTAAATTGCACAGCCCTACCCCCATAACAAACAAGATATTGGACGCGAGTATGAACTGCTGGAAGAGGATACCGCACGCATACGAGGAAAAAACCTCCGCATTTCATGATGAAGTTGTCTGTGGTCCTTCACTGACTTTGTAGGTGCAGAGAGTAGTATCAAACAGCCGTGTGTGTGTATAGACTATCCTGTCGCAAAATGCGGTGAAAATCCTATACGATGGTAATAGTTTAATTGAGGTGTTTACACGTCTGCACTCCAATAATGCGACTAGAATTGTACATTGTAGACCCTTAATTAGGCATGTCACAATAATCAATATATCGACTTATCAGATAACACATGACCTCAATCATTTCGGTGATGATTTTAGCTCTATCAAAGGCGTCAGTGTCCGTATGCTAAGAGTATTTACCATAAATTGCTTATTTTCATGCGAGCGTCTAACAAATGAAAATAGATCTGTTTTTCTAGTTCTTTTTACCTTGTACATTTTTGTTATCATTATTATTATTTATTTGTTTAAGATGTTACGTTTTTACATTCCGATTCTAATGCCTAATTATTAAATTGTTAAAATGACTACAATTAAATAAAGTTAAATATTCTTAAGAATAAAATATTATGTGTTCTTTGGAAGAGTGTACTTGCATTATGATGCTATTATATTGTCATTTTGGCAAATGACTAAATGAGTGGCATAAAATGACAATATATGATAATATATAATGGCATTATATTTTGGTGCAATATATCGTAGGACGAAAAATAGATATTGTGACAGGCCTACTCTTAAACAGCACATTGTCTTAATTGCATTAAAATCAGATTATTGGTGTCCATGTAAACATACTCAATAATTATTAAGTTTATGAAAATGACTCGTTTCACAAAAGAATATATTGCTTTATACAAGGTTCATACACATTTTTACAACTAAAATTCAATGACTTTTCCGGAACTTAAAGTAAACTTTCATGACCTAATGTTTCATGTAATGTCTATGTATACATGGTAAATAAAAAGATAAACAATGCATGTTCAAAGTTATTACAGCATATCATAAAACATGCAACAATCTATTTAGTTTAAACAAATCTTTATATCTACTGTATGTAAAATGTATTTAGATAATGTTCACACCGCACTAATAATGTGAGAGTATGTGTTTGACCATGGACAAAAAAGACAACTAACCTATATTTCAGTATACAGATATTTATTAAACTAATTTCTATGACTTTTCCAAAACTTTGTGGGTTTTTCAGTTTTTCCAAAACTTTTCCAGAATTCCATGACTTTTCCAGGTTTTTCATGATCGTATGAACCCCGTTTATAATTACACATGCTTGCCATAAAAACACAGCAGCCCCAAACAAATGCTTTCTCTTCTAAGATTTACAACAAATACAAAAAAATTAACTGAAATTTCATCAGTGTAATCTTCAATAATCTTCAATTTCCAATAGAAACAGTATAACCCTAAACAAACTATTGTCATAGCTTTTTTTTTAATATCTCAGCCATTTTCTGGTACTGCAGTGACGCTACGCTAGATGTAGGAAGAACTAGTCAGGAGAGGGGAAAAAACAACTTAGAGGATGAACAAAAACAAATAGAGATGCGTTGTTGCGTACTCATTTTTGTGTTCGTCTCGGCATCTATGATAACATTATTGAGCCCACAATACCGCTGCAGCTCCAACGTACAAAGAAACACAGATGAATGAAAACAAATACACACGTACACGTACAATATGGACACCTGGCCATGTGACAGGAAGAGCCTTCATAACACTCAGACAAAAAAAATGAGCTCATAACAGGATTAGCGATTGACGACGCACGGTTCTTGTCGAACGCGTACATGTGCGTGTGCGCGCTTGAAACAGCACTGTCATTCTCCTCCGTCCCTCTTCACAGGCTGGGAGTTGCCCTGCAAATCCTCCAAAGTGTCCACCATTATCACTTCAAGCTCATTTTGCTCCTTTAAAAAGGGAGATGCATTATTTGCTATATTTGCGGATCGCCTCTCTCTGATACAGTCTACTTCTGCTGTGTGTGAGTGAACCAGCGAGTTAAAAATAGCTCTCTATCTCTCTCTCTCTCTCTCTCTCTCTCTCTCCGCTCTACGTTTACATAAGCGTGCAGCGGGGAGCGGTGGAGGGGGGCCACTTCCGGTCGAAACGGCTCAGGCCAGCGTCTGATCCACAACAACCACCAGTGACTGTGGGAGAGGACAGGACACACACATATACTGCACAACCCTTCACCATATAGTCAACGGTGTTCAACATGAAGCGTTTAGCACTAGTTTCACATTCTGTCACTGTCATCGCATTTCTAATGTCCCTTTCAATTGTATGCATAAATCAGTCTGATGCATAGTGTGCTGGGAATGTCACACAAACAGCTTCAGCCCAAGTCGAGAGCAACCAATCTCACCGACTGTTACAAGAAGATTTCAACGCAACTGAAATTGCCTGTATTTAGCAAAACACTACACATCAAATCAATCCAGCATTCAGAATGAACAGAATACTTACTACTGCGCGCAGTCGATCAGTTGATATTCATTGGATCTTTCGAAGCAAGCTTTCACCCCTTCATCCTGCCACAGGGTTTTTGTGTGTTCATAAAATTCCTGTTGGGAAGACAAGTGGAAGAGAGGACAAGCCTATAAATTAGCTGTCAGAATCTTTTACACCTCTGTAGTTTGGTCATTTTGTCAACATGTTTATTTGGTTTGCAAAGACGCTTTAGACTAAGCTATCCTGCTGAAAGTAAGAAATAAATATATTAAATAGAAATTATTATTCTTATCATAAAAAAAGATTTAATTTTTAAACTTTTGCACACAAGGATACCAGATTTTGGTTCACATTCAGATTACAATTGGACAATATTTTTTTGATTCCTTAATATTCAATTGAATTCACATTTATTTCTATAGCGCTTTTACAATGTAGATTGTGTCAAAGCAGCTTCACATAGAGATTGTAGTAAATTGAAACCGTGTCAGTTCAGTTTTCAGTGTTTAAGTTCAGTTCAGTTTAGCTCAGTTCAGTGTGGGTTAATAATCACCACTGAGAGTCCAAACACTGAAGAGCAAATCCATCGATGCGCAGCTCTACAGATCCCGAACCATGCAAGCCAGTGGCGAAAGCAGCGAGGAAAAAACTTCACCAATTGGTGTAAGAGAAGAATTTTAAAAACCTTGAGAGAAACCAGGCTCAGTTGGGCATGACCATTTCTCCTATGGCCAAACGTCTTGTGCAAAGCTGCTACTAATAGGTAGCAGTAATCTGTTGTCAGATTACAGCAAATTTAGGTTTCAACTAGGGCTGCACGATATTGGAAAAAACTTCCATTGCAATATTTTATTTTTCTGCGATACATATTGCGATATTGAGTACAATTCTACCAGATTAAATGAAAAGCTCCATTTGGAAAGAATTAATAATTTTAGATTGATTGGGATTATTTTGTAGGAGAGATCATCATCTGCATAAAATATAATAAACCAATCACAAGCATTCACTCAAAAAAAAAGATGTTTCCTTTTTGTTCAGACTACTTATTTAAAAGAAGCTGAAACAACACAGTTCTTGAGTTATTTTTTTGGGGGGACAACTTAAGACTGATTTATACTTCTGCGTCGAGTGATCAATGTGACCCATGGTGCCTGCTTTGCGTGTAGTCGTACACTTCTGCATGTGTTCTTCTAAAGCACTTCCAAATGCTAGATGACAGTAGGTTATTATGTTTCTGTGTCGAGTTTCTTCGCTGATGTTTTTTCTGAACGCTACCTTAATGTACAAGTAGCTAAAACTCGTTCACTCAGAGGCGGGAACCAGCGAACGTGCAACAACATTAATCATAAGGCAAACACAAAACAACAGTTTCCATCTTGAGCTCCTTCACAGGACTTCACACTTGTAAACACTTGCCTCAATGAGTTTGCATGGCTCTCGGTTCTGCCCACACTGGTTACAGATATCAAGTCGACCAATCACAGAGCTTGCACTACATGTCATTGCCAAGTGCAGTTATAATTTTTGAGAGGTGCACGCCAGCGTCAGCCACGGCGAGGGCTATGCGATTGCGCAAAGGCTGCGCAAACACGTGCGCTTGACGCAGAAGTCGAAATCAGCCTTTAATTGTTTTATGTTCAATCAACTTCAATTTATTAAAACTAATAAGTTAACTTAATTCCTTCATGTTGTCTCAACACATATTGATTGTCTGGAACTCAGCATTTTTTACAGTGTTGATAAAAACAGTAGAGCAAAGTTACAAATTAAACCTTCTTTATTATTCTATACAGGTACACAATATTGAATAAATAAAACAACACTGTGTATTTCTTATTGCATATGTACATAAATGCAATAATCTTTCTTAAAGTTACTTAAAGGTAAATTCTCACACAGTGACAGACATTAAAAACAAATGCAAATGATAACGTTTTTTGGTAACATTTTGGTTAAACTTTACCATTACTCCACAAATCAACTATGGCTCCTGATAACTATAATCTCGATTCGACGTTGCAGATCCTGACTATTGTGGATGTGCACATTACTATATCAATGCTGAAACAATATATTGTGCAGCCCTAATTTCGACAACACAATAAATAAATAAATAAAAAAAAAAAAAATATATTATATATATATATATATATATATATATCCGTGCTTCCCACACATAGACTTTACTTGGGTGCGCCACCCGGGTATAGTACCGGCTGCCTAAGTATATTTTATTATCATCCTTTTACACTGTATTGTATCCGCCTAATATAACCAAACATCCATGATCTATTAAGTAGTGGTAAAACCTCTCTCGTTGACCCGTTTTTGTTCTGTGTGTGCGATAACTGTTAGCACTCACACAGACAGTCTCACGTGCTCTGCAGAACCACTGAGATGCGCCCTTTTGGCACTTAAAAATATTTGTCCGGCCAGGTTTCTAAATTTCATAAAAAGGTCCAGGATTCGACTTTTGCTTTCTGAAGCTTTTGTTCCTTAATCGTATGCTTTTTTGCATTATCTTTTTACTTGAGCCTACTTTTGCTTGGCTTTGCAGCTGACTGCACACGCACAGTCCTGAGAGAAACATTCAATAATTCATTCTTAAACCTAAACGACTCAGAAAAACTTTACTATATACTCGAAGAGGACAAAAGGACTGGTCTGAACTGGCTGCAAAATATATGTACACCATAATGGTTAATCAACACATTTGCCTTATTTAATCTACACGTTTTAATCTTATATTTATTATAATTTTTTAAGATATTGTCTCTAATTCCTATTTCTGTCGATTATTTCTCATTTGCAGTATATTTTATCAATTTGATTATGTCAATAGGCTATTTTATATCTAAAATGCTTTGGCATTCAAGTTTGCTTTGAACTTAGAAGAAATAATAAATAAAATTATTGTTAAAAAATAAATGATGTTTCGTCTGTCGCATAAAGTTAACCGTTTCAATCTGGCTCTCACCGCAAGTATATTTCAAAACTATGGGAAGCAGTGTGTATATATTTTTTTCTTTTTTTTTTTCTTTTTATAGAATTCCTCTAAAGAGAGAATGAAACCGTAAGCTAAGAGAACGGACATATTTAGTATGCAATAATACCAACAAAAAAAACAGAAATGTTCACATTATGCATCTTGCCTTGTCAGTTTTTTTTTTCAGAAATAGGTATTTAAAAAACAAACAAAAAAACATGCACTTTTTGCATAACAAAAGCCACATTTATAGAAGAGTTCAAGACCGGACTAAACAATTCTGACCGCCCACTGCAATCCAGACATGGTGGTGAAGCATGAACAAGCGTTTGAAATTAAAAACTTCCAATGTGAGCAAATACAACATGACGAGAGACACAGACAGAATGGTCTCACCTTGCTAAACTGTTTATATGTTGCAGCATGAGCCTGAACAGTAAATGGACTGGTTCACAACACACAGAACAAAGTATTCTTGACCAGGAAAGAATATTTGCCAGATCTTTCAGCTCATACATTTAGAAACGGTTGCATTCAATTTGGCACAGACTCTTCATCAAAAATAAAAGTGCCACTACACTGTTGAATGTTCATGACAAAAGCCACACACTTCAGGATCGCACCACCCACCCACTTCACTACACCTTACATTTCTATTTTTAACACAAATATCTGAATTTTTGAATCATAACAGTATATTGTGATATATTTGATACACCAAACATTGTTGCATCTGCTAATAAATATGCAAATAATATGTTTGTTAAAAAAAATGCATGCTTCCATAGACACAAAACACACTCCTTACAGATCAGATGAGAGCATTAGAGGCCTCAATGTATTTTTTAATATTTTATTTAAATGCACAGACAATATTATTATAACATATTATTGTAATTTGCTTTAGCAATAAACTTTAGCAAACCAAACAATTAACAAAATTTGGTTACACTTTATATTACAGTGTCCTTTTACTGTGTAATTATACATTTAAGCACTGAGTAATGTTAATTAACAATATGCATTTACTTGACTGGAGTTAAGATTTGGAGGACGTTTGGTTTTGGGTTAGTTATTAATCTAACTAAACTACGCATTATTTGCAGTTTTTACAATAGTACATACATGTAACATGGACATTGTAAAATAAAAGTGAGCCAAGATTTGTAGAAATTATCATGAAAAAAGTGACAAACAAATGTCAAGTAAATAGCATAAGTGAGGCACACCAGACTGTAGCTTTTAAAAGACAAAACAGGACGTTCTTGAAACAAACTTCTATAATTATATATGTTCAAAATGTTTCTTCTACAACATACATAATATAATGAATATACATTATCTTTAAATTAATTAATTAATGTACGAACAATATATAGACCATTTCAATGTGGTCATGTCATTGGCCAATGAACATTTTCTGCTTGTTATCAAACTGTTTCATAACTATAACAACAGGCAATTCAATCATAAGTTAATGTTAAAACAGCTATCATAACATTATCAATATGTGGCTCTTTTTGGATTTTCTGAAGCTATAGAAATTAAAAATGTAAAACAGGAGATATGTTGGGACCATTGTTTTTGTTTACATCCCTCAAAATAGTCTATAGGTTACAAGTATAGAGCATTTTCTCTACACTCAAAACACTTTATGCTTATACTTACTGCCAGCTTCCGTCTCATTTCATAGCTTCAATTTTTTTTAAAGAAATATTTCAACTTGGCCATACAAACAGTGCAGAAATAGCCTTCATCTATAAACTTCAATGGGTCTTTATATCCTAAATTGGTATTACAGAGTTATAAATGTCAATAATTGCTTTTGCTTTTTTTATTTTTGTCTTTCGCTTGCAACACAATCAACCAGTCAGACTGGTTCCCAGCGGGCCCTGGGGCCACCGAGGGAGAGAGAGAGAGGGAGGGAGGGTGGGGCAGTATCTTCTTTGTAGTAATGCTAAAACTACAGACACTTCCTGCACTCGATTCTGAAGTTTAACAGTTAACGATCGACTCCAAATAACATAGCTCCTCTGCTGATCCTGAAACCATACCAAAGAATTTACACCCCGCAAAACCGCTATTCTACATCCATCCAGTTTTGTGGCATCAAAAATTACAACCGACTGTATTCACAATTGTATAATTACAGTAATGTTTACGTAACGCTAACTATCAAAAAACAGCAAGTGAACCATTCGTGTTCTCTATTTTTAAGTCCACAGGGCCACCATGTTTGAGTCACCTGTAATTAAATCTTAAGCAGGCCCATTGGTGCAGGTCAGGGCGGCTCTCCGCTCCCCTTTCCCTAGACACAGAGCACCTGTCTGGGTGATGAGGGAGCAGGGAGGTCCTGGGTGACAAGGTGTGTGGCTCAGGTGAGGCCCTCTTAAGGGAGGGTTTAGAGATTATTACAAGTAATCAGTCGTAATGAACGCCGCACCATTATACCTGAGAGTCACACATTCACACACCCACATTTCCCTCAGGTGGGGCGCTTTTTCAATTCACCAACGCGTTGTCCCACAGCAAAGAATAGCTGCCAATTATAACTGCACAAAAGGCACTACAACTGAGGGAACACTCAACTTGTGGTGACATCTGAACATGCTCAACAATCTGCGCAGAAATTTGATGCATGTAATGGCTTTTGTTTAAGAAGCGACGCTCACACACACGATTCTTAACCATTTCTATGCCACGTCAGAATGAAAAAGCTGAAACGTAAAGCTGAGAGGGTACACAGTCTGCCTTGGAAACCAAAACTGGGATCATATGGGTGACAAAAAACCTCTCTACTCACCGTTGTGAACTCAAAGTCCTTTTGATTGGCTAAGTTGAGGATGTAGTCAATACGAAACTTATTTGCTGGACAGGCTAACTGGACTGGAGGTACCAACACGGACATCGCTGTCACGATAGTCTGTAGAAAAACAAAGTCATTTAGAGTTTCTGTTTGCATTTTTTTTATTCAGATTATTAGTTATAAAACCTTATTTTACTATGTTTTACTTAAAAAAAATTTTTTCAACAATTACCTCTATAGCTTCTTTTATATTATTCTTGATGTCTTGAATTTTCTGTTTTTTCTCTCTGTAAAAAAACAACATGTGGTTACTTCAGACCCCTTTATTTTGAGGCAACATGCAGTGTTCAATGTTCTAAAACCTAGAAATTAAGCAAGCCTAGTTTTTATATTGCAGTACGAACCCTCGATCAAGGCTCTTAGATCAATACGGAGTAAAAAAGTCCAGAGCTTATAATTGATATTGACATAAATTTTATTGTGATTCGATATAATATCGTTTATCAGCCCAGTCCTAATTACATTATACAAATGAGCAATAATCATAAAACTGGTTTCAGACCAACTGCTAATATGTTAGCAAACATTACTTACTGAAATAAAGTCACCATTTACTTATGAGTAAGCAAAAATGTAATATCCCATTGCGTTGAAAGCACAAT
The DNA here is from genome assembly GCA_903798205.1 of Danio tinwini. NCBI lineage: Eukaryota > Metazoa > Chordata > Actinopteri > Cypriniformes > Danionidae > Danio > Danio tinwini. Next base: position 22,932,607 of record CAIGQZ010007154.1, read on the forward strand.
GACAATGACATCAACATCCTCTCGAAATAGCGAGACTTTACCCAAAAAGCACCATTTTAAAACTGTATCACCAGCAAAGTGGCATAACAAATGAAAACAGTGTTTTTGACGCTATATATCTTCTTTAACTGTAGGCTACTTTAAAAAAATATATAGTTTGGTTTGACTTGAGAAGAATCAAATAAGTATATAGATCCAGACAGCCATACTTACTCTGCGTTGAAGCCATTGACATGTAAAATGCGCATCTGTTTGACTATGGTGCTTTTCCCCGATTCTCCAGCCCCTGAGAGACGAGCAAAAAGAAAGATATAAATCACAAGGGATGTGGGAGGAGGGGGGGTCAGATATCACCTGATTCAACAAGAATAATTAATTAGATTTCACAGTAGCATTGCTTTTAAATGGCAAACTAAACATTCTTCTCTAGCAGAAAATTCATGCTAAAGCTAATAACTGGATTATCGTATTATTGCTAAAATGTGTAACTACTTTCAAAATTTTCATTAATAATAACAGCTTAGTCATAATCTCTTGTTAATAGGGACATCATAGCTTTATCTTTTACTATTAAAGTAATATTCACCACTAGTTTTTAAATAACTAGCATGCTCCATAGACACTCAACAGTCGTTTCCAGATTTCAAGTAAAACAAAGTAAAACAAAGAGATGTAGACTCATTCTGGTGTTTAATTACATTATGATCACTTCAGAATCACAATCAGTGCCCAAACTTAAAAAGTAACTAGCTATATCCATCAAATCAGACGGTGAATTGCAAAACAAAATTCTAGTGAGGAAGTATCTGGAAACACCAGCTATTGTCATACACTACTTGTTGTCAAACATTGACAGTACTGAACAATTATTACATTTATGGCGCAGTCGTCTGAGTTTCTAAATGCTAAATATGAAATAAGAGCTAACTTATCCCCATGGATGTGAAGAATGAACTGCAGAAACACCAAAACAACTCTGATTTAGGCTTAGGACGAGAATCTGTTTATCAAAACAAATTCAGCTACCAGGCTCCAAATGTGTCAAATAGGCCCGTTTGCATGGAGGAATTCCACTTTTGTGCTCCAATTACACTGGTACACATCCCAAAATCATATATCATTACGACACACTTGAATCATGGGTATCTAGAAATATACCCATTTCCTCCTTAAATAACAGACATTATGATTTAGAGTGCTTCGCTATGTTGAATACACAGGATTTTGATTTAGAATGGGATACTTTCACGCCATGTGTCTGTCATGCTAAACAAATAGGGTGTTAGAGAACTGGGTTTTATCAGAGTTAGCGAGACTAGTGTTTTAAACAAAGACTAAATCAAATCAAAAGAATACATCTTAATGCCATGCTACAGCACGTCTATGAAACTGAAAACTCATTGAAACTCATTAAGTCTATTGATTTACTTGTGTAAATGTATATTTATTGAGTTTTTTTTTATCAATTTCAGTAATATTATTGACTAATATGAAAATGTTTATTTGATTTATTTACAATACAGTTTGTAAAGTAATAATTTCGGTCTTTTAGTAAATGTATTACATGAGAGACTTGCTTTGTTTACCAAATAAGTGGATCTAATTGGATTTGCATTGCAAACATTAAAAGTTAAAAAGGTTTTATTTCATATAATAAGTTTTAGCTATGATACTCCCAAAATCATTCCTCATAAATCTGCATATCTTTTACAGAGTTCCAGGCAGAAACAGCAAAAAATGTATGCAGATTTTGTCTGGCCCTACCAATGACAAATCTATAAAGCAGGGTCCCACAAAGAGCTTATATAAAAATGCTAGTTTATATGAATAATAACAATAATAATAATAAGTATTTTAGAAATAATGATAAAAGAATATCTATCATTTATTGACTATCTGCAGATTTTGGAACTGACTAGGCATGGTCCAGTATACAGTAAGATTCTGGCGGTTACTGCTCTAAAATATATTCTTTTTAAATGTCTGGGTAAAAAAAAAAAACTTTTTTTCCCATTTTAAACACTATATATTTTATTTTTTAGAAACATTTAAAGTATTGTGGAGCAGTAAACATGTCAGGCTAAATCATTTAAATGAATCAATAACTTCCGCTGTCTTGATTAGTTTCAAAAACACAGATTTCTTCACAATTTTAAATTGGAGATTTGATCATCTTTGGAGATCTTTTCTGTTGAAAATAATGTTGTCCTAAAAAAAAAAAAAAAAAAACAAGAAAAAATATCTTACATATACCGTAGGAACAGTATAGCAGAAGATTTTGTTTTAAAACCTTGACTTTTCTAAACCGCGGTACACCTTGAAAACAGTTATCATCCCATGCCTAGAACTGACAATATGTGACACTGCTATATTATAAAAACATTATATTTAAATCATATGAAACTGAATCAAATGATCTAATCAGTTTCTGTACCATATGTATTATGTATGATGTAATTAATTTAATAATAATAATAATAAACAAAAAGAATATCTATTGTTTGCTGACTGTCTGCAGATTTTGGAACTGACTAGGCATGGGCTGGTATAAGATTCTGGCGGTATGATAATCTTGGATAAAAACATCATGGTTTCATGGTATTGTGGTTACTGCTCTAAAATATATTATTTTTAAATGTTTGGGTTAAAAAAAATAACTTTTCCCCCCATTTTAAACACAATATATTTTATTTTTTAGAAACATTTAAAGTTTTGTGGAGCAGTAAACATGTCAGGCTAAATCATTTAAATGAATCAATAACTTCTGCTGTCTTCATTAGTTTCAAAAACACAGATTTCATTACTATTTAAAACGACATATTTGGATATCTTGTCTGCTGGAGATACTGTTGTCCTAAAAAACTAACAAAAATGTAAATAAAACAATCCTACATATACCGTAGGAACAGTATAGCAGAACATTTTGGTGGTTTTAAAACCTTGATTTTCCAAACCGTGGCAAACCTTGAAAACAGTTATCATTGCATGTCAAGAACTGACAATATGAGACACTGCTATATTATAAAAACAAAGCATATGAATCAGAATCAAATGACCTAATCAGTTTCTGTTTTATATGTATGATGTATGATGTAAAAAATATTGTGGCATATTTTGCTATTATCATTTTGAAGATGCCCAGAATGATAAACTATAAAACAGTATTATGTAAACAACCTTCCATAGGTCTTGAATGCATATATACAAGCAGACAGAAAATGAGGTAGTTATAAAATGCCATGTCAAAAAGGCCATAGCTAAAAAGCATTTTACTTATGTTTCCATATTTACATAATATGTAAAGAGATAAGCACATTGTTTCTTTAGCAACATGCACAAACAACCCTAAACTCACAAGCCTAAAGAAGCTGTGATGTGTTCAGAGCCCTGCATGTGCAGGTATATTCTCACAAGTGATGGATCTCCATAACACAACTGCATTTCTAAATCATGTAAGGCCAAACATTTCCATAATGCAAAACGCATTCGTCATAAATCAGATGCGAATGAATGGAGAGATTGAGCGGCGTTAAACGGTGCACCACAGGCCTCCGCTATAGCACGGCATTGAAATCCCTACCAAAACGCGAGTACCTACATCATGTACTCGAGCAAATGAATCAAATTCGCACAAACAAAACAACAAACGCTACCTGTGACAGGCCCGATGACGTCACGGGCATCAGTCACAAACGTCCATCAGGAAAGTGTGTGTGTGTGTGTTTGCAGCAGTGACAGAACCTCAGCTTTTCAGACCAAGCGACCAACCTACCCAGCAGCAGTAGTCGATGAGTTGCTCTGTAGATCTGTTTGTCTTTCTGGAGCTGCTTCTCTATCTTTTTATTAGCTTCTCGCTGGGCCTTCTCCTCATTTCGCTGGTCCTCAGTCTTACTGTTGCCCAAACAACCCATTTTCCCAAAAACCCAAGAAAAGTTTTGGGGTGGGGTGAGGGGAAGGTGAATCTACCGTATGAATAAATGATCCAAATCCCTCGATTGGCCTCCGATCAGAACACTGTGATGGAAAACCGGGACATTTATACGTGTATGCTCACAACTACCCTGGATTTCGCCGATGTGGGCAGGGGAGCACGGGGAAATAGGAAAAAGCTCTGGGTGACTAGTACTGGCGAGAATAGGTGGTAGTGGTGATGGTGGGGAAAACACTAGGCCGGCCTACAGACGGCCAAGTCTTGTCGAGCGCTTGCTACTATAAAATATGAGATTTCTGTGTATGGATGTGCATCCAGCAAAAGCCTTTAACGTTACATGAATGATCTCGGCTTTCCCACGACGGCGATTTAGCAGATTTCCCGTCGCGAATCCATGGTCGCTTTCCCGAAATAACGACCGACTCCTATTAAAATCATGAATAGCTCCACAAAACGCGATTCTTTTCGGTGGCTTGCTGTCGAATCCGTTCGCCGATGCAACGAGACGGGCAGAACGAGATAGAAAGGGTGGCTACAAATTAAAAAAATAAATATTTCCACCAAAATGACGGCATGTGGATCATTCCGCCCTGCGCCGTGGCCGACATGAACCTTTTAACTCCGTTACGAAACGACGTTGTCTGCGAGCAAAATACGGTGGTGCTGCTGAAAAATTCCCCTCAGATTGACGCTATTTTCCCTCCTGTTCTGTTTATGGTGACTGATCGCTTTTTTCGGCTTGTCCAAATCAAACGAGGCCCTTCGCCGTCTTCTCCGTTACTGTAATTTGAATTTCTCCTCACATCCGTAGGCTTTGCTTTGACGCGAGCGGCGATCCTTACGGTTCTTTCAACCGCAGATGCAAATGCGACCGATTCCGTCGATATTTTTACCGGTTATCGCAGTCCGAGTCCGCTGTCAGGCTACGCTTTGTATCCTTCTTGAATTCGGGTGGTAGATCATGTGCATTTGGATACGTGAAGATAAATCCGATACCACAACGACAGCGGTGGATTCCCTACGGAAGGAGCGCGTTGAATCCCCAATTGTGGCGAATGAATCCTTTTCGAGGGTATATTTTTAGCGATTATTTCCTTTTCTCAGTGAATTGTACATTGAGATAGATAGCGTTGAAGAGATGGGTGGGGCAAACAGCTCTCATTGAACCCTGAGTATAATCACATGACAGCCAGAAAACGTCAGCAAGTGGAGAAAAGGCGCCCTCTTTGAAGACATGATTCATACGTGATAAAGTTCGCGATTCCAGCTCATCCGTCTTTCACTGCTGACCAAAATCTTTGGTTATATGCAGACTGTGTGGTGAACTCTTATAATGCACGCACAGGGCTCTGAATAACAGCTTCAAGCTAAAAATATATTAATATCTTTACCTTATAAAGTTTTCGAAAGCGAGAATTTGTTACGTTAATAATACCAAATAATATTTTATGTTATAATTATTTTTTTTCCAGTTAATAATTTACGGAAGTACATTCTTCAACCGGACTAATATTCTCCGACCATTGCAGTTCGGTTCCCCGAACGGATGGCTCTTATGAGTCGGTTCTTTGTTATGAATCTCCAACATTCAGACCGACTGGCGCAGTGCGAGTCCCGAACAAATGACTCGCATGAATCGGCTCTTCTCGGTGAATCAAAGCATTTAGGAATCACACGGAGTACTAAAAAACGCTGTCATAGGTTTTATACCGATCAGTGTTATTATTTCACAATAAAGTACATATTTTCAAAGTACAAAACAACTTACAAATAATTATAATTAGACAAATGAGGGGAAAAGTAAAAAAACAAAACAAGTAATTTGTTTTATAAAAAAATTAACAAAAAAATATTTTTCAGTCTGTTTTGTTTGTGTTTGCACTGCAGTATAGTCATAAACAGGTTTAAATGTATAAAAAAACTTCTGCTTAATATCTAAAATTCTCTTGACACCAGTCTGCTGAGGACAGTTAACATAGTATGAGTTACATTTCCTCTTTCCAGGTATTTTAAGTTACAAATATATTTGTAAATATATAAAAATGACAATTAATACTGAAGACCTCATGGTTTAAGTCGTAATTAATTAAAACTAACAATACTGATTTGTGTGAACAAACATAATTCAGATACTTATTTATTGCACTAAAACAAGATTTCTAACATGATTCATTAAATCTAATTCAATTAAAACTAAACAGTTATTCAATAAAACAATATATCACTCAAAATATTACTTTGCTGGCATAAACATACAGATATTATTGATTAAATGTTAAAACGAAAGTTTATACTGGCCTATGTTGTGCAATTTGTCATTTTTAAGTATTCTCTGCTTTTCTAAATGTTAATTACATATAGGTTACATGCTTTTTAATGATAGTGTTTTGTTAAGCTGATATTATTTTATTGTAGAATAACTTAAATGAGTCTTCAAGTACATTTGGGTCTTGACATGTTAATTTTAGTCATCAATTTTTCCAAACCATTTTCTATATTGCTCTAAACAAAGGCTTTAAACAGCGAAAGGCTGACAGCCAGAGAGAAAACTAACTAATACAGAAACAAAGTTCTAGTGTAAGAAATCAAAATCACGTCAAAGTGATGTCAACTCGTGAGAGATAAACTACTGTATGACAATGACTGAATTGGAAAATGATGTTTCATTGAGCTATTTTTGACACACTGTCCTCTATTTTTGATCTCTTAATCTCTGTGTGGTGTTATAGGGCGCAGAGACTAAAAAGACTCAATCAGAAACAAAATAAAGTCTGTTTTTTAGAGTAAAGTTGTATTAACAGTATTAAAAGTTCAAGCCTAAAATAAATATAAAAAAAAATATCCTCATTATATCTACAATAGACACATCCATGGAGAAATAACCGAAATTCTGAGACGAAACTTTGTTGTTTTACATGCACTGATGTATGAGCATTGTATGGATAAAATTATTTATAAGTTGGCATGATATTAGTTGAGTACATTATACTTTGATCTGTCACCAGAAGGTGGCAGCATTTCTCTAATATTAGCTCTCCTACAGACGTGTTATTTTTGAGGAACAGTAGGCCATTTGTGGCCAAAACTACATATGCAACAATTCTAAATGAGGAGAATCCTCGGGACAGAATATACACAATCAAGTATTCTCTGCTCTGAGAGCGCAAGGCATAAATACCTATTACATATTACATTCTTTTTTAACAATAAAATAAAGTCTCATTAGGCGTTTTTTAACCCTTTTATTTTAAAATGCTCAGCCTAAACAGAACAAATGAAGTCTAGCTTTTCTGGAAAACACAACTGATTATATTAAGAAGTCTCCAACTTGATTAGATTTATTTAGTTTTACATTATTCTCTTATTTACTGTTTTATGTTTATTATCTATACCATAACATGAAATTATTAAGAGATAAAAACCAATATATCAGACACTAGTGGCCACATTTGCTCATTCGTGTGGGGCTTTTGAACAGCAATGCAAATTCAGTGAATTCTTGATTAATAAGCTTTAAGATAACTCACATTCTGTTTTAATTTGAGATCATTTTATGTAGTGTTTTAAATTGTGTAACTTCATTGTATGTATTATTCTTGTTGTTTCTGGCATAATTAATTTGTAGCTTTGTATATCGGTCAAAGGCAAAAATTTAGAGTCTGCATCAAATTAAATTGACAAAACTTATTTTTTTATACATAAAATGCATATTTAATGCAAGTATTTATATCTATTTATGTAACAAATGAAACTTATGTTGACGTGTACTTTTTAAAATATATTGAAACACTAAGTGATTTGTGGCCCAAACTCTGTATGCCACATTTCTAAATGAGGAGAATCCTCAGGACAGAATATACACAATCAAGTATTCTCTGCTCTGAGAGCGCAAGGCATAAATCTCTATTACATGTTGCATTCTTTTTTTACCAATAAAATAAAGTCTCATTAGGCGTTTTTTAACCCTTTTATTTTAAAATGCTCAGCCTAAACAGAACAAATGCTGTGTAGCATTTCTGGAAAACACAATTGGTTATATTTAGAAGTTTCTAACTTTGTTTTTTTTACTTTGTACGTAGATTGGATATATATTGTTTTATACTATTTTCTTGTTTACCGTTTTATGTTTATTATCTATAATAGATCTTTCACAACACATTAAATCATCCAGAGATATAGACCAATATATCAGAAACTACTTAATGGCCATGTTTGCTCTGACAGGCTTTTGAACAACAGTGCAAATTCAGTTCTGGATTCATAAGGTTTGTTTAAGAAAATAAACATTCTGTTTTAATTTAAGATCATTTTATATAGAGTTTCAAATGATGTAATATTCAAAAGTCTCAAGGATTAATTGACTAAATTGGTTTAAGTATTATTCTTGTTGTTTCTGCTAATTTGCATCTTTGTATATTGGTCGAAGACAAGTCTTCCCATTTTGGAGTCTGCATCAAGTTAGATTTACTAAACTTATTTTATATATATATAGAATGCATATTTAATGCAAATAAGTGTTCACTTTAATCCCCCAAATAAATGTTGTCAAAATATGCATGGGCTAATTAATTGTAATCTATTTATGTAAAAAAATTCAACCTGTACTTATTAAAATATATTGAAAGAACAGGTGGTCATTCATTTCCTTTGTAGCTTAGTCCCTTTATTAATCAGGGGTCACCACAGCGGAATGAACCATCAACTTATCCAGCATATGTTTTACGAGGCGAATGCCCTTCCAGCAGCAACACTGGGAAACATCCATACACACTCATTCACACACATACACTATGGCCAATTTTAGTTTTATTCAATTCACCTACACCACATGGGTTTGGACTGTGGGGGAAAACTGGAGCACCCGAAGGAAACCATCGCGAACACAGGGAGAACATGCAAACTCCACACAGAAATGCCAACTGACCTAGTCGGGACTCGATCCAGCGACTTTCTTGCTGTGAGGTGGCAGTGCTAACCACTGAGCCACGGTGTCGCCCCTTTATTTGATTATATTATATTATTTTCATTATATGTTGTCGAATGGGTAAAGCCACTAGCAAAGCATAAAGATTTTAAATGACATTTAATTAGTATTTTGAGGCTGCGCTGTGATCTTTAAACTTTTCATGTCATCAAATGACTATTTTCTAAATATGCCTGCCAATATTTTTTGGGTATATAAGTTGTTGTTAAATGATATAGCATTTTAGTTGGTATCTCCTCTAAAGTCTAAAGCTGTATAGTAAAGAATTAAATATGACTAATCATAACGTATGAGTGATTTCCAGCATATGCACAATATGAATGATCACATATGAAAAGAGGCAGATGCAGAACATGAGATGTTTTCCCAGAAATCTCGGATATTCTTTCCCCACTGTAAAATATGAAGTTTTTTTCACCCACTCTGTCACCCAAAAATAAGTGAGGTTTAATATAGTCAATCTTTTAACTCATGACCCATTAGTGTTATGTCACATTACATAAAACAGCCCCTTTCAAGGAAAGAGGTAATTTGGGGAATTAGTCGCCTTCTCCTTGTCTGATGTTATATTGGGATCTGCACGCCTTCTTCAAAAAGTTAAATACTAAATTCACAGAGACCTGAACAAAAAACGATTATATGATTACATGACAATCAGCACGATACTGTTTCAGAATTCACTGTAAACCTATTGGCCTAATTTAGCTGTGTATAACCAGACACTGATTCTATTAAAAACTGGATGTGGTATGTGTTGAATGTCTTTTGTCATGCCCTGCATTAAGTTGCATGATGAACAGTGGACCCCTTATGAGTCCATTCATCTGATTTCATGCAATATTTCATCCTTCATGAGAGGATGTGATTCTATTTAAGTGAGCAATAACACCATGCAATCACTTAAAGTAAGATATTACACTTGCGGGCTTGCAACCGCGAGCACAGCGATCCGGCTTCAACAACAGAGGCCGTAGTCAAAAATCAGGCGACCAAGTTAAGCCACAAAAAATTAACTGATGCTTTAAAATGACAAATTATTATTATTATTATTAGTATAGCCCCAAAAAACAAATGACTGCTTCTAATACACTTCCTTTTTTGACACACACACAAGCGGTACTGGCCAGGATCAACTGGAACACACAGAGATGGTTGGTTTTCCTACATTCTAAGGTTGCAACAATCAGCTTTGTATGTGTGTGTCATCTGTTTTTGAACTGAGCGCCCGCATGACTGGAGTATTTTGGTCACAGAGCTTAACAGTTTCTTCATTTGTGTCGTCAGGCTGCCCTCCTTTTCTTGTGTAACTTGTTAATAAAAAGAAGAACAGCTCTCATAAAGGTAGCGACATATGAGACCTTGTGTAATACTACTTCATCAAAACATGGCCGCTTAAACGCTGTTTACACCTCCAAGAAAGGCCAAAGGGGAAATCTAAGAATTCAATGAGTTTGAGAGAGAGAGAGAAAGAGACAAAAATATTTTATAACACTATTGCAGTCGGATAGGCTTAGATGCAACTCATTTTGCTTGAAAATAATTCATGTCACTTGGAATTTTTTTTATCTAAAGAGGAAGTTAAGCCATGCTACTAGCGCAGAGGTAGACGGAAGGGGAAAACGCCACTAAACACATATGCCACAAGAATAGCACTGAAGTTCAGAAAATAAAAATGTACCACAGACGACAGTTTCACTTCACTTTTTAGATCACACAAATTTAGACCAGACTCTGTAGCTGAATGTCTGCGAAAGCTTCTTAAGATTCCTTCTTCTTGTCACTTCTTGTGTGTTTGCTATAGAGAAATCAAGTAGGGCCAGTTTTCATGCCTCAGATTAGATCTTGACCAGATGCTTTCACTGTTATGACAATTCATGACAATCACACAAACAACATTTATTCTTTGTTTAACACCTTAGTCCATTAAAGTCGCTTTAAATGCTCGTTTGGCGTAGTAAATATTTCGCTGACAAACTCAGTAGTCATTCATGTGTGTTTTTCATTAACCAAAGATTCCATCAAGATACCACAAAACAACTTTTTACAGTACTAGACATAGACGGTGTACAAGCCTGAGACCTAAATATAGATTCAGATTTATGTGAATACGTTTATTAAACTGAAATTAACCTCTGGATATGAGAATGGGTAACTACTTTTCACATACTTTCATAATACGTAACTGTTACATCCTTCTCGTTATTTTTTTTTAATGGTCAAGGGGGAACGAAAAGGAAAACATTAAGGCCCAATCCCAATTCTACCCCTTAGCCCTCCTCCTTACCCCTCGTTTTGCGCGTTCATGTGAAGGGGTAGGGGTGTCTCAATTCTCTTTAGCTTGAAGGCATAGGGCTAAGGGGAAGGGGTATACACCCCTTCGAACAAAGATTTTTCAGGACCATACTCGAAACCAAGGGGTAAGAAAATTTCCCAGAATACACCTGCTACAGCAGCAGTTTCGCTGCACCCGGAAATAAGCAGATCCTCAAATTAGTATTTTTTTGTCATTATTACAAAGTTTTACAACAAACAAACACATTTAGAATACATTCATAACCGCGTTCGTGTTTTACCGTCATGCTTTTATAAAAAAAGCTAAAATAAAAACTGCGAAATTTTACGATCTATAATCCCTAATAATAACTCCTGTATAGCAGTCCTACAACATTCTGTCACACGATGACAATCGAATACCCCGTCAGAAAAGTCTAGTGGCTGAGAATAAGCGTTTTACAGAGTCTGCTATAATGTTAATGTATATTGATGTGTTTACATAGATGAATATGGCCATGGTGTAAATGTGCAGTATAGTTACAATCTTATTGCCACATTAGATCGTTATGATAACATAATATATGCCTTCAGTGATTTCTTGAAGATAAATAACAAAAAAAACACAACTAGAATAACTACAGCAGTCGTGATAGCAAGAGATCGTGATGATGTATGATGATGTGTACATGTGCTGTAGTAATGTCCCAATTCTTAGGGGTAAATTTTGAAGCCCTTCCTCATCACACTCGTTTTTAAGGGCCAAGAAGAATGGGTAGGGGTACAAAAATAGGATGGGGATGGGCCTAAGCCAGTTGTAATTATTGCTGTCATTTACAATAGATGAGGAACAACAAGACACGAAAGTGCTATTTACAGTCAGTGAACTTGTTTATTATAAACAAGTTGTGTATTTTTAAATGTTTATGGAAAAATAAGGTTTCACACAAAAGTAGTTAGAAATAAGACAACCGTTTCACAAATTATTAATTTAACAAAGTTTAACAGACATAAGGGAAGGGACTGTGCCAAACAAATGAAAAGAATAAAACAAAAATCAACTAACTAACCCATTAAACTCTTGCCCTAGAACTACAAAATAAAACAAAAAGGAAACCTTCAATGACCGAGACGTGGTATCTTACCTACTCTCTCCTTCCAAAGCAAAACTTACAAGTGTGGCACAAATCTGTAACCTAGTGTGTATAATTAAAGTAATGCTGCGTGTGCGCCACGTACATTACGTGTTATTCCTCCATAATACACAGATAAGATGTTCACACTCCAGTTCTCAAGAGTTTGAAACAAAAACGTTTCAATTTACATGGCAAATGAAGCACACCAACAAAAGTTAATCAAACAATGATGGATCAAAGCAAAAGGGGAAGAAACATAGACAAAAAACAAACATCAAACACGGCTTAAGTTCACATGAAATGCCGGCTATCCTGAACTGATGCTGCGTTTTCCTTATATAGTGTCCCACCATTCCACCAATCAGCAAAAGCGAAACAACAGTCCCCAAACTGTATAACGTCATAAACGTAACAGTAACAATTAAAACAGAGACATCACAAATAATGCCAAAATTAGCTGAGAATTAAAGCATGAGTGCAAGATATTTTTAGTATTCATCATCATCAGCATTATGTGATTTGTAAACTATAATCACTATTGTATACTAAACAGGCCAGATAGTATTGGATACTAGCAGGTCATTTGATTGTCTCTTCATAAAAAGATACCAGGACACATTAGGGGTGGGACAGCAAGTAACTGAAGTTGAGTTGACTCCACCCATACAAATTACATAACTATCCTAGAGAAGCAGGACCAGGATTTAATGAAGAATCAATCTTGCCTATACTGTATCTTTGCCTGTCTTAGCATCCATTGCAAATGTATTACTGTATGCATTTTCTGCATTTTATATAT
>CAIGQZ010007154.1:22946127-22966415 GCA_903798205.1 Danio tinwini
GTAAAAACATACAGTCCACAATTACTTTTTATATTGAAAATACATTGAGGAATTGAAACATTTTGTGTGTGTGTGTTTTATTTTCACCAAATCGGTGACATTATTTGTGAACTTGGCAATTTAAGAGTTAAAATTCTGTATTTTCTAAAGCTGATGCTGATTAACAGATTTATGCAAAAAATACTGAAAACATATTTATCTGATGCAGCAGTTTTACAGCAGTTTAATTCAGTGGATGTTTTCATCCCTAACATAACAAAACGGTAGTACATTTGAACAGTGCACAAGGGTTAAACAAAATTTTAATTAATCTTAGAGGTTGGGTTTGTCCGGGGTTTGTCTATATTTGGCCCAATGTTGGATCACACCAAGCCAGCATTAGAGTTAGAGTGTAGATAGATTGAAAGAAAGAATAAAAGAATCTGCTGTGTGATTACCGGTCAATATTTTCCCTAGCTTTTAATACTTAGGATTTTTTGTAAATTAATTTTTAAATGATGTAGATCAGCATGATGTTGTAATTTACTACTCTGAATTGCTGAATTAAAACCAATTGTGTGCTCTTTATGTCTTCTTATATTCAAATTATTCATTATTATTAAAAAAAAATTTATGTTAACTTGATCTTAAAAAGATCTTTAAAATGTTCTCAGTTTAGCTCCATTAATTCTGCGGAAACTCTGATTGTATTAAAATTAGTTTAACATTAGCTGTTCTAGCTTTTGAAACTACAGGATGCATGAAATATAACAAAAAGTTGAGTAATTATAACTCCCTGGAGATGGCGCTATTGCACATAAACCGGGATGTACACGACAGACAAATTAATTGAAGATTTAAAATAAGCTTTAAAATAAACTAAATGTTTCTAAATAAATTAGAAATGTGATGTCAAAAAGTCTAATCTTTTTATACAAAATGTTTTATAAGATTTATTTAAAATGTTACAAAAGTATCTTAAATCACATAAGCCACAAGTGTGTCACAGAACAAAGTTAAAGTTGCGCGTAATGCATTTTTTTTTAGCTTGTGTCATGTACTAAATTGAATAAGTTTAATGGTGCCAAATAGTTTATTGCATTTATTATTGGTGACATTTTGGTGAGCATTTATTATAGGTGAAATTTTATTCTTCTTAATATCATAGTGGAAACCATAATACATTTCAAGTTTCTTTGATGATTAAAATCGTATGTGACATTATAAATGCCCTTTTTAAATAAACAATTCATTCATTTTTTTCTCTGCATGGTACTTTTTGATGATAATGTATCACAAAATAATCATATTACAATTATTTCTGTGTGGAGGAATGATGCTAAAGATCTGCATTTACCACACGGATAAATTACATTTTAATATACAATTTATTGGGAAATTTCTAATCAGCCAATCACATGGCAGCAACTCAATGCATTTAGACATGTAGACATGGTCAAGACGATCGGCTGCAGTTCAAACCGAACATCAGGAGGGGGAAGAAAGGTGATTTAAGGGACTTTTAACGTGGCATGGTTGTTGATGCCAGACAGGCTGGTCTGAGTACTTCAGAAACGGCTGTTCTACTGGGATTTTTACGCACAACCATCTCTAGGGTTTACAGAGAATGGTCTGAAAAGGAGAAAATATCCACAGAGCGGCAGTTCTGTGGGCGCAAATGCCTTGATGCCAGAGGTCAGAGGAGAATGGCCAGACTGGTTTCAGCAGATAGAAATGCAACAGTAACTCAAATAACCACTCAACCGAGGTATGCAGAAAAGCATCTCTGAATGCACAACACGTGAAACCTTGAGGCGGATGAGCTACAGCAGCAGAAGACCACATAGGGTGCTGCTCCTGTCAGCTAAGAACAGGAAACTAAGTCTACTATTCACACAGACTAACCAAAATTGGACAATAGAAAAACATTGCCTGGTCTGATGAGTCTCGATTTCTGCTGCGACATTCGGATGGTAGGGTCAGAATTTCGAGTCAACAACATGAAAGCATGGATTCAACCTGCCTTGTATCATCAGTTCAGGCTGGTGGTGGTGGTGTAACTGAGTCAACACCACAGCCTACCTGAGTATTGTTGCTGACCATGTCCGTCCCTTTATGACCACAGTGTACCCATCTTCTGATGGCTACTTCCAGCAGGATAACGCGCCATGTCATTAAGTGCTAATCATCTCAGACTGGTTTCTTGAACATGACAACTGCGTGGTGCTATCATGTCAATATGGACCAAAATCTCTGAGGAATATTTCCAGTACCTTGTTGAATCTATGCCATGAAGGATTAAGCCGGTTCTGACACTAGTAAGGTGTACCTAATAAAGTGGCCGGTGAGTGTACATTCACAGAAAACAGTTGTTTTAAAGTGAATTAACATTTTTAAATAAAAAATGTAAATGTTTTTATTGTGTTCTGGATTAAATAAGCTTTGGTGACCATTAAGATATCAAAAAATATTGATGTTTCCAAACTATAAAAGCGAAGTAGGTCCGTTTGCCCTTTATCTTTGGCTTTCTCTAATTCCCCCTCTTGCCAGCTCTGTTTGATTTCTGTTAATAAAATGACTCAGAATTATGAAAGAACACATTGTAACTACAGATCTGACACACTTTGTACAAACACCACAGCACTTAGCTAAATATACGACCGCTCTCCTGTTTCTTGGAAGGTTAAATAACTTGCACAATAGCTTGCCTTCTGTTCTTAATCTGTTCTCTAAGATGCCTCATGCATTGACATTATCTACAACAGCGGCGGCGCTTCACACTTCCCCTTTACTTCAGGGTCTTTCTAACAACTCACTTCTTGTGGATTATCTTAACTTGTTTTATTTATGGTTGTTTGGATGCTGACAGTCAAGAATCACTATGGTGAATGAATGATAGGAAAATTATTGACTGAATCTAAATTTTAATTTAGGAGTAAACGAAGAACGAGCTCTTGTGAAAACTACTTTGAGCAAAACACTGGCATCTGTTGGTGAAACATAAATCTGCATATACGTGTGAGACCCCACATTAAAGAAATAGTTCACCCAAAAATGAACGTTTCGTCATCGTTTACTCACGTTTTATGAGTTTCTTTTTTCTTTGAATCACAAAATAAGATATTTTGAAGAATGTTGAAAACCTGTAACTATTGACTTCAATAGTATTTGTTTTTCCTACTATAGAAGTCAATGGTTACAGGTTTATAGCATTTCTCAAAATATATTCATTTGTTTTCAACAGAAATAAAGAAGCTCATACAAGTTTTTTTTTCATACTATGGAAGTCAGTGGTTACAGGTTTTAAGCTTTCTTTAAAATATCTTCTTTTGTGTTAAACAGAAGAAAGAAACTTGAAGGTTTTTAATCACTTGAGGGTGAGTAAATATTGATTGAATTTTTGGGCGAACTATCCTTTTAAACAGATACTTCACCCAAAAATGAAAATTCTATTATCATTTATTCACCTCTTACATGTTCCAAACCTTTATGAGTTTCTTTTTTTTTTTGTTTTAAACATAAAATAAGATATTTAGAAGAATGCTGTAAACCTGTAACCATTAACTTCCATAGTCTTGTAAAGGGATAGTTCACCAAAAACTGAAATTTTTGCCATAATTTACTCCTCCTCAAGTGATTTAAAAAACCCTAAGCTTATTTCTTCTGTTGAACACAAAGGAAGAATAATATACAGGTTTTCAGCTTTTTTCAGAATATCTTCTTTTGTGTTTAACAGAAGAAACTTTAAGGCTTTTAACCACTTGCGAGTGAGTAAATAGTGATTGAATTTCATTTTTGATAGTTCACAGGACAGATAGTTCACCCAAAAATGAAAATTCTATCGTCGTTAATTCACTCTCTGCGTGTTTCAAACCTTTATGAGTTTCTTTTAAACATAAAACAACATTTATTGAAGAACGCTGTAAACCTGTAACCATTGACTTCCATATTCTTTTAAAGGTATAGTCCATCAAAAAAAAAAGACATTTCTGCCATCATTTACGTCTTTCTTCTGTTGAACAAAAAAACTGAATGAAACAGAAAAATGTTGGAAACCTGTAATCATTTTCTTCCATAGTATGAAAAATGAATATTATGTAAGTCAATAGTTGCAGGTTTTAATTTTTTTTTTGTTCAAAAGAAGAAAGACGCTCTAAGGTTTTCATCACTTGAGGGGGAGTAAATGATGGCAGAAATCTCCTTTTTTAGTGAACTATCCCTTTAAAGGAATATGAAAGTCAATGGTCACAGGTTTACAGCATTCTTCAAAATATTTATTTTCTTATTTTGTGTTTAAAAGAAATAAGAAACTCATAAAGGTTTGAAACATATAAAAGGTAAATAGAGTATGATAAAACTTTCTTTTTTGGGTGAACTATCTGTTTAAAAGGATAAACTAGGATACTACAGATAAATTAATATTATGGAAATCAATCATTTCAGGTTTACAACATTTGAAAAAATATCTTCTATTTTTTCAATAGAAGAAATAAGCTCAGGGTTTTTTTTTAAATCACTTGAGGGGGAGTAAATGATGGCAGAAATTTCCTTTTTTGGATGGACTATCCCTTTAAGAATATGAAAGTGAATGGTTTTGTTGTTCACCCAAAAATGAAAATTCTATTGTCATTTATTCACATTTTACATGTTTCAAACTATTATGAGTTTCTTTTTTCTTTTAAACACAAAATAAGAAAATAAGATATTTTGTAGAATGCTGAAAACCTGTTACCACGGACTTGCATATTCCAGTAAAGGGATAGTTCACCAAAAACTGAAAGTTCCGCCATTTACTCGCACCAAAAACCTCTGAGCTTCTTTCTTCTGTTGAACAAAAAAATGTTGAAAACCTGTAACCATTGACTTCCATAATATTTGTTTGTTTTTCATACTATGGAAGTCAGTGGTAGCAGGTTTCCAGCAGTTTTCAAAATATTTTCTGTTGTGTTTAACAGAAGAAAGAAACCTTTTAACACTTGAGGTCGAGTATATAGCGATTAAACGTTCATTTTTGGGTGCAAATGCAAAATGGGGCCGTGCAATGCCCAGGTCTGATATATAGAGTCAGCAAAAATCTACATTATTTTGCTGTTTGGCCCAAATGTCATGAATAACTTACAAGCAGTTGGTATGAATGTTTAGTAGTGATATAATTGTGTACTCCACATTCTCATTCTAAAGTTTCATTTACATTGAAAATAAACAATATTTTAGGCAGAACTGAGTTAACTGGATGGGCCCAGACCAATAAAACAATCCCAGTTTCTAATCTGGCCCTTTTTGAAAATGAATTGCCCACCCCTGCCCTACAGAAATGGTAGCTGAACAAACTGTAGCAGGAAACACTTAGACAATGAGCATGCGGCCTGTCTGTCTTTCTGACGGTCTGTGTCACTGCATTACGACAGATACGGCCTGCAAGAGTCTTATCATGAGCACCAGAGAGACAGCGACTGATCGAAGCACAAGATGACTTTGCATCCCGCATTTGAAATTTTATAATACACATGTAAACTATCTCTAAATCATTCATTAACATCATCAGCTTGTCTCTTTGTGATGTGATAATTGTTGACTACACACTATCTGTTCTTCACTAAAATGCAATAAGCTCTTCTACTAGTTTGCTAATTTAGTGTTTGTTATGTGCGTTTGGGTGACTCCCTCTTGATGATGTCATCACTGGTATTACACATACAGTGGGCACCTCGGACTCCCGGTTAAGGCTATTCCTGCTCTTTCAGCAAGCCAAATTTGCCATTATGCGTGAGATTGTTCATCTACAGATCGGACAGTGTGGGAATCAGATCGGCTCAAAGGTGACTCAAAACTTTTTTGTGTGTTTTTATATGTGTTTTGGTTGATTAGTATTACAAACAGCATTACCATCTCACCCACGACATGTTTCAAGCAAGAATACGATGCTTGATTAGGAGAACAAATAGCATGCATTTATTTAAAGCAAGATTTTATTTGTGTTTTGTTTATTCAGTTGGTTATGTCTGTATACAATGTCATTCATTTATTATTATAGTATTTTCTGTAGTCATTCTGGACAGCATTCTGCCTGTGGAAAAATACTGAAAAGGTTTCAGATATCAAAAACTTTCTCTTATTCAATATTTAATGTATGTAATGCATATATTATAATAATATATATTTAAATTGATGATTCGTGCAGTCATAGGGTGTTCACCCCAGTGTGGTCTACTGTAAAGATAAGAGCAGAGGCTCCTCTTATGGGGTGGGCCTACTTTATCATGGAAATGAGCTCAGCAGGCTGTAAGTTTCATGCTGTAGGATTGTGGTAAAAACAGGGTAGATTCTGGAAGAACAAGTGCAACTCTTAACAGAGAACGCAGTTATTGGAGGTGTTTAAAATGACAATTAATGTCAATGTCAATAAAACCAGAATGTCATTTAAGGTTTTATTCAGTAATAATAAATGGGTAAAAATATGCAGACATTTTTCCAAAAGTGGTTTTGTTTGTTTGCAGTTTTGGGAGGTGATCAGTGATGAACATGGCATTAACAGAGTGGGAGCATATGAGGGCGACATGGACCTTCAGCTGGAGAGAGTCAATGTTTACTTCAATGAAGCACATGGTATGCAGACCGACACGTTACATTCATGTTTTCTGTTGTATATACAGCGGGAAAAAATAAGTATTGAACACGTTAACATTTTTCTCAGAAAATACATTTCCCTAAAGGTGCTGTTGACTTAAAATTTTCCCCGGATGTTGGTAACAACCAAAGAAAACCATATATGCAAAGAAAACAAATCTAATTAGTTTACAAATTACGTTATGCATAATAAAATGAAATGACGCAGGGAAAAAGTATTAAACACATGAAGAAAAAGAGGTGTGAAAAGCCCAGACAGCAGCTGAAATCTCAGTAGTTCTTCAGCAACCCTCTGCCCTTCCTCATTGTAAATGAGCTTCTTCAGTCCAACATCCACATTATCAGGACGATGAAGATAAAACCAGGGTGAACATTTCAGCAAGACAATGATCAATCAATCAATCAATCAAGCCTTTATTTGTCACATATACCTCCATGTATTCACATACACTGACATATAGTGAAATTCGACCCCACCGACCATACACAAACATCACATTTCAGGGAGAGACAGGTCAACGGGAGGTAGCATTTAGAAAAAAAGGAAGCAAGATACATAAGGAAAGATAGGCAAAAAAAAACTCCCTCTCACCCTGCTCTTAAATTAGGGCAGAGTGTGACCAGGGAATTAAAAAAAGCCTTGGCAGTAGCACATAAACACATAGACAAGACAAAACATCGCAACAGGGAATTGGAACAGGGGATGTGGATATAGTCCGGTAAGGGCGGGCAGCCATCCGTCCTGCAGCTGTGAGAAGCGCTGGTCACAGACCCGCCTACCCCCTCCAGTGGGTGAAAGCACACGAAGGCGTTGGATAAGGGCTCGGTAATGAAAGTCTTATCGGTAGCTGTGTATGTGTGTGTGTGTAAGCCTGTAGAGTCCAACAGGTGTCCTTGACAGGGAGCAGGAATTTCAGAGCGTCTCCTTATCTTGCTATCCGGGAGAAGTTGTTTTTCTCCAGCCGAGGCCGTCTGGCTGGGAAAACACTGGGAGCCGAAAGAAAAGAAAGTATTTCAAATTTAGGTCAATATCTGCCAATTTTACAGATATTTAATGTCCGTCACTGGTCTCCAGTCCTGGCCAAATCTTGTTGCAAAGCCGCTAATTTCACCCCGATGTTTTCAAATTTGCGGTCTAATACAGCAGTCTGATTAGCAGCATACCTGCCCATTATAGTTTCAATCAAGCCGGCCAGCTTGGTGGGGTTTTGAGCAGCACTGACCGCTTTTATCAATCGTCGCTACCCCAGGGCCCCGCATAAGCCCATCAGCAGAAACCCTGTTATCAAAGTTCCGAATAGGTAGATATCTTCAATATCCTCCAGGGACAGAGCAGCCAGGCACACGACACGCCACTTCTCCCACCCGTCCATCAGGTATCCAGCTGCAAACGTCCCGGCAGGACAAGTGGGCTCTCCCGAGCGCAAACTTCTCGTTGAGAAGATGGTGTCAATCGCGTTCAGAGACCAGTTGATCAATTCCATAATTCCTTATTCGTTTGGATAGCAGGGCACGGAGAGCCTCAGAGATAGAATAAGACGAGACAAGGAGCCAGCCAGGGAAGATAAGGGACGGAGAGGGAAAAAGTGCGACCGCCTTCGTCTAGAGCCAAAGAAGAAATCTTTGATTTCAATGATCCAAATCACAGCCAAGGAAACTTTCGAAAGCTTTCAGAGAAAGAAAATAAAGCTGTAGAATGGCCCAGCCAATCACCTGACCTGAATCCAATAGAAAAAACTAAATAAAGATCAGATCTGTTGAAGTCTGTGAAAAACTCACACCTGGGCAACGCATGTGACTTCATTCTCCATATGAGAGGCGTCTTTAAGCTGCCACCACCAACAAAGCCTTTTATATAAAGTATTAAATATGTTTCAGTAGTTCAGGACTTTCTCCTTGTGCAATTCTGCTGTTAATACACATAACTAATTTTTCAGATTTTTTGTTTTGTTTTATTTTTATGTTTGTATTGTTTTTACCAAAATCTGGTTCAATTCCATGTCAACAGCTCCTTTAGACATATTAATTGCAGGAAATATATGACATGTTCAATACTTATTTTTTCCTGAAGTATATTGACTGCTGAAAGTACTTAATAAATGCAATTCATTAGTGTATAAATAAATGCCAATGTTTAATATTATGCATATTGAATATTTGTGTTTAGCGTTGTGCAGTACTTTGGGTTAGTTTTGCAATCTTAATCTTAATTTAAATCTGAACTGAGATGGAACATTGTTTGTCAGGTGGAAAATATGTTCCAAGAGCACTGTTAGTGGACCTGGAGCCGGGCACTATGGACAGCGTGAGGGGCAGTCAAATCGGACAACTCTTCAGACCTGATAATTTTATACATGGTGAGCCAATAATCAGCTACATTTAAAGATCATAAAGGCTGATGATGAAAACTTATTCTCCTCTCATCATTCTAAAAGATTCTGGGTTGTTTTAACCCAATACTGGGTCGACTGTTAGGTTTTTAAGAAAATGTAATTTAAATGTAATGTAAAAAATGAACCCAATGTTGCGTTTGTGAATATTACCATATTACAGGAAATGTTCACAGAACATTCAATAACGTTCTTTAAAAGTTGTCAAAATGTTAACACAAAACATTATTGCTGGATCGTTTTTAGAAAGTTCTCATAACGTTGTTAACATTCTTGTAACATTGTTAAAAAACGTTCTTAGAACAAAGTTCTTGGAACGTCTTAAGGACGTTATTTGTTCTCAGGGATGGGCATAACAAATGTTATTCTCAGTTTTTTGCCTAAGCCTAAGATCAGAACAGAAAACTGATTCATTTTTAAGAAGGTGGTCAATGATTGGAGTTTGGATGGAAATTAGGCTTAAAGAAAGCAACAGGCAAATGGTGAGGGTATATTCAGGAGCAAGAAAACAACTATTGAAAATAGCTACTGAGCAATGCTAAGACTAAAAATGGCCCAACACTGGATAATACAGCCCAGCATCACTAATAAAACATACAGTACAGTATATTCATTTCAGCAGCTAAAATGGGTTGTTTAGTTCAGAATAAAAATTTGCTGTTAGTTTGCTCCATCTAGTAGAACATTAGAGAAGGTTTTAGCTGAAACCATGGTCTATCTTGATTCATAATGCAAGTCAACCAATACCATGATAGTCCAAATATTAGTTAATCTGTGAAAAGTAATCCCCATGGATCCTGACAATACACTGTGATCATCAAGGGATGTTTGTCGAGTGTAATAAAGTTAAAAAGTCACCAGAAACCTGGGTTATTTTATATTTTTTGACTAAGTGGGGGTTTCTGTTACCACAAGTACCACAGTTTCAGCTAGAAAACTTTCTTCAGCATTGTAGAAAAAAATAAGTCACCTACTCCTTGGATGGTCTAAACTAGTCAACATAGGCTCATTCTGAAAACGTTGCCCTATATACACGTTTCTGGAGATCATGAATTATGTTGCCAGAGCTACGTGGCTCTCTTTTCCTTGGCTCTCGACGATGGCGGTCACACTTTTCCCTTTCCGTCCCTTATCTTCCCTGGCTGGCTCTTATTGTCTCGTCTTATTCATCCCACGCCTTTGTGTGCTTTCATCCACTGGAGGGGGTAGGCGGGTCTGGTCTGTGACCAGCGCCTCCATGGCCGCAGGAATCGACGGCTGCCTGCCCTTGCCGGACTATTTCCACACCCCCTTTCCCATCCCCTGTTGCGATATATGTCATGTCTATGTGTTTTATGTGCTTGACTGCTGGGGCTTTTTTTTTCTCTCCCTGATCTCACACTGCTCTAACTCAAGAGCAGGGTGAGAGGGAATTTTTTTTCGCCTCTCTTTCCTGAACTGTATCTTACTTCCTGTTTCTAAATGAAACCTCCCGTCGACCTGTCTTCCCCTGAAATGTGATGTTTGTGTATGGAAGGGGGGGGGGGGGTCCAATTTCACTATGTCAGTGTATGTGAATACATGGAGGTATATGTGACAAATAAAGGCTTGATTTATTGATTGACGTATGACTGCATTTCGTCTTTAAAATGAATGCTACGGTCCGATATGACGCCGTTCCTTTTTGTGTACCAGCTGACCACTTACCTACATGTAGACGGCTTTTCAGCTGTTACCAGTTTGTCAGTTAGCTCGACACGTATGTCAGCTGACTTGAGACACAGAGAGGAGTTAAATACGATGATGGGGGTCAAGTCTGGTGAAGAATGTGGTTCCAG
Organism: Danio tinwini; assembly: GCA_903798205.1. Classification (NCBI taxonomy): domain Eukaryota; kingdom Metazoa; phylum Chordata; class Actinopteri; order Cypriniformes; family Danionidae; genus Danio; species Danio tinwini. The sequence goes on from CAIGQZ010007154.1 coordinate 22,956,941, forward strand.
AATGCGGGTGAGACAAAAACAAAAGCCAAAAAATAAAGCGTAGCTCCTGGCATGCATTCTGCTCTCTCCAAAAATGTATAGAGGGGTACGTAATCAGAATGAGCCTGGGTTGAAATTAGTCATTTAAGACTAACCCTAAAACTCTGGAATCAATTTTGTTGTTAGAAGAGCTGATTCAGGAACATTTCTCACATGCCATAACATCATTCCTGATGCTTTTTTCTTTCTAAATGCAAAGGCAATTCTGGAGCTGGCAATAACTGGGCCAAAGGTCACTACACCGAGGGAGCAGAGCTTGTGGAGCAGGTCGTGGATCGCGTCCGGAATGAAGCCGAGAGCTGCGACTGCATGCAAGGCTTTCAGTTCGTCCATTCATTAGGTGGCGGCACTGGTTCAGGAATGGGTACCCTGATTATCAATAAGATCCGAGAAGAATATCCCGACCGCATCATGAATAGCTTCAGTGTAATGCCCTCACCGAAGGTTTCTGATACAGTAGTAGAGCCATATAACGCAACCCTGTCCATTCACCAACTGATCGAGAACACAGATGAGACATATTGTATTGATAACGAAGCGCTGTACGATATTTGCTTTCGCACTCTAAAGCTCACAACGCCAACCTACGGAGATCTTAACCACCTCGTATCTCTTACCATGAGCGGTGTCACGACCTCCCTGCGCTTCCCAGGTCAACTAAACGCTGACCTTCGGAAGTTAGCTGTCAATATGGTGCCTTTCCCACGTCTTCATTTCTTCATGCCTGGTTTTGCTCCTCTGACAGCACGTGGTAGCCAACAATACCGAGCCCTAACGGTGCCCGAACTCACCCAGCAGATGTTTGACGCCCGTAACATGATGACTGCGTGCGATCCCCGTCGAGGACGCTATCTAACCGTTGCAGGCATTTTTCGTGGTCGGATGTCCACTAAAGAGGTCGACGAACAAATGCTCGCCATTCAGCAGAAAAACAGCAATTATTTCGTAGACTGGATTCCTCATAACGTCAAAGTGGCCGTTTGCGACATCCCACCACGAGGGCTCAAAATGGCCTCCACCTTCATCGGAAACAACACCGCCATCCAGGAGATTTTCAAGCGCATCGGAGAGCAGTTTGCGCTGATGTTCCGACGCAAGGCTTTTCTGCATTGGTACACAGGTGAAGGCATGGATGAGCTGGAGTTCACCGAGGCAGAGAGCAACCTGAATGATCTGGTGTCAGAATACCAGCAGTATCAGGACGCCACCGCCGATATGGATTATGAAGGAGAAGAGGAGGGGATGGAGGAGGAGTCTTCAATAGCGCACAGCACTCGAGTGGAGATTAAGACTGAAGTGGTCACTGAAACTTCGGTCAGCGAATGATGTGAGTGTGGGATTTAGTGAACATGGGACGAGTGGATCATATTGTATGGAGTGAGCTCCAAAAAAGTATTCGGACGCTTAAAGTCGCCATTAAATTATAATTGGCCCTTCTTATTTTTATGTTTATATTGTAGTGCTTATTATAAACAATGTAAAATTTAACATGGCCTCATAACCTTTTATCAAATACTATAACCATCCCTCAAATTGACTTGTCTTAATTCCTGGTCACATGGAAGGCCTTTTGGAAGGGGCTATAAGTGGCTATCAACTATCAGTCTCATTTTGAGAAGGTGTGGGTGGGAATTGAGCTCCAAGTTGGCTGTACAAAACTGGACATGAGTCCAATATTGTGCTTTATTAATGTCTACACCTACCACAAACCTAAGCCCAACCTCACTGTGACCTGTTGTGCTTTATTAACATCTACACCTACCACAAACCAAAACCCAACCTCACGGTGACCTGTTGTGCTTTATTAATGTCTACACCTACCCCAACCCTAAACCCAACCTCACAGTAAACCCAACCTGTTGTATTTTAATAATGTTTAATCCACCTACACCATCTAAACCCAGCCCACCTGCGGCGTAAATCCCTCCCACTTGGAGGTCACCCAACCTATTTGCGGTGTAATACCTCCACTTGGAGGTCTCTGTGCTGCAGCGATACCTACTTGCTAATATCTGCCCTACTTTCCTTCATTCATCAATCTTCCTTTTTGTTAGCAACAGTCAACTTCCAACAATCCAATCAGTTCCCAGTGTATGAAATCATGCACTGCCCTACACTTTTTCTTGTTTCACAACAGTTTCAATTGGATATAAATTACAATATGAGAAAAAAGGACAAACTTAACATCCGTTTATATGGCGACTTTAAGATAACCCTTCAAATCCAATGTATTAATTACATTGCATTAGATATGATAAATGAGAAATCAAGGGTCAGCCTGACTTTTCATGAGTTTTCCAAGTGTGTATGATTTACAACAGGGGTGTCAAACTCAGTTCCTGGAGGGCCGCAGCTCTGCAGAATTTACTTCCAACCCTGATTCAACACACTTACCTCACTGTAAAAAATGCAGGGTTCCACACAATTCATTCATGTTGTCCCAACACAAATCGATTAAGTTAACTTAACACTTTTAACAAATTCATGTGGATTTAACATAAAAAAATTAAGTTGTCCCAATGAAATCTCAAGAATTGTGTTCTTTCAGCTGATTTTAAATAAGTAGTTTGAACAAGTAAAAAAATAATAATAATTTGAGTGCTGCATGTTTTAAGCAAGCCTGAAGGACTCAATTAGTTTGATTATATGTGTTTAATTCGGGTTGAAGCTACATTGTGCAAAATTGCAGTTCTCAGTGAAATGAGTTTGACACCTGTGATTATATCAAAATAAATTTTTGTAAAATATTTTACTTTAAAAAAAGGAAGAAAAAAGTTTAATGAAACTGTTTTAAATGTGTTTAAATACTATTTGGAGCCAACGTACATAGCAATCTGTGAAATATTTCTGACCTCCAGAAGAGTGTCAAATTACACAATGAAAAATAGCATATTGACTAGATTAAAATGTCTAAAGATAATTTACTCAGGTTTCTAATATCTCTTCATGTTGGATGTACACTACTGCTCAAAAGTTTGGGGTCTGTAAGACTTTTTTTATATGGTGGAGGCTGCAATTGTTTTATTCAAAAACACAGTAAAAATTGTGACGTTGAATATTATTGCAATTTCAAATAGATATTTGAATATAAAGTGGAATATATTCCTGTGCAAAGCTGAATTTTCAGCATCATTACTCCTGTCTTTAGTCTCATAATGCTTCAGAAATTATCCTAATATGCTGATTTGTTGCTCAAGCTGCTCATTACTGAATACAGTTATGATGCTTCAACATTTGTGCTTAAATTGCTTATTATTATGCTTAATTTGTATGCTGTACAGCAGATTTGTCATTTAAATATGTAATTCTTACTGACCTTAAACTTTGGAAGATTAGTGTATTGTTTATTAACACAAAATTACCTCTGCATGTTCTGTAATAATATCTACAGTAATGTATAGCATGTGGAATATATAGTAAGTATAATCGTGTATAATAATGACTTTGTTTTGCTTATACTTTAATAAAAGCTTAAAATATGCATTTTAATACGATCAATTTACAATACAACTGTCTTAGAATATCTTTGATGTGTCTTCATTGTACTAGTGTACACAGCTTGCATTTAAACTTTCTTATTGTCATGTTTTCATGCAAAACTTTGAAAAATAAAAGTTTTGTGAGGTAAGCAGCATTTCTGAATAATTTGCTGGTTACATTGACTGCTTGAATTTGTGTTAAAGTTTGTATATATATTTTGTTCTCCTTCAGAACTGATCATAGCTTTTTAGCATGTAAAAAACCCAACCCTTTCATAACAAGGTATAATATGAATACCTTTGAATAAAGTCCTACCACAGAAGCTTACGTTTATGCAACTGGCCCCAGAACTTACTCTTACATAAAGAAACCCACTGCTGATATCTGAAAAAACTACTAAAGCTATTTATTTCATTTGCTGTTTTAAATGAAACAATAATTAACATAAATTTACACAGATGTACCTGATGAATACCATCTTATTTTATTCCCTGATAAAAGACGAGTCAAAGAGCATTTTTATTGATAAACCAGACTTAACCATAGAACTACCAGAATGTAAACCTGTAATAGTTTTATTGTCTCCATTGGCTGTCCTCTAAAACAAACCTGACCAATACTACTTTCAAGCAACACAACTGATCTAAATAAACAGTTATACACTCATTTTGCCCAATGCATGCTTCCTAAAACATACAGATCTTCGGACATCAAGAGGAGGCTGTTTTAGTTTGAGACTCTTCATAATTTATTATCAAAAGAACAGCTATTTTCATTCGTTCATCATAACTGCAGGTCTTGTAAATCCAACAGAGAATGTGTGTGGAGACGTGGGGATTGCAGGATGTAATCACAGCTCCTACAAATAAAAATAAAAAATACAATCAATCAATATTCACAAAATAACATACTCATAAAACACACTAAAGAGTAGATCTAGATGGACTCAATGCACCACTTTCTACAGTGTTGGGTTTAACTAGTAAAGATGTAACATTACTATGATTTAATTCCTGAAAGTAAATTAAGGGATCGCTTTCATACTTAATTTAATTACAATTACTGAAAATGTACTTGCCTTAGATAACATTCAACAGCTCAACAGGAGAATTGTGTTAGATTTAGCAGAATAATAATATTTTTCAACTGAGTCAAATGTATCAAGACTTTAAATCTTGATTTATCAATGAGAGTCAGAAACTAATGCCAATATGAAATGTGATCACTGCTCTGTTAGACTCAAATTTAAAGGGTTTAATGTCTATTGAATGTGCATTAAGATGCATATTAGAGCTGCACAATATATTTCAGCATCGATATCGGAATGTGCGCATCTGCAATAATCACATAGCAGAATTTACAATGTTAAATCTGGATTACAGTTGACCTGGTGCTAAAAAACACAGGATTTTTTGAGTCACTGCTAAGATTATCCATAATAAAGTGAAGGTTTATCATTTGCATGCTTTTTTTAAGGCCTGTGACGGAGCATTTTAAGATTGAAGATTCATTTTAATTAAATGAATACAATGAAGATAAAATAGTGTTCATTTACATGTACTAAAATGGGGTTTTTTATATTGCTTCATGTGAAAAAAAGCTGCATTTCAAACCTAACAAGATTATTTGCTTACCACACTGGCAGATTGTTTAGCTTGTTTTAAAGAAAATCTAACTTAATTTTGATTTACTTCTGAAAGTGAAAAAAAAACAATTTTTTTTAGTTATTTGGACTAGAGACAAGACAACCCTAAGTAATTTACATTGTGATCACTCAGTTTCTGTACCTAAATACTTGTTAGACTCTAGAAAAAGTCAAGTATAGAATTCAAACCATCTGATGAAACTATATTCATATCGCAAAAAAAAAAAAAAAAAACCTTGCTATGTCAGATTTTTCCAATATTGTGCAGCCTAATGTACAGGATTTTTAGTATTGAGTCACGTAATTTAATTCCTCTAATTTCCTCAAACAAATTAGAAAAGTAATTTAAATACAAACTTTAATAATGTGATTAGTTATGAATTACTTTTTGATTCATCAACACAGCAGTACAAGTGTAGCAGTTCAGATTAACACCTGGAGTTAAGCATAACTTTTTTTACTGCTTTATTAACAAGAACCAGCATGTGGTTTCATTTTATAACATTTTATAATTATATAATGTGGTTTCGTTTTATTTATATACAGCATGTGGTTTAAATTTCATTTTATTTTATAATTTTATATAAGGATTAAACGTGAAAATAAAATACAAAAATAAATAAAAAAAAATAAGATGGAAAAAAGGGAGAAGCGGGTACATAATTATAAATATACATACAAAAAGATTATACATATATGTTCAAAGTAATAAATGCACATTTAGCACAGAAAACACATGTATAAAAACATTTTATGCAAAACAAAATGCTAGAGTAGGGGCATATATTAACTGTCTGAATTGCTTTTCTATTTTCAGAATTAGACATCACTTTTATATACATTATTATCTCTTTTTCTAGATTGAGGTAATCTTGGTTTCACAATCGCACATTCAGAAAAGTCTTCTTTGCTAATTCTAAATAGGGAAATCATATTAGCAGCCAGGACAACATTGCTCACAGTCAATTAAATAGTGCTAATGATGTTTTACATGCTAATTCAGAGAGAATATTCAAAGAAGCTCGATATAGACACAAATTATCACTTTTGCTAAAAAAAAAAAAGTGTGTTAAGTGCACAATTTTTCCCCAAAGAAAGAAATTCTGTCTTAATTTGTTGGGAAGTTGCTTTGTATTGATAGATGGGTTGAAAGGGGAATTGTTTTTGTTTTGGAGTTATTTAAAAATGATGGCAATATTCTAAATATGAAGAATTTATGACATTGTATACTTTTCCTCTGCCAGCCAAATCCTTCAGTTGTGTTATAAAGAGTTTGTGACCAAGTTATGTGCATTTATTTAAAATATTATTTTCTTTACCTTAATGAGAGGAAAACAATTATGCCTAAACTTTTTTTTTTTTTGGATTGAGTGTCTTTTTCTTTTTTGATAAAAAAATGTGACAAACGTCAAGTGATTTTCTCTGGACCAACTTTTCTGAAAGAATTCAATGGAGAAGAGCATGGTTACTACCTGAAAAGTTCAGCACATCCAACAAAATAAGAGAAATACATTATAAGACTTTGCATAATGTAAATCCTTCAAATCCCCAAATTGCTAATTATTTTGATATATCTACTATTGAATTTGTGTACTTTCTGCAATATACATGAAGAAACTTTATTCCCCTTATTCTATAGTTGCCCTCACATTAAACTTCTTTAAAATAACATTATTTGTTATTTATCTCTTTCAAATATGATTTAAATTTGTCTATAAAATATGTATTTCTGTATTTCTCTGGTGATGATCATGCTCTCTCGATCTTATCGTTAATTTTTTGGTGTTACACTGTAGATTTTTATGCACAAAAATAAGTAACTAAAGGCAATACCTAGATTTAATGCTTTTCTTGCTGAAATTCCGTTCAATATTTAATCTCTGAAGCGTATATAAGAACAAGAAGAATAATAAGTTTCTTAAAGCTTATGATAATCTTTTTTTCTTCATGATTGAGACTTTGTAAAGTTTTTTTCTTCTCTTTCCTAATGTTTTGTTATTGTACTTTCTCTTCAATGCAGTGACGCTATTTTTCTAGTATTCAATTAAAAAATAAAAAGATACGATGACAGGAAAAAAAAATCTTTTGTTAAAACATAAACAATATCAAACAAACCTCACCTCATTTTTTTCTACAACTTTAAGGTATAAGACACTCACATCATTATGTGGTCTTGACTTTAGTGACCCTCACGTTGGACTCTGCGTTTTTAATCGCCTCCGCTTTGATCTGCGGCTTCAGTGCAGCCCGCACGACCCTTGCGCAGATCGCAGAGTACCTGATGTAGCTGAAAACGCAACACAATCATTAACTTACTAAATGACCATCAAAACTGCTAGTATATTAAAAAATCCACTGTGATAAAAAAGATACACATAACGCTATTGCTAAGGAAAACACCAGTAAGGTCAAAGCCACAGTACAGAGAACATTTAGCTTCACAGACTGCAGAGCGCACACAAACTAAACACAAATTGCACTACTCTTTATAAATTAGTTAATAATAGCCGTTTAGATACCTCAGTCCTGCTTGTCTCCAGTAAGCAACCATTTTTCCGTATAAAAGTGCGTCTAGCGTCCGTCTACGTGCTGCTGTTCGTGCTGATCAAGGACGAGGACAAGGCCTGAACTGTCTTCTTCTTCTTCTTTAGGTTTTAACGGCAGCTGGCATCCTGTTTGTTGCATTACTGCCCCCTTCTGTACTATTTTCCTTTTACTCTATATTCTTTTTTTCCAGTCCAGTTTCCCTTAGGAAATTCATCAAACACTTCCTTCCTTTCTGTTCTTCTGCACATTCTAATATACTTTTGATACTTATTTCTGTATTTCCTAAACTTATCAGTTGAGTTACCATTTCTTGTCTTTCTTGTATAAATTTACTACATTACATCAATACATGTTCCACTCTCTCATACTCCTGACATTGATTACATAATCCTGTTTCATGTTTTCCCATTATGAAAAGAGATCTATTTAAATCACTATGTCCCATTCTCATTCTGCTTATAATTACTTGTTCTTTTCTACTCATATTCTCATTTCTTACTACCCCTACTTTATTCTGTATAGAACACATATGTCTTCCCTTTGCCTCTTCATTCCATTTTTGTTGCCATTTATTCATAATCTCTCTCCACATTATGCTCTTTCCCTCTGATTTTGATAACTTTACATTAATTTCAATATTTCCTTTTGTTGTTGCTTTTTTTGCCAACGTACCCGCCTTCTCATTTCCTGATATACCTACATGAGCCGGAACCCACATAAACATGATATTTTTCCCTTGTCTTTTCACTTTTGTATATGTACCTATAATATCATATAACAACCCCTGATGACTTTTAACTATTCCTGACCTAATGCTCTTTGCCTGAACTGTCGCCGAAATCTACGTCATAAGACAGCGCACAGTCTCATTGGCCGGCAAACACGTCAATCATTATACTCGTGCTGGAATTGAACCAATCACCAAGCAAACTTTTAAAACCTACATGTTTTTTTGGCGTAACAATAATTTGATTCTTGTGAAGTTTTTATTTGAGGCAGATTTATTTTGAAAATGAAGGCGCTTAAAATGTGTTAGCTTGAGAAATATGCAAATTCATGCAAGCTGGATTTTAAACACGTTTCTTTTACGTTAAAAGTGTTTTTGCTACATTACATTTTAAAAATTGTAAGATTTAATGCAATGAACGCACGCATTAGAGAATCAAACAAAAATACAAATGCAAAAACAAACAAACAATACATTACTATAAATAATGTTTTATTTAGCAGCAACATGCTCTGTCATGCTTTTATCAGGCTTTCTCAAACCACCATCATATAATCCACACATATCCTATTTTCTAGATGTATTTATTGTTTTTAAAACAATGTTATTCATTGTCTGATAACTGAACGCAAATTAGCATTTGATAACATAAAATAAGACTTAGCAGTGTAAAATAAGTGTTAGCAGTGTAAGTCATGCCAGCAACATGCTCTATCATGCTTTTATCAGGCTTTGTCAAACCATCTTCACAAAAGGCTTACATATGTTATTTTTTAGATTTATTAATATTTGTGAGGCGGGAAGTTGTGCTTGTATAATAGTGACCAGGCAAGGATAAATTGCTCATGAAATTGAGATAATTTAGCTGGTATTTTCTCAACATTATAGTTACAGAGTAATAAGAAACTAAGCTCTTCAAATTTAGAAAATGTGTCATTTGGAATAAAGTTCCAGATTGAGGTTGGATTTTTGAGATAATTGTTGTTGCATTTAATTTTGACAGTATTGATAAATGTACAAAAATCCAGATGCATATA
>CAIGQZ010007154.1:22976415-22989057 GCA_903798205.1 Danio tinwini
ATATATATATATATATATATATATATATATATATATATATATATATGCTGTTTTGATGCTTAAGAAACATTTATGATTGTCTATGATAAATACAGTTGTGCTGTCAGCACTGATAGCCTCTTGGTCAGTGAAACGAGTCTGACATATAGTCTCATTGCGCTTGGGGTGTCCCGAGTTCAAGTCCCAGTTTACTTAATTTTCCCGATCTGAAATACTGTCCTATCCTAATAAATGCTAAAATAATTATTAAACAAAACTACAAGACGACAACAACAACAAAAGGTTTGCTGAAAAATGCAAAAATGTTGAGTAATTTTTGGTAAATACAAAGTTCAGTACAAAATGTAAAAAAAAAAAAAACATCTTTCATACCATTAAGTTACTTTACTACCACGTTTGATATATTTAATGCAAAAAAGTAAATCTAATTGTTCTCAAAATTTGAATTGCACTGTCTTAAGTAATGTAGGATCTTTAAAATCCAGTCAGATTTGAGAATCATGTAAATTCTTAGTATTAACAGACTGTGTGTTGTTTCAGGATGAGCTGTTAGCTGAACTGGAGGAACTGGAGCAGGAAGAGTTGGACAAGAACCTTCTGGAGATCGGAGATAATGTACCACTGCCAAATGTGCCCTCGACGTCTTTACCATCCAGACCAGGTAACACACGCACAAGCACAAGCAAAGCAACACCTCTTTTTGGCATCTAAAAAAATACCATCAACATTTGCTAAAGTGTCAAATTTTTTGTCTGACCTACATTACATGTGCCTTTGTTGGAGATGCCCATTCAGACACAAAATATATTGGAGGAGAGTATTTAAATGAACTAGGAAACAGTTTTTTTTATCATTTAAAATGTATTAAACAGACGTTAAACATAATACAGTTTTTAGCTTTTTCTTTTTTAGTTACCCATAGCAATCCATAACAGTTCCCCTGTAGGACCCATATATGTTTTAATTATATTAGAAAAAAATTAAAATTATGATAATTAATAAATGAAAGAATAAAAGTTTAAGTCCTAGTCCTAAAGCCATGACACTATAATCATGCATTCTTGATTGTTGTTGTTTTTCCCTCTTGGGAGGTGGTACAATTTGAAATACGGGAGACTCCTGGGGAAAAACGGGAGTGTTGGCAGGTGTGCCTCAAAATCACTGTGATTTCAATCCTATTTTTACGTCAGCAAATTAAAAAAAGAGACTTGTTGGGTTCACATCATTCCAATATGACAGTGGACACACCATGCCTACACACAGTTCTGTCCAAACAGCTTACAAACATTGATTTTCATCATAAGAGCTCTTTAAATTGTGGCATTAAATAAGTTCTACTCCCTTCAAATTGTTCTGTTAGACTCCTGCAAATGTGTTTATAGTGTCTTTTATTAACTGCATGTATATTGTGTGTTTGCAGCAAAGAAGAAAGAAGAAGAGGATGAGGATGACATGAAAGACCTGGAGGCCTGGGCTGCCAATTAATGCTCGCATTTCTCCACTGAAAAAACAAAAAACAACCCATACACACGATACAAGGCATAAACCTCACTCCAATACCTGTTATTAAAGGACCCAGGAAGGACTCTTCAGTAGGTTACAGCTTGACATCTCTGTGTCTATAATAGGTAAATATATAAACACCAACAAGAGAAAAACTAAACTCTCCGCCAGGCTTACAGTCAACACACTCATCTACACAAGTCTGAGATTTCGCCTCAACTTCGAACTCTTCTGACACGAAAGGAAAGAAAGGCTTGTTGTAGATGAGTGTCTGTGTTTGTACGGCCCTCCGTTACCTGTAAAAGTAGTCATCATTTCAATCCCGCTTCACGAGGAAACCTCTGCTTGATCTGAAAAACCAACACACACTCTTTGCACGCAGGGCAAAGTGTCTGTAGTAGTCTGTCATGTTTATTGAAGGGAACGTGTGGTGTATTATGAGTTCGTCTGTTCACATGCACGCATTTTTTAAAAGCACTGTACACCCTTTTTCGCATTAAGCGTTTCAGATGGTGATAAAAGTGCTGGTGCTTCTCAACGGGACACCCCAAATCAGCACTTAGTCTTAATGGATATAAGACTTGAGGTGGGGGTAAAGGTCTTTATCACCTCTTGAACGTGCATCAAGTTTGAGTTGTGATGCAACAGAAAGGATTTTACTGTAAATAATAAGGCATGATAGTTTACGCTATCCCGACAGCATGAGATTCCTATCAAATAGGGCTCTTGACTCAAGAAACGTGTACTGTATTTGGAATATTTCAGAAAAAACGCGAAGATATTAGGAGTGGTTTCTTGAAATGGGTGTTGTGTTAGAGAGAGAAAAGGTTTGGTTTGTTGTAGATTTCAGATATTTGTTTTATTTTTGTGGTGCGAATGCATTCAGAACTGTTTGTATTAGGACAGGCGGCACAGATGAAGTTAATATCATGCTTTATTTTACAGAGTGATCTATTATGATGTTCTGGTGAAGTGGTTTTGATTAATTTTTCCGTTCCCAAAAGAGTCTATTAAAGCATTTGAGTATTGAATATTTTGGAAAGGGTATATAAGCGCTGAACACTTAACTGAGTTTATTTATCAGACTCCCAATGTTTCATTCGTATCATTTGTTTGTCTTTTGGACCCTCTCGTTTATTTTGTCCTCCTCTGCCTTTCAATCTCACACCTACATTAAAGTTTTGCCAAAATTAACATTTCTCTGGACGTTTGTTTCTATTTTCTTTCTATTATTTGACTATTTAACGTTTTTGTTTTTTTGTGTTTTGTTTACTACAGGGTGTCTGCGGGGTCTTATAAAGTATTAAAAGTTGATAAATCAATTATGAGAAAATGAAATTAAAGAGCCCCTATTTTGCATTTAAAAAGTCATATTTTGGTTTTCGGGGTCTCCATCAACAGGCTGATATGCGTGCAAGGTCAAAAAACACTTTCATTGTCTTATAATATGCATTTATTTTTATCTAACTATCCCAACGACTCTTATATGAATCGTTCAGCGATTGATTTGTTCCCGAACCCCTCCTTAGCACGAAGCTAATCTGCGGTGATTGGTTCGATGACCCAGTTTGTTGCGATTGCTCGACTTCATTCAGCACGAGACAGAGAGAAATGTCCACCAAGCCTACAGAATGAAGTAGCAGAAAGTATGAGAGCCCAATGCAGGAATGCAATAAAGCAATGCAGTTAAACACCAGCATATTACTCTACTCTTTACGCTATCTCCAAGTAATAACAACGACACACATTCAGTATTAATCCACACAGTGGCAAAAGTTGAACTATTTTGAAAATTGACCACGTGTGTGAACAGCTGATAATGATCATAGAAACAAACAGCAGAGGATCGCCAGTTCAGAAACGCATTTAAATTGGTAAAGAAAGAAGCACGCTTTACGTTTTTAACATGGTTTTGGACGCGATATGTGAACAGCCCCATACAGATTTAACCTGAGATACAGTACAGGCACCGATCTATAATAGATACGTGATTACAACTTATAACTCACAATTAAACACATATTTTGCAAACTACACAAAACGAGGCAACAATTTTAATGACACTTACATGTTCTGATCGGGAGGAAGAAGAAACTGGTCCATTTGAACTGTAAAAGTTACTGACAAAGTCCCATAGTCTCTGCTGCTCTTTCAATAGCAAATGACCGGTGAATCCAGCGTTGCAGCGTAGGTTATTGTATCAATCGTCAGAAAAATGACAGGAACAAACACGGCTCTAGGTTGGCTATACTGTGTTATTGTTGTGAAAATTAACTTTAACCCTTTATTCCCTGCAGCCAAATGTCCATCTGTCAGTGATCGTCATTTTCGCGTAATGATTATTCCTGTGATCCCCCGCGCTTCCGCTAGTGTCTGAAGTGAAAGTGCGTTCACATTTTACCGGAACTGGAACTTCATAATTGGTGATGTACCGTATCGACGTCGATGCGATCAAACAAAAGATCCGAACCCAACTTGATTCATTGATTTGACTCTGAGTCGACTATTTCGCTAAAGAATCAGTAGTTTTAAACATGCTGCACTTTTAAATTTAAACCTCATCTGGATGTTTTTTCTGTGTTACACATCGCATGGAAGCTCATTTTCAAAAACCCATAAAACCCATAGGGGCTCTTAAATTTTGTTCAAGCGTTTTCCAAAGTGTTTGACTCCAAAAAAGCATAAATATATTTATTTTCCTCCTAATATTAACAATGCCGTGCTCTATCCACGCGATTGGTTCGGGCCGGGGCGCCTCTGGCCAAGCTCCTCCGCCTGGATGATGTCATGTAATTTAGGAATATGATGTGACGCTCTCCACATGTAGCGAAACACTAGAGTGAAACAGACAGCAAAATGGGAAAATGTAAGTTTGTGTTCTCCTGGTTGGATTGATACGAGTTTAAACAGTGGCTGAAGCCTGTTGCTGAAAACAACTGCGTAATTTATTCTTTCAAGCTTTGTTTCTTCCAAGTGTATCTGAGTTCTGTTGCATGGTTGTGCTCCATTGATTTGTTTAACTGTTTATTAGCAACTGTTTTTAAAGTTAAAGGTTTGATACTGATTAGAACTTGAAGTGGCGATAAGGACTGGGGATTCTGAGAAGGTCTTTAAAAAGGTATTGAAATTATCTTTAGGATTCCTGCATATACCCTGTACTAATGCAGAGTTCAGACTGCATTATTTTAGCCCTAATTTTGACTCGCCGACAGGTTTTGAGAAATCGTCAACAAATGCCTAAAATCAGGCAAATCGGCACTCGTTCACATGAGTGACAATCACACAAACTACCAAAGACGCAATTTGAGAGAATCGCAAATGAGTCGCTGACACCCGTGATATATACACCCGTGATATATAGCTGTCGGCGATTCAAACTCGTGCCATGTTAAATGAGCTCTGATTGAAAATAACATCTGCGATTACCTACAGCCAACGAGAGAGCAGCATCCACGAGTATGGGTAACTGCAGGCCAGCGGGAGGTTGGGGAGAAGTTAAAAGGGCTTATTTTTTCTCTATTTAGACCGAAGAAATGGAGGAAAACTATTGTAAATTTGGCAAGAGCGCCCATGTCTCTTTGACGTGTCATCTGAGCAATATCGGTGTCAAAAAAAGAATAAAGATTAAGAGAAATTGCTAATTCCCTTCAAAAGCTAGGTGAACAAATGAGTAAATTTTCTACCTCACTAAAGGCTTCTTTCTCATTATGTAGTTAACAGCAAAAGATATACTACATGACTTTGCGTTGTTTCCATGTAACTTCTCGCGTGTGTTTGGTTGTGAGACGTAGTTCGTGGACCAAGACAAAGTTGTCTTCCTATTGTACTGTCACAGATCCATCTTGCAGTGTGAATACAGCAGCGACGGAATGCTGCCCCAGATAGTCATGCAGTGTGAAAACATCTGTGACGGCGCCACTACTTTAAAAATTGTGCAGTCTGAACTCTGCATTAATTTTTAGAAATAGCCCAGACAGCATGCATGTCAGAATAAAGTCAAAATTATTTGCCCTCATGTGGATTTTTTTTACTTCTTTTTCAATTATTTTCCAAATGATGTTTAACAGAGCAAGGAATTTTCAAAAGTATTTCCTGTAATATTTTTTCTTCTAGAGAAAATCTTATTTGTTTTATTCCGGCTGGAATAAAAGCAGTCTTTGATTTTTTTTTCAAAACATTTTTGGGTCAATATTAATAACTTCTTTAAGCAAAATATTTTTACGACTGTCTACAGAACAAACCCCTGTTATATAATGATTTGCCTAATTACCCTAACCTGCCTTATTAACCTAGTTAAGTCTTTAAATGTCAGCTGAATACTCAAAAATATCTAGTAAAATATTATTTTCTGTCATCATGGCAAAGATAACAGAAATCAGTTATTAGAAATGAGTTAATAAAACTATTATGTTTAGAAATGTGCTAAAAAAATCTTCTTTCTGTTAAAAAGAAATTAGGTGAAAAATATACAGGGAGGCTAATAATTCAGGAGGGCTAATAATTCTGACTTCAGCTGTATTGAACTTATTATTTAAAATACTCATACAATCAGAATCTTTTCAGAGGTGCTTTTGCCGTGGAAAGGAAACATAAGATGCAACGCGCTGTGTGTGTTAATAAAAACCTATTTGTACAGGATGTGAAAGATATGAAGCTTTAATACATTTGTATGTTTTCATTCTCTTGTAGGTCCTGAATTTATTGTTATACTGCTATCGTTATAATATGACTTATTATTGTTATTAAAATATTTTGACTGAGACTGTATTGGTCCTAGTATATGAATGAAAGAGTTTAGTAAGATTTCTTTGAGATTTGAAATCTTTTAAAGCATTCAGGTCATTTTTGACTGGGAATGAATCTTTGCAGCTACTTTAAACCCTCAAAATATACAGTCTGTATACCTAAATATGGGTTAGTTGTCTTTACTCCTTTTTTCTGTCCATGGCCCAACACATACTCTCACATTATTAGTGCTGTGTGAACATTATCTAAATACATTTTACATACAGTAGATATAAAGATTTGTTTAAACTAAATAGATTGTTGCATGTTTTATGATATGCTGTAATAACTTTGAATATGCATTGTTTTTCTTATTATTTATCACATATACGTAAACATTACATGAAACATTAGGTGATGAAAATTTACTTAAAAGTCCTGGAAAAGTCATTGAATTTTAGTAGTAAAAATGTGTATGAACCCTGAACTCAAATAATCACTCGTGACAACCGAGGTATGCAGAAGAGCATCTCTGAACACACAACACGTTCAACCTTGAGGAGGATGGGCTACAGCAGCAGAAGACCACACCTGTCAGCTAAGAACAGGAAACTGAGGCTACAATTAACACAGGCTCACCAAAATTGGACAACAGAAGATTGGAAAAACGTTGCCTGGTCTGATGAGTCTCGATTTCTGCTGCGACATTCAGATGGTAGGGTCAGAATTTGGCATCAACAACATGAAAAAATCATCTCAGACTGGTTTCTTGAACATGACAATGAGTTCACTGTACTCAAATGGCCTCCACAGTCACCAAATCTCAATCCAATAGAGCACCTTTGGGATGAGGTCAAACGGGAGATTCGCATCATAGTTGTGCAGCCGACAAATCTGCAGCAACTGCGTGATGCTATCATGTCAATATTGGCCAAAATCTCGGAGGAATATTTCCAGTACCTTGTTGAATCTTTTCCACTAAGGATTAAGGCAGTTACGAAGGCAAAAGGAGGTCCAAACCTGGTACTAGTAAGGTGTACCTAATAAAGTGGCCGGTGAGTGTATATATTGTATAAAGTATCATGTACTTGGTCAATAAATGTACCATTGGTGAGCATAAGACATTATTACTTTCTAAAACTAGTTATTTATTCTTCAACTTCTAACTTTGAACAGTAGTTTAGGTACTAATTTACCTCAACATTTAATTTCTGGTCAGGCAGTCAGACTGTTCTGACCTCAAACCACCCACTAAACATTTAATAATGCTATGATTGACAGGCTTTTCTGTAAATCTGTACATTCATTCATTTATTTTCAGCCAAGTCCACTTGTTCATCAGAGGTCGCCACAGGGGAATGAACCGTCAACTTATCCAGCATATGTTTTACGCAGCTGATACCCTTCCAGCCAAAATCCAGCATTGGGAAACACACTCATTCACACACATACACTATGGCCAATTTAGCCTACCCAATTCACCTATAGCACATGTCTTTGGACCGTGGGGGAAACCGGAGCAAGCAAACTCCACACAGAAATGCCAACTGACCCAGCTGGGATCGAACCAGTGACCTTCTTGCTGTGATGCGACAGTGCTAACCACTGAGCCACCGTTGCCCCTAAATCTGTACAAACACATAAATGTGCAGTCTCTCAGGCTAAATTTCATCACACAATTCACTTTTGACATATGTAGATTTGCATGGGTCACTGAATGGACTTTACACTGGTGTCCAAATAACACAAAATAACCTCTGTTAGTTCACAGAGATTTTACTGTGGGGGGAAACACTTGTTTACATTTAGTTAAGAATGCAAAGTAACTCAATATTGTTCAGACTTCTGTGTTTAAGCCAATTTTTAAATAGAAAAATGAAGCAGCTAAACAGATTTCTTACCGCATGCTCAAACTCGTTATGTTAACTATTATTAACAGCCAGCTCAAACTTGTCGTATATTAAGCAAAGTCTCTTCACATTCCAAATGATATTACACACCTTAAACCTTTGAGGCTTCTCATTGGCCAGTGCAGCACGATATGAGCACGCCTACGACGGTTTATTTAGGCCAATGGGGCGGGGCGTACGTCAACCAATGAGAAGGGACAGACGGCGTGAGCTCATGAATATTAAAACAGCCGGTTTGTACACACTTATATTCAAGTTCACATAACAGTTACCTCCTTCTGCACTCACTCAGGTCCACAGCCGGGCTGAAACCAACCCTGTATCAGGCTTTACCAGACAACAGAACGTCAAAATGTCAGAGAAGCTTCCATTCAAAGTTGGTTAGTACAAGTTTTATCCGATTCTTGACTTTGGATTGGGCTTAATGCGAGTTTGCACAAAATCATGCACGCGTGTTTACCACCAATGCTAATTAGCTGATTCCGCTATGATTTTAATTCAGCGCTCAAATTTGTGCTCGATGAAGCGGATGAATCTGTGCAGAAGGATGTTGAGTTATATTTGATCGTGTATGAATTGTTGTAAATCTTTAGTTGCTTGCTTGTGCTTATGTATCACATGGCACTGGAGGCGTCATTGTAAGCGCTGCCTTGCACAAACCGCTCTAATGCAAACCCGCCCCTTTAAAATCACTGTTTGTGCACTATATTCATCTAGTTTATCGCTATATCTATGTTTTGCTTACGCACGACGTATTTAATATGATTTTATAACTAACACCTGTCAAACAAGCTAGCGTGGTTGCATTGAGCAGACGTGAAAAAGAAAGTTTGGAAGTTGTAGTTTTTTGCGCTCGCTGTAGAAGTGCTTTCGTACGTGATCTGCCGCCCTGATGAACTACATTTCCCAAGACGCAGTGGTCAAACGCGCCACTTTTCATTGAACGACTTTATTCGTTTTGTGAATCGGTTCCTTTGAACGGTTCTCAAAACGTCTGCTAAACGCCATCACGTGGTCCCTCTCAATATATAAAACGTTTGTATAAAGATTGTTTTACAGTCTATGATAAAGCTATGTAGGTAAAATATTATTCTTTATTACTTATTTTTGATTCGTAATTAATGTTTTTTTTCTCATTGAGCAGTCATTTAAAGCATACATTTAGTTTGCATTTACAACAAGTTACCCCGATACAAATTAAAAATATATTCTCTAATTATGTAAGATATTTCTTATATAAATCAGCCGTGTTTTCTCTGAAAGTGCCATAATGATCCTTACTCCAGTTTTAATCCGAAACCCTGTTAATTTCAAATGATTTTGTGAATCAATTCATTTGAAACGATTCAACTCCAAGAACGATTCGTTTTTAATAAGGTTTAACAAATATATATGTTATGTGCTAGTCATACGTCAGCCTGGTTACATTGACCGGACTTGGCAACTTTTCGGGTTAAGGTTAGGTTTGGGGTTAGGACATTTGTAGCATCTGTTGTTATTTTTTCCAGCAAATCTCTCTGATGTTCTCAGTGGTGCAGATAAGGAGTAATTCATTCAATAGTAAATCCAGCTGGACTTTGTGCTGCAGTCTTAAGAGTTCAGAGTTCAGTTTTTCAAAATCAGTGAATGAAATGTCAAAGTTTGTCTTTTACAGCCCCCAGCACTCTACGTTTGACTTATTTATTAATAGCTTATTCTGAAATCTTCTCACAGGATTCTCACGGTCGATGAAAAAACAAATAGGAAAATGATTGAATTTAGTCCTATTTGGTTATTAATAATCCTGTTTTAAAAGTACAGTCATTGCATTTCAAACCCAGTAGTGTAGATTAGAGCTGCACAATATATCGTTTCAGCATCGATATCGCAGTGTGCGGATCTGCAATAGTCACATCGCAAGATATGCAATGCTGAGTGAATTATAGTTGAGCAGGAGCTACAGAACACGTGATTTGAGTCGCTGCTAAGTTAAACCATAATAGAGAGTAAAGTTTTATCATTTTCATGTGTATTTAAGGCCTGTGACTGAGCATTTCAAGAGTTTAAAACATTTGGGCACAAACCATTATGATCTTTGGGTTGTAACAAATATTAATTCCGTTATTATTGTTTATGCACAAGTTAAATTGTGTATAAAAAATTTAAATTTTTGTCTTGTTTCTAGTCCAAATATCTACATTTCAAAGCAAAAACAAGATTATTTTGCTTACCCTAATGGCAGCTCATTTGGCTTGTTTTAAGGAAAAACTCTTAATTTTGGGTTATTTCTTTTGAAGGTGAAAATAATACAATATTTTTACTTAAATCCGGACTTGAAATGAGATGATGCAAATAAGAAAAGCATATTTTGCATAGTTTTTAATGTAGCTGATTAATGTTAGACTCCTCAGAAAACTGCCAAATAGAGCTGTTCATCTTGTGAAACTGTACTCGTATCGCAATGTTTATTGCAGAAAAATAAAATATTTACAATATCAGAAATTTCCAATATCGTGCAGCCCTAGTGTAGATCTTGATCACTTTCGAATTGAATGTGAAAAATTTAATGCCAATCCTCTTTGTTTGGTCATGTTTTTTTTTTTTTTTTTTTTTTGTTTATTAAATTCATAGTGTTGTCACGATACTGGAATTCAGTTCCAATCGATCCTGATATTTTAAAATAGTCCATTTCCTGCTATCATTTGAGCACTGTTGATCACAGAAATGACTGTAGATGTAGATAAATTGTGATCAACAAAACGCCAACTAGTACGGTATCAGAAGTAAGCAAGAGTAAGCTTTGCTATATATATATATATATATATATATATATATATTAGTTCTCTGTTCAATCACACTGTGCAGGTTTAATGAATTGAAATGGACGGAAAAAAAGTTGGAATTTTTATTTGTCTGCCGACTTTATCAAGTTGTCAATATAATGTGACACACATACCAACAAAAACTATTGCCATATGTCACAATATTTATTTATTGTCACAATATATCATGATATATTGTATCGTGACCCATGTATCATATGTATTATATCTTGAGGCCCTTGCCAATACACAGACCTAATGCTTAAATGTAAGCGGGAAATGGACGTTTTTAAAATGTCAATATCGATAGGTACCGAATTCATGACAGCCCTAATTCATAGTGAAAATAAAAATAAAATATCAATATGGTGTTTGTTTACTTGTATATTTTTCGGTGAAACTGTGGTCTTTGGTGATTTGATAAAAATGCATGGCGACTGCAAGCTGTACTTTTAAGAGTCAAACAAATGTAGTAGTTGTGGGTCCTGAGGATACATTGAGGTCTTATGAAGTGAAACATTCAGTCTGTGCAAGAAAGTGAAAATAATTACTTTTCTTGTTGTATATTGACACATATGCAGGTACAAACATGCACATGAACTGATGTTATGTTCTTTTTTATTGATCTCAATGCATCACCAAGAACCATGAGTGATAATTTGTTTTGCCTTTATATGTTTTTCAGCTCAAAGTGCCAGTAGCTGTCAACTTGCATTGTTTTTAAATTACCAATTTTTAGCTATAATTACACTTTTTAGCTATAAAATCATGTTTAACCTTCCACTGAAGAAAAAGGTTATCTTTATTGACCTGAAAGTGAGTAAATTAACAACAAATTAAAATAGTTGGGTGAGCAGTTCCTCCAAGTGAGCTTGTGAAACCAAAAACCATCTCCTCGACCAGTTCAGGATATGTTTGGCATGTGGTTTTAAGTGTCATTCCTCTTTGAGATCTCCTAATATGAGACTGACACTTCAAAGACCTCATGTTTTAAATGACATTTATCTATTTTTGTTACTCTCTAAAGATAAGCTCTAAAGTGCTTTCTGAAACCTGTACTAATTTTCTGAATTTTTTTTATTTATGCCTAATTTGTTATTGTTTTTTCTCTCTGTCCAGCCGATATCAGCCTGGCTGAGTGGGGACGTAAAGCCATCGAGATCGCTGAGAATGAGATGCCGGGTCTGATGAAGATGAGGGAGCTCTACGGCCAGAGCAAACCTCTGAAAGGCGCTCGTATCGCCGGCTGTCTGCACATGACTCTACAGACCGCTGTGCTCATCGAGACCCTGACCACCCTTGGTGCTGAGGTCAGTAGGTTTTACAAGGTTTTTTACAAGGTTTTTTGGAAAAGTCAAAAATTTTAAACGCTAAAATAGTCATACCGTTCCTACTATATATGTACGTTTTATACGACTATTATATTCCGTTTTAAGGGCAACAATATCTCCACATTAAAAGCTACAGGTTAGCCCCTAATTCAGCAAGCATTCATTCATTCATTCATTCATTCATTCGCCTTCAGCTTAGTCTTTTATTTATCAGGGGTCGCCAGAGCAGAATGAACTTCCAACTATTCCAGCATATGTTCTACGCAGAGGATGCCCTTCCAGCCGCAACTTAGTACTGAGAAACACCCAAACACTCACATTCTCACACACATACACACACACACACACACACACACACACACACACACACAC
>CAIGQZ010007154.1:22996286-23081856 GCA_903798205.1 Danio tinwini
ATATATATATATATATATATATATATATATAATTGTACAATGATTAAGAAACTTTTGATTTTGTAAATGATATATTGAATATTTAGTACAAGTGTTGCCATGAATATAGTCAATGCTGCTGATATGGCATTACAAAATAAATAAATAAATCTGCCATTATTGACATTAGCAGTTTTTTGCACAAGTGCATAATCACCTTAAGCAAGCGTAAAAAAAAATGTTTTGTAAATTATAATATTTTTATAAAAAATTAGGTGTTTCAATCACACATTTCTCATGCGACTAATTCAAAATATGCAATAACACAGAATGATGGAAACCTAGCTAATGTAACGAAAGTGTGAAATGTATTTTACAAAAGTTGTGTATATAATATGATTATTATTATTATATATGTATTTTTTTAAAATATCTAAAAATACATGTGAAACGGTTACATCTCTTTAAATAATTTAAATAAACGTGTATTTTGAGGATCAAGGTTTTTTTTTTATATATAAATTTTTTTGCATCACGAAGATTAAGTCAATAAGAATAGGTTGAATAAGAATGTGAGTTAAATTCTATCAGAGAAACAAACATTCTGAGTAGTGTTAAGAAACTGAAATCTGTTATATCACTGTCAAATGAATATTAAGTGTGTTTATAATCCGCATTTCTCTCTAACTGATCACAGTGCATTACGAGATTGCCTTCTCCACAGAGTACAAGCTTAATGTAACGCTGCCTAAGAACTTGGCCTTAAGAAGGTATTTTAGTAGGCAGCATAATTACATTAACAACTTTTTGCAACCTCTTTTATTCTGGGAGCTTAACTATCATGGAGTTAAATCTGTGGTCTTGCTTAGGTTGTGGAACAAATGAATATTGGTTTAGAGCTTTGTGGAACAAAGGCAGTTTTGTAAAATTGGATATATTGGGTGTTTTGAGAGAAAAATGCAAGTTCAGAGGATTATCTTAAATTGAGAATTGAAGTGGTTGACTGTAACCAACCATGTTGAAAAGGATAAAAATATTCTGACAAAGCTGACATTAGTTTCAGTTTTTACAAAATTACTCCTGAGCTCAGTAGGGTTGCTTATTATTTGGTCAAAAAAAAGATGTAAAATTCTGCAACTTTTTATTTTGTATTTATTTGTATTTATTTTTATAATTAGGGCTGCACGATTCTGGCTAAAATGAGAATCACAATTTATTTTTATTTATTTATTTTTTGCTTAAGATCACAATTTTTCACGATTCTGTAGATGTAAAATAAGGGTTAATTTAAGTAAGTTATTATTATTGTTATTTCTCAAGCATATGGTAAAACAACAATAATAATATTAAGCCTATGTGTAGGTCTACTGTTAGTTAAAATGCTAAATCTTGTATAGACTTAGAATGGTGGACTTGAAAAGACTAACTTTGTCCTGTTTGTTAATTCACAGTAAAGTGACTATAGTAAAATACAACTACTCATAATTCTAAAGTTGAATTATTATGTTTGAGACATATGCTTGCAATCTGTCATTGACAACATTATTAGACCATTTTGTTCACTAATAAAATGAAACATTTGTCATTATCAGATTCCCTCTTGCATTACATTAAACATTATTATATATGCTAGAGTAGTTCTACTGACACTGTTAAACATTTATTCTCACCCACAGCACTTTGTGTTCGCTATGAAAGAAAAAAAACATCAAATGCTTGTTGTAATCATAACTGTAAAATGCACGCTTTCGGTTTCACTTTCACTGCCATGCGTGTTCATGTTATGAAACATGCATGCAAATCATACTTCCTGGCTCACGCTGTGCAACAAACTGAATGTTATTTACAACTTTATTACCTGTTATTCACAGCCTATGCAGGTTATTTTCACTAAAGTAAACATCATTCATCTGCGTCCTCTCTGTGGTAAAAAAACACAGCTCACGGTCAGCTCATGTGTGATTTCACGGCCGTGAATACGTCATTACATGAAGACAGAAATGACATTTTTAGGTGAATTATGCCTTATTAATACAGTAGGTGACCCTTTCAACCATTTAGAGGTGTCCTGGTCAACGTATATAAAACAATGTAAAGACATGCGACCGCCCTCATGCTTCTCTCCTGACTTTGAAAATATTGGCTGAATCGCAGAAAAGCTGAATTAGGATTGTGATCTTTTTTTCAATTAGTCATGCAGTCCTAAATATAATATTAGCTAAATATAATGTTCCATGAAGATGTTTTGTACATTTCCAACTGTAAATATATGATAACGTTTTGCTTACTAATGTGCATTGCTAAGCACTTCATGTAGACTAATAAGAAGGCAATATATAATAAAATTTTTTCTTTATTTATGAATGTATTTTTTATTTAACACCCTTAAGGCTACACACCAGGACGCTTTTTGTTTGCGTTTATCGTCAGCATTTTTCCGTATTCAAACCCAAGCGATTTTTTTTTTCACTGGCATCGAGCAGAAGAGTATGCAAAATCACTCCTTAACGTTAGATGGCGATACACAACTTTAAGCTTCTGACACCTTCTTGTAACACAGAAGAACACAGAAAGTTGACACACTTGTCGTTAAAGTTACTGGCGATTCGAACAAGCATGGATCGTTCAAGTAGCAGCTCCAGCTTTAGCGATGAAGAAATGATTATTGTTCACTAGTGCAATAAACAGCTCCATGTTCGTATCACCTCTGGGCATCTTTAATGTGCGCTCGTGTTGGCAGTTTTGTGCTTGAGCGCCTCCAAATGCTGTTTACTGTAACATCAGCACTCCGTGCACGTGAACAAAAGTGCCAATCTGATTGGTGGAAAAGGTTTGATGTGGCGCGTCAAAGCAAAAAAACGAGCATGAGGCGTTTCTTAATTGACGCTTTTACGCCTGCCGTTTTGTGCATTGGTGTGCACGATCACATCAGCGCCCTTTATTTAGTCACTAGGCATTAAATGTAGATGGAAAACGCGAGCAAAAAGCGCCCCGGTTGGCACGGGCCTTTAGATTGCAGATTTTCCAAATATCGTAATATCCTAACAAACCATACATCAACAGAAAGCTTTAGATTATGTAAAAATCCCAATTAAAAAAAGGTCCCTTTTTGAGATACAGAGTCACATTTTCTCTGAATCAAAACAAGCATTGAATTAAATTGAGTCAAGAAATTGATTTTCAGGGGAGTTTGAGCTTGGATGTAACTTTGAGAATAAGATTGAATATGCATATACACTGTAAAGCTAGATCAGTTTTTCTTTGTATGTTATCAACCATGTGCACAGGTCTGATGCTCATCTCTGTGTCTAATGTGTGTGTGTGTTTGTTTGTTGTTCTGCAGTGTATGCCTGGAAGGGAGAGACTGATGAAGAGTATGTGTGGTGCATCGAGCAGACCATCTACTTCAAGGACGGTCAACCTCTCAACATGATCCTGGACGATGGTGGAGATCTGACCAACCTTGTGCACCAAAAATACCCCAAACTGCTCGCAGGTAGAACACCGGCATTCACTCACCCTCATAATACACATCTGGATGTTAATAATCTGAGTAGTAAAGCTTCATTCACACTATGAGTAACTATGAGTAACAAGCTGGTGACTAGGTAGGCGTGTCGAGCGACGCGGCAATGTTGAGAATCCTTCAACTTTATGCAAATGAAGAGCAATTTTTTTTGAGTGACCGCTAATAGGAGCACCAATAGAGCTTACGTGATCCTCTCTCAGCTCACTCAGAGGCTGGTTGTAGTCTCCGTGCTGTAGACCTACACAGACCTGCGTTTGCAGCAGATTGCCACCCAGAGCGACAGTCAGCTACAAAGTCGCTGCTAGTGTGAAATGAGGCACAATAGTATTAGCAGGGATGGCCAAAAATACATTGAAATGTATTTTAAAATAAAATACCAAATACCTTCATTTTAAGTGTATCAAAATAAACTACAGATTACAGCAGCTACTAATGTATAAAAATAAAATACTGTATTTTACAAGGAAGCATGAAATTTCTACGCAAACCTTCCATAAACAGGCCCTTCTCTGCACCTTATTCACCTCTACTGTACACGAGGAGGCATTCATAAAAATATAACTTGTGTTTCTCTTTGATTTTAGCAAAGATTTTGTACAAGTTTCCTACAGAAAGTCCTGTCTTACAGATGATCTCTTTAATCACTGTAAAAGCCATGTAATGCAGATAATGAGTTATGGTACTATATCTCTCTCTATATCTCTATCTATTGTGAAAATTGCCTCCATCTTTTAAAAGCGTGACATATAAAAGGTTATTTTAATTTTGTTCACAGAATTTGTTAAATAAATCTAGTTGGGGGTTTTTTGCAGTTAAAATCTGTAAAAATGTAAAATCACGATGTCTGAAATCTACTAAAATCTCAAGTTTTAGTCATTTCCATAAATCATGTTTTTTGCAGTTGTACTCTTCAATACACAATATAAAACACAACATCTGTTTTTGCTGTCATAACTGAGAAACTTGGAAGTTTTTGACCAGTCTGGATACTGGAGTACTATTAAATATTTTGGTCTCATACTGATTATTAACTATGTCAAAGTTTGTTATTAACTACGTATAAAGAGCACCTGCAGATCAGCTACTGGTATTTGAAACAGGCAATGAAGTTTTGCAGGGATCACCACTGAAGGACTTTTATATGTTGTTTGTCTTATTTTCCTGGTTTATTTTGACCTGCTCCTAAATCTACCCCTGCTATTTGTCTGTTATTTTCTTTATATGTGATGGATAATTTCCATCCGTACTCCAAGCATTGATCAGCTTCATCAATATTAATCAGTTTTCACCACTATTAAAAACACCACTATTAAAGGCCACATTTTTATTGTCATATAGACTTTTTACAAAGTATTTTACAAATACAAAAAAATACAAGACACTAAAGTATTTTTATACAAAATATTAAGCCATTTTCATAAACCCTATCAAATATAAATTACAAATACTATTTTGTATTTAAAATACACACTTGAAATGTATGCATCATAAATACTGCCCAACCCTGAGTATTAGTAACATTTAAACAGTGGGAAAAAATGCGTGTGTGTTGGTTGCAAATAATATAAAATGAAGAAGTGTTTAACTCTGTAAAATTAGCAGGTTTCCAAAACAGTGTGAATAAAATGTGTAATTAAATTAAATGTATAAATAAATAAACTTTTTGTTTTTTAAACGTCTAACATTTTAATAGAAATAAATACACCAGTGGAAACTAATAAATTGTTTAAAAAAAGTAATAATAAAATAATACAATTTAAATAAATTATTCATCGTAAAATAATCAATATGATTAAAGTGTTATTAAACATTAAACAGTGAAAAAATATATATTTAAAATATTTAATATTTAATTATGCTAATAAAAATAATAGCGTTGCTGGCTGGCACCATGGCTCAGTGGTTAGCACGGTCACCTCACAGCAAGAAGGTCACTGGTTTGAGTCCCAGCTGAGCCAGTTGGCATTTCTAAGTTTGCATGCTCTCACCGTGTTGGCGTGGTTTTCCTCTGGGTGCTCTGGTTTCCCCCAAAGTCCAAAGACATGCGCTATAGGGAAATTTAATGAACTAAAAAGTGTGAGTTTGTGTGTGTGTGTGTGTGTTTCCCAGTTTTCCAGTGCTGGGTTGCGGCTGTAATGGCATCCGCTGCTTAAAACATAAGCCTGAATAGTTGGCGGTTCATTCCGCTGTGGTGACCTCTGAAATAGAGACTAAGCTAAAGGAAAATTAATGAATGGCATTGGTTAATTTAAAATTGTCAGATAAACTGTTTGTTTTTTTTTTTAGACTTTTACATTTAAGCCTTCTGGCAAGGGTATGATCATATTTTGATCCCTGACATCTAAAAGATTGATAACCCACGATTTAGACTTCTTTTATAACTATAACTGACACAATTATTATAATTTTCTGTATTTCTTCTACTGTGTGTGTATATATATATATAACCATTCTAACGTTGTGCTGTAGTGTTATTTAACCGCCACTAGGTGTCATCCTAATCCACGATCATGCAGTTTTTCTTTTCCAACATGATTTTGAAGAATCTGTTGTTTTTAGACCGAGTCAAGCGGTCTTAGTCTTACTCTAAATATTGTCTGATTTTTAATGAGTCAGTTTTATGAAGCTTATCCATTTGACCTCTTCTGTTTTCTAGAGTTAAGGATATGAGCCGCTTCCTCAAATGTCAGCTTAATAGTTGATTGTAGGTAAAGCTGTGTCAACTGTTAACAATGCATGTTTTTTTAGATGAGGTTCCTAGCCAGGTCACTCTTGGGTTCTTGCAGTTAATGAACTGTAAATGACACATTATATAAAATTCATGGCTGTTTTTTATGTTTAACGCACTACTTTGTTTTTAATAATATTAATTTGAGCTGCACAATATATCATTTTCAGCATTGATGGCACAATGTTTGAATCTACAGTAGTTGCATCGCAGATATCCTGTGTATGAGGATTTTAATTAACCAGAAAACAGAGCTCAGAAGATATGCACAGTTTAAGTTAAATAAAGTGTAAAGTGATTCATTTTTAAGGCCTGTTACTTTGTGTAACAGAGGCCAGCTTCGAAGTTCTGTGCAGGTAAACCTCACTGCTCAAACATCAAAAGGTGCTTTAGCGACAGATGCTAAAGACCATGGTCTTTAACGTCTGTGTTAGAGCAACCGACTCCCATCAAAGGATCGCTGGTTCAATCCCAGCTCAGAATGGGTTGGGTGTAGTTAGACCGGTGGGTTACACTTGTAAGATTTATAAATCTAAATGAAACCTTTTAGGCACAATAAAATTCTACTGTTTGTACAATGGAAACAGTTTATTTATCATTCTTCTAAGTATCTCCTTTTGTGTTCAACTAATAGAAAAGGAAAAACTCAAACTGGTTTGGAACATGTGGAGGGTGAGTAAATGATGGCAGAGTTTTCATTTTTGTGTGAACCTCCCCTTTAATGCCAGAAATGTTCCAACGTGGAGTTAATTAGGATAATACTGTGGGCTTATGAGCTTCAGTACATTTTCCAGCGATGCTGAAGTTGTGTGACGGCCTCTAATCTTAGCTTAAGCATTTAATTCACGTCATTTATAGTGGAGAGGGTCAAGCTAACCTGTGCACAAATAAAATTTATAAGCAACCAGTAAGATCAACATTCCTTCTAAACAGATGCAGCAGGATTTTGTGGGTTTTTGTAAACTGTTTTGTGTTTTTCTATCTCAGGAATCAAGGGCATCTCTGAGGAAACAACCACAGGAGTTCACAACCTCTACAAGATGCTGAAGAGCGGAGAACTGAAGGTTCCTGCCATCAATGTCAATGACTCTGTGACAAAGGTAAACTTCACTTCGTTCACCTTATAGCAACATTACACTGTTGTCCTCTTCATTCCTGTCAGGATTTGCAATTAAATTTAATTGAATTTGATTGATCAAATGCATCAATAATTTTTTTGTGCTGATGTCTTGCACAGACTGCACTGCAGTAATTGTAAAAAAAACAGTGTCTAAATGGAGTGTTATCAGAGGCCAGACATGCAGAAGGCAAAACACAAATGTCAACAAAAAAACTGCACTAGCAGCACATCACATGTAAAAGCACAAGATATACTACGTTAAAAAGCACTTTCAAACTTGTTTCTTGTTAGATTCGGGATTTTTTTTCTCTGTTGAGCACTAAAGAATAACACCACCTGACAAAGTCTTGTCGCTTATCCAAGTTTTAGCAACAACAAACCATAATATCAGAAGTGGCTTATATGAAAGGCAAAGACCTCTATATTATGCTTATTTTACTAAAATAAAATATGATCATGCCTTGATTTTTAATTATTTAATGAGGACAGTAAGATCTGACTTTGTTTAGACAAAAGTGTTGTCACTGAACAGAAATAATGTACAGTATAGAATATATAGTCATGGTGCAGTGGAAACAGAATATTGTGTTTGACTCCCATGAGCTTAGAGGACTGCATCCGTACATCTCTGCAATGACTCAAATAACTCATTAATAAAGTCATCTGGAATGGCAAAGAAAGCATTCCTGCAGGACTCCCAGAGTTCATCAAGATTCTTTGGATTCATCTTCAATGCCTCCATCTTAACCCAGACATGCTCAATAATATTCATGTCTAGTGACTGGGCTGGCCAATCCTGGAGCACCTTGACCTTCTTTGCTTTCAGGAACTTTGATGTAGATGCTGAAGTATGAGAAGGAGCGCTATCCTGCTGAAGAATTTGCTGAAGAATTTGCCCTCTGTCCTCTGGTTTGTAAGGCAGCACAAATGTCTTGATACCTCAGGATGCTGATGTTGCCATCCACTCTGCAGATCTCTCAGACGCCCCATATAGATTCTATGAGAATCTTGGGTCCATGCGGGTTCCAATGGGTCTTCTGCAGTATTTGTGACGATTGGGAAGCAGTTCAACAGATGATTTATCAGAAAAATCTACCTACTGCCACTTTTCCAAATGATCAACTAGAAGTCAAGTTATTATTTGTTGCTCTTACAACTGGGATCGACGACAAGGCTTTTGTCAGGTAGTGTATTTTGATAAGTATTTGAAACTGGTAGCCATTGAACTCCATAGTATATATTTTTTCCTACTATGGATGTCAATGGCTATTGGTTACTAACATTCTTCAAATAATTTTCTTTGCTCAACAGAAAAACAAAATTTTGATGTTTAGTAAGTTTAATAATTTTTTATAAGTAATTTTTTGGTCAATGAGTGTTTTATAGGAAAACATTTTTGGGAAATAGACCAATTTAACATACCCCATACCCCTAGAGTTAAACAGTTGAGTTTGATTGTTTATAAGTTCATTCAGTTGATCTTTGGGTCTAGTGGAGGCGCTTTGATTTCATGTTTGAAATGCGCCATTTTCTCCACCATGGCAACCCGGGGTGCCGAAATATAACATTTCAACATGGAACACTTTATCAAATTAAAGTATCTGACTTTAGTGTGTTCACTTTGGATGTTTCTTAAATGTCGTGTTTTTCTATTGCTTTAGAAGAGTCAAATACTTACAGCACCTTTAGATATCAGTTGTAGATGAAAATGAATTTAATTTATTTATTTGTGAATTATTCAGAGTAAGTTTGATAACCTGTACGGCTGCCGTGAGTCTCTGATTGATGGGATCAAGCGGGCCACAGATGTGATGATTGCCGGGAAAGTGGCGGTGGTGGCGGGATATGGGGACGTCGGGAAAGGCTGCGTTCAGGCTCTTCGAGGCTTCGGCGCTCGAGTCATCGTCACCGAGATTGATCCCATCAACGCTCTTCAGGCCGCTATGGAGGGTCAGCTGTCTATAATTTACAGATTCTTATTTCTGTATATATTTTAATTAGGGCTGCACAATATTGGAAAAATCAGACTTGGCGAAATTTTGATTTGCTGCGATATATATTGCAATATTTTATAAGGATGTGAATCATGTATATTAAAAAAGAAATAAAATTGCAAGAATAATTACAATAGAGCAAAGAAAAAGTCAAACAGTTCTTTATAGTTTTCCGGAGAGTCAACAGTACTTAGAAATTCAGATAAAATAACATCGTATAGTCATCATAAATCAATAAAGTTCTCTTTATTAAAGTTACAGATGTTTTGTTATATGGCCAGAATGATTTAAACTCAATGCATTTTAAAACGCATGCAAATGATGAAGTTTCATTTTGTTATGGTTGTACGTTGAAATGACTCCACAAACCTCATGTTTTCTTAGTTGTTGATGGACTATATAATCCCAAATTAACATTGCATATTCTACGATGTGACTTGCGGACACGCACATTGCGATAGAGATGCTGAAACGATATATTGTGCAGCCCTAATTATAATCAATATTATAATTGTATCAAATATTTTGTTGTTTATTTTTGTTATAATGTACAGTAGTCAACATTTGAAGTGGATCATCACAATTGATCAAAGTTGTCCTAAAACTATTGAACAACGCCACCCATTCTCTGGCGTAGGACCATTTTGAAAAACAGGATTGACTTTGAAATTACGTTGACTACTGTAGTTCATATATCAAATGACATTCATATATCAGATATGTAGTTCAAACAGCATAACATGTATCAACGGCAAAGGTTACCTTGATGAAGGCAAGTGTTTGCCGAAACACGAAGGCGCGGTTTTAAGGAATAGCGATGTCGATAAAGGCTTTTTAATATTTTTTTCCACATTTTTCAAGTGCCTTGGACTGACTTTTGCTGTTTATTCTGATGAATCCCTTAACCAAAGAGCACCGACTTATTAAGCTACCCCTGAGCACTTTTTGTTTTATTTTAGAGCATAACACATATATTACATAAAGGTTTTGCATTGGGTTTATACATATAAGATGTGTGTGTGTGTGTGTGCTAGTATTAAATTTAATAGGTATTAGTAATAATTTATTAAAGATTTATTTATTATATTTCATATATAATAAGTAAATAAAATATAATACATTTAAGAAATATTATTAAACATTACTTTTAAAAATATAATGCTGCGTTCACACCAGACGCGGAAGAAGCGTCAAGCGTGAGTGATTTACATGTTAAGTCTATGCTTAAGAAAGGGTTCATGAGCTCACAGAGCTGGGTGCACCTCAGAATGGATCTAGTGGACTCGGGCACGACTCCAAATGAATCGATGCTGTTTATCAGCCTTCCTAAAGCAAGTAAACACAACTGTTCTTTTAATTAAATCCATGTTAGCCATTTAGCAACGAAGCTATAGTCACCAGGCAGACAGAAGCCCTGCCCATGAAACAAATCCATGTGTAGTGTGAAGTGAATTTGATGCGTGAATGAAGCAGATTTGACGCACAAATGAATTGAGTAAACGTAATGTTCACGTGTCTATTTGCGCGCAAATAGCTCCGTTCAGCTGCACGTACCGTGTCTGGTGTAAACGCAGCATAAGAATACATAATAGCTTTAATAATGCAGGTCACTTGCTAAATGCTGCTCTCTGTTCTGTTACCAAAAAAGCTGATAATAGCTGTTGTACTTTATTGCTGTTTTCTCTGGATTTGAGTAACTAGCCGTCATCTACCACATAGGAGTCAAAGGGCTCATCTTGCACAGTATTTTCTTAGGAGCTTTTAGAGTGTTTCTATAGGCTAGTTGTCAGAATACTGATGTGTTTTCCCATATTTTCATTGGCTCTGCGTACTCAGGCTATGAAGTGACCACCATGGACGAGGCCTGTAAAGAAGGAAACATCTTTGTGACAACCACTGGCTGCGAGGACATTCTGCTTGGCAGGTTTGTGCAGCATTAATCAAACATACACCAGTGAACAGATGTGTTGTGCTCTATGTGCTTCTCCTTGAGGACTGGAAAAATCGTGAGAACTCCATTTCCGATTTCAGTTGCGGTTTCGTAATGATGCTCATCGTTTAAAGATGGATCAGATGAAGCGTATTTAAAGAACAACTCTTGAAGCAATTTCTGCAGCCTTTTGCCCAGTGTTGAAATCATTATTTGAACAGGAAAGCAATAAATCAAAACTGTTTATAATATAACGGCTTATTACTCAATCAAATTTATTGCTCTTAACAGTGTCAACATATTTATCTCACCTACTGAAAGGCAATGATTCAGACTTCATTTGTCTCAGCATTGCAGAAATTGTGGTTTTTATTGTGGATGTTTTGCCTGCACATGTTGTTTCAACCTTTTGTAATGGTTGGTCAGATTGGGATGACTTAAAACATTTCTTGTTTTTACTTCTCATTGAATATCCTTCAAATATTTGCCCTTCTGTTCAAGTTTGTGGTCAGCCAAAAAAAACAAAACCCAAGTCTCTTGTGCTCACTGAGGCTGTGTTTGAGCTCCAACAAAGTACAACTGAGATCTTGTGAAATAATATTGTTATTCACCTTATTTGTATTGTTTTTATTTTAAATATAATCAATTCATGTGATTTTACAGTATAATTTTTAACATCATTATCAGAATCAGAATCAGAATCAGTTTTATTGCCAAGTGTGCTTCACACACACAAGGAATTTGTTTTGGCAACAGAAGCTTTCAGTGTACATAAAGTGACGAGTGACAACACAAAATTAAATACAAGAAAGAAAAGGCAATAAACATTAAACAGAGATGCAGTCAGTCAAAAAGATCTGGATGTTGAATGTATGTACAGATATGTTGTAAATATACAGGTTATAAGGTGCTGTGTACAAGTGCGTATGAGAAAGTATTCCATGTTTATTGCACAGTAGGGGAATATTTAACTGTTCATGAGGTAGATGGCCTGAGGAAAGAAACTTTTCCTGTGTCTATCTGTTTTTGTGCTTGGTGTTCTGTAGCGCCGACCAGACGGTAACAGTTCGAACAGGTAGTGTGCTGGGTGTGAGGCGTCCAGAGTGATTTTACGAGCCCTTTTACTCACTCTGGAAGAGTACAGTTCTTGAAGTGTGGGAAGGGTAGTGCCAGTGATTCGTTCAGCAGTCCGGACTATTCGCTGTAGTCTACGGAGGTCGGTTTTGGCAGCTGAGCTGAACCAGACGGTGATTGAAGTGCAGAGGATGGATTGGATGACAGCTGAGTAGAACTGTACGAGCAGCTCCTGTGGCAGGTTGAACTTTCTCAGCTGACGAAGGAAGTACAGTCTCTGCTGGGCTTTCTTTACAATGGAGTCTATGTGAATGTCCCACTTCAGATCCTGAGAGATGGTGGTGCCCAGGAACCTAAATGACTCTACTGCAGCCACAGTTCTGTTCATGATGGTGAGTGGGGGGAGTGCAGGGGGGTTTCTCCTAAAGTCCACTATCATCTCCACTGTTTTGAGCGTGTTCAGCTCCAGGTTGTTGTATCTGCACCATAAAGCCAGCCGCTCCACCTCCTGTCTGTATGCAGACTCGTCACCGTTCCGGATGAGGCCGATAACAGTAGTGTCATCCGCAAACTTCAAGAGCTTAATGGAGGGGTCTTTTGCAGTGCAGTCGTTTGTGTACAGGGAGAAGAGCAGTGGGGAGAGAACACATCCCTGGGGGGCACCAGTGCTGATGGTGCGGCTGTCGGATGTGATTTTGCCCATTCTGACTAGCTGTTGTCTATCTGTCAGAAAGCTGGTGATCCATTGACAGACAGAGCTAGGGACAGACAGCTGGGTCAGTTTGTTCTCGAGCAGTGATGGGACGATGGTGTTAAAGGCAGAACTGAAGTCCACAAACAGTATCCTTGCGTAGTTCCCTGGTTTGTCCAGATGTTCTAGGATATAATGCAGTCCCATGTTGACTGCATCATCCACAGACCGGTTTGCTCTATAGGCAAACTGCAGGGGGTCCAGCAAAGGTCCAGTGATGTCCTTCAGATAAGCTAGCACCAGTCTTTCGAATGACTTCATGGCCACAGATGTTAAGGCAACAGGTCTGTAGTCATTGAGTCCTGTGATCTTTGGTTTCTTTGGTATTGGGATGATGGTGGAGCATTTGAAGCAGGATGGAACTTTGCGCTGTTCCAGTGATCTGTTGAAGATCTGTGTGAAAATGGGAGCCAGTTGGTCCGCACAAGTTTTCAGACAGGCTGGTGAAACACCATCTGGACCTGGTGCTTTTCTTCTCCTCTGTTTACTGAAGATCTGACGCACATTATCTTCACTGATCTGAAGTGCCGGGGTGGAGAAGGAGATGGCTGGAGGTGTTGATGGCTGTTTACTGAGGATCTGATGCCCATTATCCTCACTGATCTGAAGTGCAGGGGGTGAGAGGGAGATGGCTGGAGGTGTTGATGGCTGTGTAGGAAGATGATCCGGGTGGGTGTGAGGTGTCTGGTCAGAGGTGTCAAATCTACAATAGAAGATATTCAGCTCGTTTGCAAGATGTTTGTTGCAGTCGATACTGGGGGATGGCGTTTTATAATTTGTGATGTCTTTCAGGCCTTTCCACACTGATGCAGGGTCGTTGGCAGAAAACTGGTTTTGCAGCTTTTTGGCATAGCTTTTCTTGGCCACACCAATCTCCTTTGTCAGTGTGTTCCTGGCCTGATTGTATAAAATCCTGTCCCCGCTCCTGTAGGCATCCTCTTTTTCATGACGAAGCTGTCTAAGTTTTGGTGTAAACCATGGTTTATCATTGTTAAATGATAAGTAGGTCCTGGTAGGGATGCATAACTCCTCACAGAAACTGATGTATGATGTTACAGTCTCTGTGAGCTCGTCTAGGTTGGTGGATGCAGCTTCAAAAACACTCCAATCAGTGCATTCAAAACAGGCTTGTAAGACCTGCTCTGTGTCGTTGGTCCATCTCTTAACAGTCCTTAATACTGGCTTAGTAGTTTTAAGTTTTTGCCTGTAAGTTGGTATAAGATGAACCAGGCAGTGGTCGGAGAGTCCTAAAGCTGCTCTGGCGACAGAGCGATATGCATCCTTTATTGTGGTGTAGCAATGATCCAAAATGTTATTGTCTCTGGTGGGGCATGTGATGTGCTGTTTAAATTTAGGCAGCTCGTGTGTGAGTTTTGCCTGATTAAAGTCACCGAGAATGATAAAAGCAGAGTCCGGGTGTCGTTGTTCAGTCTCTGTGATCAGATCAGACAGCTGTTGTAACGCAGTCCTCACGTGTGCTTGTGGTGGAATGTAAACACAGACGAGAATGAACGAGGAGATTATTCCAGTGTTCAGTATAACATTCAGAAGTAATTCTAATATTATATTAAAGTCACTTTTGGTTTTGACAAGTACTGGGTTGTTTACCCCCCTTTTGCCTTCAGAACTGCCTCATTCCTTCTTAGCATTGATTCAGCAAGCTACTGGAAATATTCCTCAGAGATATTGACATGATAGCATCACGCAGTTGCTGCAGATTTGTTGGCTGCACATCTATGATGTGAATCTCCCGTTCCACCACATCCCAAAGGTGCTCTATTGGATTGACATCTGGTTATTTGTGGAGGTCATTTAAGTACAGTAAACTCATTGCCATGTTCAAGAAACCAGTCTGAGATGATTCACGCTTTGTGGCGTGTTATCCTGCTGGAATTAGCCATTAGAAGATTGGTGCACTGTAGCCATAAAGAGATGGACGTGGTCAGCAACAATACCCACATAGGCTGTTGCATTGACACGATGCTCAATTGGTATTAATTGGCCCAAAATGTTTCAAATGGAAGATGGATCCATGCTTTCATGATGTTGATAACAAATTCTGACCCTACTACCCAAATGTAGCAGCAGAAATCGAGACTCATCAGATCATCAGGCAACCCATCAGGCAATATTTTTCCAATTTTTCTATTGTCCAGTTTTGGTGAGCCTGTGTGAATTGTAGCCTCAGTTTCCTGCTCTTAGCTGACAGGAGTGGCACATGGTGTGGTCTTCTGTTGCTGTAGCCCATCTGCCTTAAGGTTGGACGTGTTGTGCATTCAGAGATGCTCTTCTGCACCTCAGTTGTAACAAATGGTTATTTGATAGGGGTGTAACGATACTACAAACCGAACCGAAATATCGCGACACAGCAACCACAATACGCATCGCAAAACTCTTGTGGCGTAGCGCGATACTCACGCCCCCTGCTGCCCATTGTTGAGGTTGATGTCACTTGTTCACTCTGTTCATGCACAAAATTCTTGCGTGCCCTCATATATACTCTGCTCAAGTGCGCTTTCAAATACACGCTGTTGAAGTGCGATTTAGTGTGTTTACGCATCACACATCAGTAACTGACTGACAGGTGCGTGAGGCTAGCAAATACAACTTTCAGTTAAGATGAACACAGTTTCCATAATTATACTTTATAGATAATAGATAATGCTTTATAATACTTTAAAATGTATAGATGACGTTATCTTGCTGGAGTTTATAGCCGTTTCACTTTACTTCAGGGAGCATTAATGCCTCTCGCGTCTATTGGAGACATTCATAAATATTTCTAGCAAATCTAATGAAGGTTTGAAACATGCTTGTTACATAAACACACTAAATCGCACTTCGTTCGTATATATATATATATATATATATATATATGTATATGTATGAGAAAGATGGAAAGATTCACTTGCAAAAAAAAAAAAAAAACCCAGTTTTTTTTTTTTTTTTTCCATATTCATTTACATTAGGTTTTTTTTTCATTATACCTTGTGTGTTTGTGTCATTGTAATTGATATTTGACTTTCAACTAATGAGTTTATTTTATGCTATAGTATAGTAGAATTGTTGTAAAGTGCAAAAAGTATAGTTAGTCTTTACTTTAAAAAAACAAAACTTTAATTTATTTACACTCAACACTACATTTACATTTGATAATCTCCATAACACACAATCAGGACTGTCGGCCGTCTCTAAAGCTATGAATTGAATTCTCTGGCTGTGTGGCAGCTGCGTATGAGGATGTCATCCGGCACAGTGTCAAAGTTTGTCAACAATGAATCCTTTGAGCAGTGAAGCTTGTACGTGTAACAGGCGGGAGATTCATGTGTGGTGAAGGACCCCCCGGGCCCGCCATCAAACGCGCTCAGCATGAGATCTGGCCCCAGCCTGCTACATTATGCAGTGCGTGCCTGAGATTCATGCGCTCTCGCTGCTCATCTGATGTCTAAATGTGGAGGTGAGCGGGCCACTGCTTCTGACGGGGTGTGGGCCTCTGTGATGAATGGTTGGGATGAGTACGCGCAGGGCCCCGTCCAGCACAGCTGCTGTTTGGGATTATCCACAGATGTGAGAACTGGGTCTTAGATTCTCTGGAAGTTTTCAGGGACATGTTTAAAGGCTGGCAATCTGCAAGTGTCTGTCTGGCAGCGCTTAAGCAAATGCACTCCAGAAACAGTGGAGGTGAAATATTTAACCTGCTTTTTTGATTTTAGTCTGATTGCCTTGAAACGTAATTGGCCGCCTTTTCCTCAAATCCATATGATCTGATGCATCATTCATGGCGGGAGCATGATATTATGGCTAGTGGTTAAATGTTGCTAATTTGTTTAAAGGGGAAGTCTGTTATGTTGCTTGTTTTTACAAGAAGTATTTAAAGCCTCAGGTGTCCCCAGAATGTCTCTGTGAAGTTTCAGCTCAAGCTACCTGATCATGATCAGGTTGTAGATGGCTGTTCTTGTGAGTGAAAATAAACACACTGTTTTTGTTTATGCAAATGAGCTTCTTTTTCTGAAGCAGGCGGAGAGTTTACTGCCTGTGTCTCAGATACACTCAAGGCAAAATGTTTGTTTGGATTTAGCATGTCTACATGACATAGCAGGGGCTCGGTCCAGAAAGCAGGTTAACGGCCTGTTTCCACTGAGTGGTACAGCACAGTACGGTACAGGTCGGTATAGGTCACATTTATCAGGCTTGTGTTTCCACTGCCAAAAGGCTACCACCTGTTGCCGTGGTGTACGACAAAGTTTCAGTCGATGTCATTCTCACTTGAGGAAATGTCTACAGTAAAGCTGTACGGGTCGTTCACATATCATATGAGAAGCACTTCTCACAAAACAGATGCTTTATACGCATAAATACTTGTGTATAAATGTTCATTACTAAGCTTTCTATGTACATTATTTGATCATAACTGCAGATCAATGATGTGCGAAATAGCCTACTGTAACGTCTAAAATTATTTAAAATAAATAAACATATATAAACACATACAGACCCTTACAGTCTCCGATATGTTACCACTTACAGAAAAACTACACACAGCATACGTTTAGTCTTTATTTGGGTTCAAAAAACACGCAACATATAGCCCAATCACTGCAAACCTCTCATCTGTATCTTTAATCTACACCAGCACATGTAACTTCTTGTTAGAGTAATTCTGTCATTCTGAGTTCATAATGGGCAATAGAGATGTGCGGATCAGCTGAAATTTACCGGAATCCGCTCCTTCATACTTATCATCCACTCGCCATCCGCCCGCACATATTATTTTATCTGATATACATGTATCCACACCCAATCGACACGTTAATAATTCTATTTCTTTGTTTTAAGCATGATGATAGCTCACCGTGGATCGTTCGCTATTAACATCAGATTCAGCTTTTACATATACAGGAAAAATAAAACAAAAATGATGTCACTTCAGCCTAAACAGCAGCTATGTTATGTTTACTTGGCCTTTTTTTTTGCACTGTGCAGAAACCGAAAAGCATCTACTGTGCCTGGATTCAGGCGATTCCGCCTCGCCTCCAAAACATGGCCAGCTGCATTAAATGAGCGTTACCTCACACCGCTTGTTGCAAGAATGCACAAGCTTCTTCTTGCAAGGTGCTGCAGTCGTGTAAATAAGCGATCTTGTTTCTCTGAAAAGTTTGCACAGTACTCCTGCACTTCTATTATTTTGGCCGTCTCCTCTTCACATTCTGCGAAGTCCACTCTCTGTATTTTTGCTGGTCAACTGCTATGACCTGCTACATCCACCTGCTACCCACCCGCAATTAATCATAATTTTTTTTTGTTTTTTTTAATTAAACAACAACCGGGCACAGAGTAGATTCTGCTCTTCTTGGCTTTGTGGCTGTTCATCAAGATGTCGACAATGTTTGTTTGAGCTTGGGTCGACCATGGCTCTTTATTATATTGTATATATTATTACAGTGTACAGTGTTTCCTACAGGTTTGAAGTATACTTGCGGTGGTAGCCGGAAAGAAATGCACCTTTTACCCACAGCACATAAATAGTTAACTATATGCGACAAACGAAACATAATTATATTTTTAACACTATTGTTATTATTATCTGTTTTAAACTTTTTCTTTTCAATGGGTTAAAGTTATTTAAGAGCCATGTGCACCCACTGACTCGCATTCAAGTTCAGGTTGCTTTATTGGCATAACATTTTCTACAGTATTGCCAAAGCATTTTAGATGTATAAAATATGTACTGTATCAACATTATCAAATTACAGTAAATGAGAAATAAATTACAGATAAGTGATAAAAACAGACAATATCTCTGAAAGTTATAATATTTACAAGAATAAAACGTGTAGATTATTTAAATGCAACAAATGAGTTGTTTACACATTTCTAAAGGTGTACAAATATTCTGCAACCAATTTAGATGTAATTTCGTCCTCAGAGTATTTTAAAAGTTTTTCTGAGTCGCTTGGATTAAAGACTTGATTATTTATGGCTGTCTCGCGACATAAAAGTAATGACAGCTTGGAAAACGAAAGCAAAACCAAATACCATTTTAGTACACCGACTGGACACAAAAAGGTGAGGGTCTCTGTGGGTCTGCAAGTAGTATGAAACCAGTAAAGAAGTGAGAATTTTCCACAACCTAATCGCTCGCGGATTTTTGTTGAATATTGGACAAATACAAAAAAAAGTGTAAAATGGATGATGATAATAAGATAATAGCAAAAAAATAAGTGTCACTAAATATACTTGGGCAGCCAGTTTGGTAATAAAAATTCATATTAATATAAAAAATAAACTAAATTATTCATTGTGTCAGTTACTAAATGCCAATGTACAGTAGCTCTGTCCTCATGTCAAAAAATATATATAGTCTTGTGTAGCCAGACTGAGGGCTGATGGTCTGGGAAGGATCGCTCACTACACTAACTGACAAAGGTCTTGTCATTGATCCCAGTTGTAAGAGCAACAAATATTAACTTCTAGTTGATCATTTGGAAAAGTGGCAGAAGCTAGATGTTTCTGATGAATCATCTGTTGAGCTGCATCCCAATCATCACAAATACTGCAGAAGACCTATTGGAAGCCACAAAGACCCAAGATTCTTACAGAAATCTGTCAAGTTTGGTGTAGGAAAAATCCTGGTTTGGGGTTACGTTTCAGGGTGGGGGCATCTGAGAGATCTGCAGAGTAGATGGCAACATCAACAGCCTGAGGTATCAAGACATTTGTGCTGTCCATTACGTTACAAACCACAGGAGAGGGCAAATTTTTCAGCAGGATAGCGCTCCTCATACTTCAGCCTCCACATCAAAGTTCCTGAAAGCAAAGAAGGTCAAGGTGCTCCAGGATTGGCCAGCCCAGTCACCAGACTTGAACATTATTGAGCATGTCTGGGGTAAGATGGAGAAGGCATTGACGATGAATCCTGATGAACTCTGGGAGTCCTGCAGGAATGCTTTCTTTGCAATGACTCAACTAACTTTTTAATAAAGTCATCTGGAATGGCAAAGATGTATGGAAGCAGTCCTCCAAGCTCATGAGAGTCATACACAATAATTATTCTGTTTCCACTGCACCATGACTTTATATTCTATACTGTACATTATTTCTGTTCAGTGACAAGACTTTAGTCTAAGCAAAGTCAGACCTTACTGTCCTCAATAAATAAAAAATCAAGGCATGATCATATTTTATTGTGGTCAAATAAGCGTAATCTAGAGGCCTTTGTCTTTCATATAAGCCACTTCTGATACCAAATAAACAACTAGAAGTCCAGTTATTATTTATTGTTCCTAAAACTTGGATGTAGTAGCGTATGCTATATGTCTCACAGGTTAACCAACCGATCATCTTTAGTTTTTTTTGACATGACAGCAACCATACATCATTCATTCACAAACAACTATGCAACAATGTTCTTAATGATCTGTCAGCAAAACATGAAAGAAATCATTAGGACATGTAGACACAGACTGAGATGAACATCACAGCTTTTTTTCAGACTTTATTTACAGGTGGACTAGTTAAGATCACTACCCCCTTGACTCACAGAAATTGTATATTTAATTTAATCAGAGGGTCACTGAGGATCTGCCGAAGTGTTTACAGAAAAGTGTATGCATCAAATGTTTAGCCACATGTCCTTGTGCTTGGCGTGATGTCTGAGGCTGAGGCTATACAAGGTTAATCTCAGAGCTGGCTGAATAGTACTCAATAGTTTCAAATCTCAGACTAAGTCAACTCAGAGTTCAGGTTTAAACTCTGAGTTGGTTGAACCTCCTTTTTGCAACAGGGCTCCAGTTCCAGCTCCACCTCATCATCATGAGTTTTATCTGCGTGTGTTTTCTGAAAGCACACATCTGAAGCACATGTACAGACAGGAGAGTACATCGTGTATCTCTTAAGCATCTTATTGCACTTAAACTGTCAGTTGCACAAAATCACACAAGTTCACATAAACATGGTCATTATGTCTGTGAATGTAAACAGATGGGAAAAATTCACATTCGTATTAGATCTAATAGGTCTCCTTTAATGTTGGTACCATATGGGTGACCATCGTTTTAGATTAGTGTTCTTCTACATGGTTTGCTTTGGGTTTTACTTTAGTTCTGAAGGGTGCTGGAAAACGGTACTTTGACTGATTAGAAATGTTGCTTATGTTTTGTTTGATCTATCTGGTAGTGTAAACATTGATTATTTATTTGCGTGTTTTACAGACACTTTGAGCAAATGAAGGATGACTCCATCGTCTGTAACATTGGCCATTTTGACTGTGAGATCGACATGAAGTGGCTTAATGAACACGCAGCAAAGAAAATCAACATCAAACCTCAGGTACAAGGTTAATAATAAACTGCACTGACTAGGCAACCATAATACATGTTTTATTTCACTCACTCAATTTGACAGGATTTGACTGAAAATTGTAAAAAAAAAAAATAATAATAATAATAATAATTAAGGATTAGTCAATATTTTCTTATGGTTATTTGTGTTTATTTTATATTAATATTTGTTTATTTTTGTGTGTGTTTAATGTTCCAGACTTTGTTTATTGGTTTAACAAATGCATCATCTGGGTATTTCAGTGTACTTCTTTGTTTTTGGATTTTTTTCGAGTGAATGCACTACTTTTACTATTCTCACAACGATTCTCATTTGTCTCGCTTTAAATGCAAATGTCCTGTTGCTCTCCGCTGCCTCTCCAAAAGAGGGCGGAGCCTTTACAGCTTGTGCCTCCATTACTCCGGCAATAACAATTATAATGGATAGAATTATAAGGAAGAAATGTAAGGAATTGTTAAGCCTCGTCAATTTAATCTCCAGAAGTTTTTTGACAGCTTTTGCTATACAACACATTGTGTATTAAACCAAGTTCTCTTCAACTAAAGAGACCTAAAACTGAAAATTGTCATCATTGTTCACCATTCACTTGTTACAAATCTGTTTGTTTGTCTTTCTGTTAAACCCAGAGTGAAGTTTGACAAACTAATTTCGAGAGGAGCATGTGATATGATTGAGCATGGCTACTTTCTCATCCATAATCAGTAATAATCCAATCAGATTGATCCAAGCTTACAATAAATAGACAGATTTTACCCTACTGCCTCATCTTCGTTTTGGAAGAATCCCCCCTTCCACTGCATCTCCTTTTTTTTCCTCCCTTTTCTAAGGGGAGCTCTCGAGACCTACCTAATTCTGGACCCCTTTTATATGCTTATTGACCAGGTAGGAGCCTTGGGCTCAATTATCGCCGATCCCAGGGTTCTCTCCTAGGGCATGCCAAACCTACTATTAACGCCAAGCATATCTAAGTGTTAACTCTTGAAAGATGTACTGAAAAACCTGT
Organism: Danio tinwini; assembly: GCA_903798205.1. Classification (NCBI taxonomy): domain Eukaryota; kingdom Metazoa; phylum Chordata; class Actinopteri; order Cypriniformes; family Danionidae; genus Danio; species Danio tinwini. The sequence continues at coordinate 23,018,735 of CAIGQZ010007154.1, forward strand.
AACCATCGACTTCTGTCATATGTTTTTGCTACTGAGGAAGGTAATGGTTACAGGTTTCCAACATTTTTCAAAACAACAAAAGGAAAAAGAAAAGGTTAAGCTTTGAAACCACTCGAGGGTGAGTGTATAGTGAGGGAATTTTCATTTGAGTGAACTTTATCCCTTTAAACTGCAATACAAACGTTTGGCAAAAACAATTCACATATCAATCATCAGTAATGCAGATTTCCACATTATTAGTATTATTATTATTATTTATTTATTTATTTTAGCCAATCATTAGGTCTATTTATTTACTTAAGTATATATTTACACTTACATAATTTAGTTAATTTCCGTAATATTATTGACTAACATGCAAATGTTTCTCACTCATTTACAGGACCATTTGTAAAGTATTATTTTCTGTCTTTTAAGAGACGTATTGTAAGAGACCTGCTTTGATTACCAAACAAGTGGATCTAATTGGATTTGCATTTTAAACCTTAAAGTTAGTTTTTTTTTTTTATTCTTGTTTTTAGTTACTATACTCCCAAAACAATTACGCCTAAATTAGCAGAATTGTTTTATTTTATTATTATTATTTATTTTGTATTTCCTTTTACAAAACCCTATGCAGAAATGGCAAAAAAAAATGTTCACAGATTCTGCCTGACCCTGGTCATCAGTCTGCTTATGTAAACGAGAAGAAATGATGTGTATCAGTATATTAGACCATACAAGAAATCATTGGCACAGAAGAAACTCAAGACTACAAATGAATTTGAGGAAGTTCAGAAATAAGTTATGCTGATTTAAAGAATACTTGTTTTGGACTGATGCTGTACTTTATAACCTTTTTTTTTCATGCTCAAACGGCAACATTACACACTATTTTGAAAGTGTAGGAAGCGTTATATGACTCAAACTAAATTCTTCTTTACAGGTTGACCGTTACCGCATGAAAAATGGCCGTCACATCATTGTTTTGGCTGAGGGTCGTCTGGTAAACCTGGGCTGTGCCATGGGCCATCCCAGCTTCGTGATGAGCAACTCCTTCACCAACCAGGTCCTTGCCCAGATCGAGCTGTGGAAAAACACCAGCAAATACCCACTGGGGGTTTACTTTCTGCCAAAGAAGGTGCGCTATCTTCATTTAGACCCATTGTTACTATTTGCGAATGCTGTCAGAGTGTCCATTATTAAGTGCATAACAGATGATTTGTATTAGCTTGCATGAGTTTGTAATCTATATATGATAGTTGTTGACGTCATGTCTTACATTACAAAAATTTATATTATTAGTATTGACACAAATATCAAAAATCACCTAGTCATCTGTCATCTAGCCATTTATATATATATATATATATATATTTATATACACACATTTCTGATGGTGTCCTTTCTGCACATGTAGCTGGACGAGGAGGTTGCTGCCGCACACTTGGACAAGCTTGGCGTCAAACTGACCAAACTTACAGAGAAGCAAGCCAAATACTTGGGTCTGCCCAGCGAAGGTCCCTTCAAACCGGACCACTACCGCTACTGAGTAGCTTTGAGCGACAACAGCTTCAGCTGTGGATCAGGACGGACTGCACCATCATGGGCTATCGTGCCAGTTACTTGTACAGCTCTAGCGTTGCTTCAATCGTGTCTCTCACTGTTATCGAGTGCCTGCGAGCTTCACCAACGCCTTTTATTTGCATTGATATCAAGAGCAGGTGGTAGTCTGTGAACACATGCTCTCATTCGCATTCCCTGTTTTACAAAACGGTTATGTTAAAACACAAAATTCTTCCATTCTGTGGGTTATTCGAATCTCGCTCTGTAAATTAATAAATGTTTTGGCTCTTCCATGTCTTACTCTGAAGGGATTTCAGTTTGTCAGGTAACTATTCAGATTTTTGTCTCTGCATACTTTTGTAAATCCATGAGAAGTTAATAGATATTAAGAGGGTGATTAGTCTTTGTTAGCAGGCTGTAAGTCTGAGTGGGTCTGGGTTGCTTGTCCTGTTTTATTACATCCACTTATGAAGACCTGATGAAATAAATGTGGTATTTGACTGTAACATGCGTTTGTTTACTTTTTAATTTCAGCACATCAGTTTCCATCCGTTTCCCACTTGAAATAAAGATAAAAAGAAGAAAATCCTGAATGCGAATTAGGTGCGTTTCCATCAAGTTGTTAGAGTGGATGACTGTAGTATTGGTAACATAGCAACCAACAGTAAACAAGGCAAACATAGTTAAATCACGTGGGTATAAAGGCTGATTTATACTTCTGCGTCAAGTGCATGCGTATGCTTCTGCGCAGCCTTCGTGTGCTCGCCATGGCTGACACGCACCTCATTGTCGCAATGAGGCATAGCGCAAGCTCTGTGATTGGTCGGCTTGGTATCGGTGACGACTGTGGGCGGTGCTGAAAGCTACGAGCCCATTGGAGCAAGTGTTTACAAGTGTCGAGTCCCATGAAGGAGCTCTAGGAAAGTTTTGTTTTGTGTTTACCTTATGATTAAAGTTGTTCCACCGGTTCCCGTCTCTGAATGAGCAAGTTTTAGCTACTTGTACATTAAGGCAGCACAAACGGCATGCAGAAGTATAAATGCACAACTACGCGCAAGGCATACGCTGTGGGTCATAGCGATCACTCGATGCAGAAGTATAAATCAGTCACTACACATTCACTATATCAGTTTATGTGGCAAATGTTTCTATCTTGCATTTAATACGCATTATTTCTTATTGTTTGTGAATTAAGGGATTTTTATTTTGTTGTTTTCATCACTCGTTTTTCATGTGATACTTTAAAATGTGCTTTAATACAGAGTGTAAATCAATATTGCTCGGAAAATATCAGTTATAAGATTAAACTTAGGAGAAAAGGAGTTTGCATGTTCTCCATGTGTTTTTGCAGTGATTTGGTGTTAAATTAAACTCTTTAATAATAATAATAATAATAATAAAAGCATTAATTGCAATTAAGCATTGAAGTTAATCTAAAATAAAATAATAAACTAAAATTATGCTTCATTTAATTGATGTTTAAAAAAATCTTGAAGCTAATGGCAACAAGTTGACTTGGCGGTAATAATGACTAAAGCACATAACCGACAAAACAAAAAACAAGAAAATGATCGCTATAATACTGTATCAATTATACATATTGCACTAGTAGCTGCATGATGACCACCTTAAGGAATACTTCAGAAAAGATTGAATTATTTGTCATTTAATAATCTGAGAACTAAAGAGTAGACAACACAATTCCTTAGCTGTTCATATATTTGTAAATGGTTTGGCTTCATAATTTAGTTTTCTCTTTGCATTTTTTTCTTTCTTTCATAATTGTAATGTAAGAATAATGTGGTTTGTTAATGTTATTTCTGTTTATCTCCTTGGCAAGTCATTCTTGCATTTTTTTTAAACAATAATATTGCATCAGTAGCAGCTTAAAGGCATATTTCTAACCCAAAAATCAAGATTCCCCATTTAGTGCTCATTAATGCCATTTAAAAAATCTAATTGAAAAAGAAATGTCCTTCAAATTTATAATGAACAAGAAATTATCACAAAATTAATTTTGGAGTGAACAATTAGCATTTTAGTGCACAGTGATGATCTCAATTCATCATTATAGGTGCAGTAGGTGATCTGCCAAAATGCTGTCCGTTAGCATAATATCTTTGAAAACACCGTCCCTCCACTGCTGTCCAAAGCCACGTCTTCTGAAATCACAAATTCGCACCGTAAAGATTACAGTAGCCAGCCCACTAGATCATGTCATTCGCCAGTTAGAAAACTTTTATATTACTTTATAATGATACAATTCCCAACAAAAATTTGTATTATATCTGGCATGTTTTCAGTTGTGTAGCAAGCAAAACAAGCAAGGATCACTGGTCTCACTCTAATGCGCTTTGTCCTAAAGCGGCTATGCAGTGGTTGGCCAGCGGGGTGCAGGAATTACACTTACCGAATATTCCAGCCTGATCTCACGAGGAAACGTAAGTATTTTACGCTTTGTTAGTTTGTTAGTTTAGTGGCTAATTCGTACAAGTTCAGTCGTACGAAATGTACGATTTTAAAAAGAAGGCGTGGCACCTAACCCCACCCCCAACTGTCATTGGGTGATGAGCAAATCGTACTAATTTGTACAAATTAGATCGTATGAATTCAAACGAATTAGCCACTAAATGAAAAAGTTACCAATTGCCATGAGATTGCGTTGAATATTCAGAGAAGCATGGTAAACAATATGGGAGTGCGTTACAGGTGGTCATTGTTTAAAAATGAACCAATGTGAATATAAAACCAACTTCACCCCAGTAAAGCAGGCTAGGTGGAAAATTTACTGATGTTTTGTTAAACTAAATAAAAATCCACATTGTCGATGCTGTAAAAGGTCCCTTATGAAACTGAAATAGTCACATCAATCTTTCGCTGGAAAATTTTAGTGGCTGAACAATGCTTGCATATAGCCCATTCATAACACAACACAATCTACATTAGCTGCGTGACTAAAATAGTTTCAAAACATAACATTACCTGTCTAAAAGAAACACTTCAGCCATGGTGTCGTCATTCTGCCAGCATGCAAAAGTAACCCCAATATTGATTCAGGATTTTAACAAGTTTTGATTTAGGAATTGATTTCACTGCTGTCACTCTCTCATGTGCACATAAATGCACGTGTACGCGCAAATTGCGGATCTGTGTGAACAGGGGTCTACTTTGAGCCAATTTTTTAGTCTTATGCCTTACTCAGAATATAAAATACATATAAACACATTTAGATCATTTACTTTAATCATTACTATTGGAACGTGAAGAGACTTTCAACCAGCACACACAAAAAAAGGTTCAAGGAAATCACCTACTGCACCTTTAATAACGTTAAGCAGTTTCTAGATCTGATTCACAATATTTCAGTTATAACTTTTCCCATAAATGATCTCAACGTCAAGCCAACAACACAAACACAGCATACTTGAAACAGTTTTCTGATTAAAACCATTCCTGTTTCACATTGACTGAACAATTTTACAGCGAAATCTCACATGATGCCACAATGTTTCGAATGCCGACACTAAAGCATCTGAAAAATAGCAGAACCGGTGTCCTATAAAATCACTATCTGCTCCCATTAAGTATCTAATGAACCTACGATGTTTATTCAGTAGATAAGCAATGCCTCACTAATTCAAGCTGCCATACAGACACATGGCTTCAATCTAATTTGGCCCTTATTAGCTGGAAATTGTAAAATGTTGTAGTTAGCACTACAGCGTAAAGGAATAAACTAGGCCATTAGATGTCCTGGACCCATAAAATGCCTGGAAAGTGTCCCCTGAGAGACATAACAAGGGCCTATCTTTTTTATTTTTTTATTTTTTCCCCCTCTTCTACTCATGGGCCAATTTTTGCTTTCAATGTGAACCAGCTGTGGCGTCTGGAGCCTTTAGTGTCACCCCGTGTGTGTGTTAGTGTGTGTGTTTGAAAGTGTGTTTTATTACCTGTGGGACTGATAATTATTTGAGGTGTTGGGAATTACTCTTTGATCTCCCTACTTTAATAAGCAGTTGTGTCCCTAAAGCAAGCAGTGTTTTTAACATTTGCATGGATTAAACTGCAGTTTGATAGTTGTTTGTTTGTGCACATAGTTTATGACCCCTATTAAAGGAGTGTTATATTTGAAAATGAAATATTTCGGGTCGTGGTGCCCTTCTCACTGTGTAATTATACATTTAAGTATTAATTAAAAGCATGAATTTAATCTAGGGGTTAAATTGCATTTAATTGTGCGTAATTTACTGCATAAATAACCTAATGCATAACATAGGTCACTAAAATAAAGTCTTGTTTTTAAAAATCACTTGTTATAGAAGATAAATAAGCTAAAAAAATCAGCAATCAAAGGTAAAAATTTCTGTTTGATAGTTACATTTAAAGAAAAATGTAAAAGTTATTAAAAATATTTGCTAATATGTTGTTTCATATACTCCAGACAGATACAGTTTATTGTTTCGCAAATTTTAAAGTTAAAATTAAATTAAAATGTCCAAAATTTGTCTTTTTTTTTATCTCAAAGTCTGCTTTCTGTCATGTGGCGTAACTTAATGTTTTACTGTTTCCATGCATGGACTTTACAATGGCTTGCCTTAAACCTGTCATTACACACCATATGCTGGAGAATCACTCACTGGCATCTCGAGAAAAACCTTTCACGTCTAAACTTTGTAGCTTTAAACTCATTTGATTTATTCTCCATTTTGTTGCATTACTCTTTACATGATGAAATGTAATGTGCAAAAATGTATCTGCAGCGTGTGTGTGTGTGTGTGTGTGTGTGTGTGTGTGTGTTGGTTTAAATCTTGAATAGGAATAATTTGGGTCAAATACGCCAAACTACAAGAAAAAAACCCAAGAGGAACTTTTGTAATGAGATGGATAGACAAACTACATGTTTCATTCTTTATTATTTAAATTTATAGTTATTTATGAATCTGCACAATAAAATTCTGCAATTTTTTTCCTCTAACTGGGTATGAATTGAGTATAATTGGTCCTAAATCGTTCGCGATATAGACATTGCATCTACATCTTGAACCTTTAAAACTGACCCAAGAACTGCAGTTAGGTATATGAAGAGAGAGCGAGATATCACTTGGAAAGTCTCTGTTTTGTTGTATTTACAATGTATAGTTAAAGTAAAATGTAATTTTGCTCTTCTTTTAAATTTAAAATAAAAATAAAAAAGGACAATTGGTCAAAATAATAATAAAGGTGCCATGTGTTTATATTTATAGACATCACAATACCAATGTTTTAACGTCAGAAGAGTTAAAGAATCAACATTTTGTGGAATAACCCTAATTTTCAATCACAACCATTGAAAAACATTTGTTATTTAGGCCAATTATACTTCTAGCAATATATTTATATGAAATTTCAAAAGAAATCCTCTCAGACATTTATAGAATAAAACAAATATTAACATGTTGCTCAATCACAAGCCTAGTAAATCAATATAATTCGTCTTTCAACAAAAATATACCCCAAACCTTAAAATAAAAATGCCCATTACGACAAAACCGTCCGTCACCACATTATATTGACACATATTTTGCTATTCTTCCGAGTTGTAACATTTTTTTATCTTTATGTGTGTTTTATTCGATCTATTTACATTTTAGCGTGATGGCGGATATATTTTAGTAAACGTTTTGGCGGCAATTGTCGTTACTGTGATTTATACACACACAGCTCTCTGTTCTCGTGTATAGCAGCTCAAACAGGAGAGCAAATGCTTTTAACTTATCTCCATAAAGTGCATACAACCCCAAAAAAGTCTCTGTATAAACATGAATATTCTTCCCATAATATTACCCAGAATATAAGTAATAATCATAAGGTGATTTAAAGTACCCAGGTGTCCCTCCTGCATGTGTTTTCCCGCCGTGCGCCTCAGGTTTATCTGGTCAGGAAAAACTCCGAGAAAATCTGACCGCGGTTATGAAAATAATGATGCAGTGCGAGAGATTATCGCCGGTCATAATCCCGCAGGGCTCCATAAACAGGATGGGGGTGAGTCTGGTGGTCCTCCTCAACATTTGGGGTATCCCATGCGGCAGTAGCAGACGGTTTTGAAGAGGCGGCAGTAGCAGAAAGCGCACTGATCGCAGCACACCGCGTTCGGGCTCTTGCAGCTCGCCCACAGGGGCACACAGTTCGGCGGAGGCGGGGGTCTCTTCACTTTATTGGGGAATTTCTAAAACACATAAATGACAAGTGTGCGTTTATATTAGACACCAGCATTTTACGTTTTTGCACTTGATTTTATTTGTGCATATTAATAATAATGTACCGTATATATAGGCTTTAACTTTGTTGTTGAAATATAACAGGCCTATATGCTAATTGTTATTGGTGGTAATAACCGAAAATATGTGGGTCTAAATGATTGATTTTTCTTTATTGGCCGAAATCATTCGAATAGATCATTTACTGTAAATCAAACCCTAATTTCACAGTAAAATGCATTGCTAATTTCCCACACATTGCTAATTTGCAAGGGTTCCCACACTTCTTAAAAGTAGCCTATTTAAATTCAGACATGGATTCAAGGCAGCATACTTAAAAACAAACACTGAAAGTGCTTGAATCAAATATTAATTGTTATTTAATTAATAATTGCAGCTCTCTTGACTTTATTGGGGAATTTCTGAAACACAAAAATGCCATATGTGCGTTTATATGAGCTGCTTTTAGACACCAGCTATTTACGACTTGCACTTGATTTTAATAATGCATGTTAATACTGTTTGGGCTAATATTGATGTAGCCTACCAGATAAACGCGATATTTTAGCTTTGTAGTTAAAATAGCCTGTATGTTTTTGTGCTCTGGACCACAAAAACGATGTAGCCTGTATTTTTGTTACTAACCGAAAATATAGGTTAGGCTATCGGTCAAAATTAGCCTATTGGTTTTTCTTGGCGGAAAAAAACCGCACAATAGAATATTAATCTTTCATGAAGATCTTTTGTACACTTCCGATTGCAAATCAATAAAAAATATATATTTTCTAAATGGTAAAATGCATTACTATGACATATTTAAAGTTGATTTATATGGATGTTTTCTTTCAGATCAGATCAGCTAAATATTATCCCAATCTAACAGACCATACATGACTAAAAGGCGTATTAATTCAGCTTTCATGTCAAAATAAAATCTAAATATTGATATAAATATTATAGAAAAAAATACTGAATGTTTAGGAATTACTAAAAATAATGAAATATTTAAAATATCAAAATATTGATTTCTTAACTCTTATTAAATACAAATTTTGGTATTACATTGTTACATGGCACATTTTTTGATACTTTATGCAAATAAAATGCTCAAAATTACAACATTTTTATTTGAAATTTGAAAGAAATATCATCAGTAGATTACAGAATGAACAAAATGACATTTTGCTCAAACATTTATAATTTGCAAATCCAGAGAATCTGAGAACGCTAATGTGCTCTCTTATTTTTTTCATAGCTGTGTGTGTGTGTGTGTGTGTGTGTGTGTAATATACACACACACACACACAGTTGAAGTCAGAATTATTAGCCCCCCTAAATTATTCGCCCATTCCTTTTTTTCCCCAATTTCTGTTTAACGGAGAGAACATTTTTTTCAACACATTTCTAAACATAATAGTTTTAATAACTCATTTCTAATAACTGATATATTTTATCTTTGCCATGATGACAGTAAATAAAATTTTACTAGATATTTTTTAAGACACTTCTATACAGCTTAAAGTGACATTTTAAGGCTTAACTAGGTTCATTAGGTTAACTAGGCAGGTTAGGGTAATTAGGCAAGTTATTGTATAATGATGGTTTGTTTTGTAGACTATCAAAAATATATATAGCTTAAAGGGGCTAATAATTTTGACCTTAAAATGGTTCTTAAAAAATTAAAAACTGCTTTAATTCTAGCCAAAATAAAACAAATAAGACTTTCTCCAGAAGAAATAAAAATATTATCAGATATACTGTGAAAATTTCCTTGCTCTATTAGACATCATTTGGAAAATAGTTAAAAAAGAAAAAAATTCAAAGGGGCGCTAATAATTCTTCAACTGTTTATGTGTGTGTGTATATACATATATATATATACACACACACACACACACACACACACACATTAAATAAACATGAACCAGTGTAATATTTTAGCGAAAAGCTATAATATACATATTAAAAGCATGCTATAAAGAATATTATCAACCATAACCAACAAAGAAGCATACAAATACAATTTTAGTCAAAGTTAGCTTACTTAAATCATCAGAGCCTTACATGTAAAGAAAAACTAAGATTTTAAAAATAAATATTTAATTGTGCTAAATGCAATGAAATTAGCCATAGCAAAACAAACAAGCCGACTGTTCTTATTCCCAAAAACAAACAAGCCGACTGTTCTTATTCCCAAAATGTTTAACAAAATAATTTCCAGCACCGAATGCTGCTAAATACATTTTAATAAACATATCTATCAAAACGGACCTATAAAAAAAAAATTTCAACATGCTGAGATTCAATGCTGGAGAGTATAGCTTTAAACTCATTTAACATTGCCATAAGCTAAATCTAATCCAAAACTAGCATTAGTTTCATCATTATATCCATCTTAGACAAATGCATTAAAGCTGCTTTCCACAAATCAGTGGCACTAAACAGAATATTCAAACTTTACAAACCTTTTTTGCCTTCTTTTCTGACTTCTTGTTCTTCTTGGGTGTTTTTGAAAGCCCTTCGATGATAGAAAAATACAAATACGTTTAATCTTGGATTAGTTTTTATATTAGCAGCATAAATCAAGAATAAATATGTGAATAATGTTGGAAAAACAATTTTGTTGACCATTTATTTACAGTAATACTTCCTAAAGATTGAGGATCAATTACTTAAGAAAAATATGTTTGCTGTTTGTTCAGACTACATATTTAAAATTAGACGTTCAATGCACTTAAATTTGTAAAAGCTAAGTTAACTTAACCCAACACAAATTAATTGTGTGGAACCCAGCATTTTTTTCACAGTGTTTGTTTTTTTGTATTGTGTGTGTGAGAGAGAAAACTCTTACCGATTATGAGCACAGGAGGTGCATCTGTTTGGTTGTTTGCTAGTAAGTTGCTGTTGCTTTGGTTGGAGCTGTGCTGTTCCTCCATTGGCATGTGTGTGTGCACCGTGACACAGCAGACTAAACAGAGCAGCACACAGCACAGCCACAATGACGGACTCATATTAACACTTCACCCTGCGCAAAACACAAACATCACACACAAAAAGTGCAGATCTGCTGATATAGTCACGCATTGTTGTCCTACACAATTGCTTTCTAGCTACTCCCAAAAGAAAAACAAAAACACATACAAGCATAAACATTAGTGAGTTTATTCAAAACAGTTCAAATGTGACCCTGGACCACAAAACACATACAGGTTACTCAAGACTTCAAATGTCTTAAATCTCAAGAACAGAATTTTAGGTCTTAAAAAACATCTTAAATTTACTGAAATATTGTGTTGTAGGTCTTAAATCGTTTTTAAACAGGTCTTAATTTCGCTTTGTTCATGTATAGCTACCTAATCTGGCCATTAACGCTCATACAATCACCAACAATCTTTTAACTTAACTGTTTATTAAAAAATGACATTTTTAGCTCTACTTATCCAGAATGGTTTAATTATTTTCCTTATAATAACATTTGTTTAAAGGTTCCACATGTATTTACTGCTGAAGACACAGAACTGGACAGACTGCTGTGCATACATTGAGTTTATTATAGTTTTTAATCCCAAAATACAAATTTATTGGCAGGAGGTTAAAAGGCAGATCAGTAAAGTTTTAGGATACGACATACCAATGCACCCAGTATTTTTTTTTGCTTGATGATCAATTAAGTAAGTCTCACCTATTTGCACTACATATATTATTAATAACAGAAAGTAATTACAGTGAACTGGATGAAGACCTACTTTGACAGAATGGACACAGAGGCTAAATCAGATATATAAATTTGTGAAGATGACTGCAAATTTGAAATCAGACATTTTCCAACAGACCTGGTCATTAATCGAAACATATTTACTTGATCTCTGAAATGCTGTCAGGGGCTTAGTTGTAGTTATTGTCTTTATATTGGAGTTTATTTATTTAATTATCTACTTTTCTTTTTTTTATGTAGTGTATTATCTTTTTTAAGCTGTCACTATTATTTATTTATTATTATAATTTATCTATTATTTTTTAATCTATTTGTTTATTTGTAAATGTAAAAGGAAATGTTATGTGTATACTATGTTTATAAAAACTTAAATAAAAAAACACAGTTAAAAAATAATTATAGTTTTTAAAACATTTGTGATTTTTTATTTTTTATTTTAAAGAAAGTTTATGTTGGAAAAAGTGTATGTTTACAACTAGACCTGCTTGTTTTGACACAATGTTTAAAATACTTAGCTAAGAAATATCAAATATACATATATATATATATATATATATATATATATATTATTAAATGTTTGTCCTTCCTTCTTTTGGCTTAGTCCCTTTATTAATCAGGGGTCGCCACACAGTTGAATGAACTGCCCATTTTTCCAGCATATGTTTTACACAGCCGATGCTCTTCCAGCTGCAACCCAACACTGAGAAACATCCATACACACTCATTCACACTCATACACTACACGGCCAATGTAATTTATTCAATTCACCTATATAGCGCATGTGTTTGGGCTGTGGGTGAAACCGGAGCACCCAGAGGAAACCCACAGCAACACAGGGAAAATATGCAAACAGAAATGCCATCTGACCCAGCTGGGACTCAAACCAGTGACCTTCTTGCTGTGAGGCGACAGTGCTAACCACTGAGCCACTGTGTCACCTAAATGTATTAATTATTTTGATAGGGTACATAAAAGTATTTTCCATCTGTGCCATTCGAAAAACTCCTTAGCGTTTAGCCCTGGATGAGTCTAAAAGATCATTCAAAATGATCTTAAAAATGTCTTAAAAGGTCTTAAACTTAACCTGAAACCTACAGAAAGCCTGAAATACATTGTAAGAGTCAAAATTATCACTTTTATTTCTTTTGTTTATTCTTTTTCTTTCTTTCTTTCTTTCTTTCTTTCTTTCTTTCTTTAAAAACATTAGAATATTAAATTAAGCTCAATACAGGTATTTTGCACATTTCCAACTATAAACAGATCTCAATTGTTTTAAATGGTAATATATATATATATATATATATATATATATATCACAAAGCACTTCATTCAGACTGTTTTAAGGAATATCTTTTAGGATATTTAGATTCTTTGCACCCTCAGATACCAGATTTTACAATAGTCAACAAAATATTGTCCTAACAACCCATACACCAATGCAAAAAATGCATTTATTTAGCTTTTACATCTGTACATAATTTCGAAATGTATAAAACAAAATTAGTTTTGTGGTCAAGGGTCAGAAATAGTTGTGTAAAAGCATAAATACAGTGCTCAGCATAATTGAGTACAGCCCATTTTGAAAATATTAAATATTTTTATCCATTTCTTAGTGAATATAGGCAATGCATTTTGGTGCATTTAAACAAAACTGATTTATTAAACAAATATATTTATTAAAATTATATTTTAGTCACAAACATATTTAAAAATTTAAAGATAATACAATTAAATTCAAGCTAAATTTTGCAAAAATTACAACCTACAAAATTTCAACAATTTTTCCCTTTTTTGCTTTTCCTGATTTTTCCTCATTTTTAAATTTATATTTAATATTTTTCTATTAACATATACATTTGCGTGTACTAGTTTTTGGACCATTATTGTAAGTTATTTTGTTAGATAAGCTCCAGATTCTGACTAATCTAATGTATATGCACAAATATAATATTGTATAGCTGTTTAAAAATATGAATTTAAAAGAGAGATTTGTGAGGGGTGTACTTATATATGCTGAGCACTGTATATAGCATTAAATATTAATTTATGTTATCATACACAAAATAAAGCAAGCTGTAGACTGTAAGAGCATTGTAATATTAGATCAATTCAGCATAAAACTGTTTCTCTGGCCAGCAAGAGTAATCTTTTATTTGATTAAAACTTCCATTTTTCTAGTTGCCTAGTAGTTGTAGACCAACTAGCAAGCATCAAGAAAACAACAATCCAACAAGAACATTTTCCCAAAACAGAGAAAGCAACAGTTTACAGTATTTCTAGTGGCATTTGATTACAATTTTTGTCATTTCTCACCATGCTCACCCTCCTTTTTCTGACAACCTCGTCTTTTCTTTATATCCTCTTTCACGGTGCATTCAAAACCGAAATTACCCATGGTAATCTTCAGTAGTCGCTGTTGGGAATTTACAAACTGACCTGTCCTGGTGAGGCCCCCAGTTTTCCCTTTGTGAAGCTGGATGGAGATATTCCCTGTTCCCCTGCTGAGACTCACGCAGACGTCTGACAGACTTTTTGTAGTCAGGAAATTCAGAAAGGGGGTGAAATGATAAAATTGGGTAGGGGCGGATCTTGAGCGAATAGAGGGAGAGAGAAGATGGGAAAGGGTGAGGAATAAATAAGTGTATGAAGAGGGTGGTATAGTGGCTACAAATTGTAGTCCGTTAACGATTACGTGATGAAAACGTGATGTAGGTAGCGATGTAATCTTCCCCACTAATAGCAGCCTCAAAGGGATAATGGTTTCCACTACTAATACTATTACAAACATTACAAACAACTGTTAGCCATTTTAAAAAGCTCATTTTAATGGTTTGTAGTGTGTTTTGGGACACCACATGATGCCAATAAAAGGCAACAAATTACCAGAAGAGACCCACAGGGACCATTATACACTTTCCATTTAAACAAATAAAATCATAAACTTTAAAACTTTTACAAGGGCATCGTTTTATTTTTAGTAGGGTCAATTACTTATTTGAAGTTGTATATTGTGATTACTTTATTGCTAACTTGTTTTAACCTAAACCACTGGAAGTGACTATAGGCTGAAAACAAAACATTCTTAATCTAATCATACTTCTGTAGTTGATTCATTAAAGGTGCAGTGATTGTTCTCAGAAACATTTGTTGTTGTGCTGGTTGAAAGTCTCCAATAGTAATGATTAAAGTAAATAATCTAAATGTATTTACATGTATTTTTAGATTCTTGGTAAGGCATAAGACTAAAAAATGTTCATCCAATTAAATATTATTGGGCCGACAATTCCCATAAACGTCCCATTTGAACGTACACGCACACTTCATGTGCAGTCAAGACAATCACAGCGGTAAAACCAAATGCTGACTCAAAACTTGTTAAAATCCCGAATTGCACGCTGGAGGAAAGACGACACCATGGCTGAAGTATTTCTGTTAGACCAGCATGATCTCACAAGGAAACGTAAGTGTTTTAGGTTTTGTCAGTTTAGTGGCTAATTCATACGAGTTCAGTCGTACGAAAATGTACGATTTTAAAAAGGAGGCGTGGCACCCAACCCCACCCCCAACCGTCATTGGGTGATGAGCAAATCATACTAAATGGTACAAATTAGATTGTACGAATTCATATGAATTAGCCACTAAATCAAAAAGTTACGAATTGCCGTGAGATTGTGTTGGTTAGACAGGTAATGTTATGTTCTAACACTCCTTTAGTCATGTAAAGCTGATGTAGTTTGTGTTGTATTATGAATGGGTTATATGCACAGAAGTGTTGTTCAGCCACTGAAATCTTCCAGTGAAAGATTGATGGGACTATTTTCAATTTCATAAAAGACCTTTTACAGCATCGATAATGTAGATTTTTATTTAGTTTAACAACAAAACATCAGTAAACAGTGCTATTCCACCTAGCCTGCTTTACTGAGCTGAAGTTGGTTTTATATTCACATTGGTTCATTTTTGAACATTGACAACCTGTGATGCGCTTCCTATCTTGTTTACCTTGCTACTCTGAATATTCGTTCTAAAACAGTATGTAAGTATGGCTTAGTAATAACTGTAATTCCTGCATGCCGCTGGCCAACCACTAAACATACAGTAGTCACTTTAGGACAACGTGCATAAGAGAGTGATGACAAGTTTTGCTTGCTAACTGAAAACGTGCTAGATATAATACAGTTTTTCATTCAGAATTGCGGTATTATAAAGTACTATAAAGTTTTCGAAGTGGTGAATGACATGATCTAGGGAATTGTCTGCTGTCATCTTTAAGGTGCGCGCACTCGTGTTTCAGGAGACGTGGATTTGGACAGCAAGGGGGGACTGTGTTTCAAAGATATTATGCTAACCAGTTAGCATTTTGGCAGATCACCTACTGCATCTTTAAATGAAGACTTGCAAACTTTTTTGTACTACATGTTTTTAAATATGTTTAAAATATTCAAATTAAGACATTATTTTATTAAATATGTGATCATTTCTATACATTTTTAGCACAAGTACTATAAAACAAATTTCGGTAACAGTTTATTTGAAGGTGTCATTGATACACATGCTCCATGTACTTCCTATAACAATTACAGCTACTGTAATAGGGTATATGCAAAAGTAGTGTTTCTTCCCATGCTGATAAACTTCCGGTGAACAGTTAATGTGACTGTTCTTTTATGATGGTTTGATATTATCTGATTATATATGCGAGACAAGTTTAACCAAACCCTGTTGAAAAATGAAAATAGATAAATCAGTCTAAAGGCTTTAAACAAGTATTTGGGTTGAAGTCCCTAATTTTTTCATTCATTTTCCTTCGACTTAGTCCCTTATTTAACAGCGGAATGAACCACCAACTTATCCAGCATATGTTTTACAAAGTGGATGCCCTTCCAGCTGCAAACCATACTGGGAAACACCCATACACACTCTCATTCACATACACTACGGCCAATTTAGTTAATCCAAATCACCTATAGCGCATGTCTTTGGACTGTGGAGGGAAACCGGAGCACCCGGAGGCCAACTGGTCCAGCCGGGGCTCGAATTATTTGATTTATTCATCAGGGATTGCCACAGCAGCATGAACCGCCAACTTATCCAGCATATGTTTTAGGCAAGGCAAGTTTATTTATATAGCACATTTCATACAAGATGGTAATTCAAAGTGCTTTACATAAACACTTATAAACTCATAAACACTTATAAACACTCATAAACACTCATAAACACTTATAAACTCATAAACACTAGTGTTGTTACATAAACAAGAATAAAAGAAACAAGAACATTAAAAGAATAAAAAATGATTAAAAACGGATGAAAATGTGTTAAAACAGGTTATAAAAGAATGAAAAAGAAAAGAAAGACATAGTAGTGTGATCTGTCAGACGTAGCACAGTGCTCATTCAGTAATGGCACAGCTAAACAGATGTGTTTTCTGTCCTGTTTTGAATGTGCCTAATGTTGGAGCACATCTGATCATTTCTGGAAGCTGATTCCACCAGCAGGGGGCACAATAGCTGAAGGTGGATTCACCCTGCTTTGACTGAACTCTTGGAATTTCTAATTTACTTGATCCTAAAGATCTGAGTGATCTGTTAGGTTGTATTCAGTGAGCATATCTGTAATGTATTGAGGTCCTATGCCATTTTGTGATTTAAAGACAAGTAATAATACTTTAAAATCTATTCTGAATGTAACTAGGAGCCAGTGTAAAGATTTGAGGATGGGTGTAATGTGCTCTGATTTTCTGGTTCTGGTCAGAATCCTGGCAGTAGCGTTCTGGATGAGCTGGAACTCTCTGACTGTCTTTTTGGGAAGGCCAGTGAGGAGTCCATTACAGTAATCCATCCTGCTGCTGATGAAAGCATAAACAAGTTTTTCTAAATTCTCACTGAAAACAAAGCATCTAATGCAGTCTTTGAGATGATAGTATGCTGATTTACTTACAGATTTGACAAGACTATTGAAACCCAGATCTGACTCCAGAATCACACCAAGGTTCTTGACCTTATTTTTTGTTGTTTGACCCTTAGTGCCAAGGTACACATTCACCTTGAGAACCTCATCTCTGTTCCCAAATGCAATGACTTCAGTTTTCTCTTTGTTTAACTGAAGAAAGTTTTGGAACATTTAACTTTTAATTTCATCAATGCACTGGCAGAGGGTTTCAATGGGGCTGAAGTTATTAGGCAGTAAGGCTAAGTAGATCTGAATGTCATCAGCATAGCTGTGGTAGGAGATTTGGTTCTTTCTTGTTATTTGGCTCAGAGGGAGCATATAAAGGTTGAACAGGAGAGGTGCCAGAATTGAGCCTTGTGGGTCTCCACATGTCATGGGTGTCCACAGGGCCGGCGCGTCCATAGAGGTGACCTAGGCGGCCGCCTAGAGCGGCATAATAATGAGGGCGGCAAACGCGCCCCGCCGCCCAACCCAACGTACTGACTTTCATCCACAACATCAACAGAACACTTGCATAATAGGGGTCTGGCATAAAAGTGAGGGCGGCAAACGCTCCCCGCCGCCCAACCCAACGTACTGACTCATCTGCAACATCAACCCCCCTAGTCCATTGCCTAGAGCGGCAGTTCGGCTTGCTCCGGCCCTGGGTGTCCACCTTTACCTATGGTCACCTATACTGACATAGTAACCTCTTTCTTCAAGATAAGATCTGAACCATTTGAGGACCGTCCCCCAGACAGCCCAACCCAGTTTTCCAGCCTATCCAGAAGTATGCTGTGATTGACAGTATCAAATGCAGCACTGAGATCAAGTAATACCACTGTTAGTTTGCTTGAATCTGTATTTAGGCGTATATCATTGATTATCTTTATAAGAGTGTATGTTTAAAATTGTCTAAACATCCTTTGGAGCTTAAAATATTGTTAACCTGGTTAAAAACATATATGTTTTACATGTTTATATGTTAAATCGTAAAAAGAGCCGAAAGACCATGTAAACGCTAGCGCCATCATTAGCAGCAGGCTAGCACAGAAACAGTGTTCTGTCGATTTGTCCTACTTTGTCAGATTGTCCTACCTCCCATTCAAAAAGTAGGTAGCAAATTCTGATGACGTAATATGCTACCCATCAGATTTTGCTACCAGTGTAATTTAGAATGTGGATTAGTGTGATATGAAGCTGTAATATCGCCTTAACCTATCTATTCCCTAACCCCAACCTCAGAGCCATTCAATTACAGTGTTGGTAGCATAATCTGACGGGTAGGATAAAATGTCAGAACAACAACATAAAAAATACTGGGGTAAAATTAATTTCCATATTTTAAAGACATGGCGGAGGAAAACAGAATTTTAATGCAGTGCTTCTTGTTTGGTCTGAGACCCACTTTACATTGTATCCAGGCAATGAAGATCACTGTTTTTTAATCCTATTACATTTTTTTTAAATAGAAAGCTATGAAACAACGCGCTCTATCTCTCTCTCAAATGAAAGAACTTGTTTTTGTTTAGCACATGACAAAATCAATGACAGAAAACAATAAGCCGACTGAATTTACTTAGTTTTTCCTCTTAGGACAGATTTGATGGTTACAAGATTATCTGAACAAATCACATTTGGATGTTTATTTGAAATAACTGAGTTGCATGCATGTTTTTCTCTCTCTCTCTTGTGTCAGCCATTTCATTGATGCACAGCTAAAGTTTTAAAGCCAACAACTTCCGGTGAAATCTTAATGTGACTATTTTCAATTTCACAATGTTGTTTTTACAGCATCGATGTAATTTAATTACAATACATTCAGTTAAATTTATTGCAGTCCTTCTTGTCTGATCTGAGACCTACTTCATATCGTATATCTAACAGGCAGTAAAAATCGATGATTTTTAAAGACGTCATCAGATCTTAAACATAACAATTTTGTAATGGAAAGACAGTTCACTGGAAGCCCTTCGGAATTTAAAGTCTGTGCGCAATATACCCCATCGTACCATGGCTGTTTCTCAATATGTGTTCTTCAGCGATCTCGTGTCCTTGAGTAACATCATCATCAACTGCCAAAGTTCAGTTCCTATACCCAAGACCACAAGAACGGAGGACGAGTGAAAGTTCCCGGATGTGTTCTTGATATTGAGGATGCATGGATGCAGACTTGAGCACCAAACTCACTCTAGAAGTCCCAGAAGTCATTGCAACTGGAGGTGGGAAGCGCAGCATTTTATATAGGTTTATTATGAAAGTTCAGAGATATAACTTATTTATCTCAGGAGCATCCCTAAATGAGACGGTGAATATAAACATTACCATGAAATCATGACATAAACACATTAAGGGTGTTTATTTGCTGAAATTCGAATTAAAATCAGTTTTATTTGTATTGTGCAATTGTAAAGTCTTTATGCAGAGTATATATTTTGAAATATGAAAAAACAATAAACTGTTGTATGAGTGCTGTAATTTTTTAATAATCTTTCATTAAAAACGCGTGAAGGTCATGTGACCATGAGGAAGAACACAGCGTCTCATTTCTCAGAGGAAGCGTTCTCTGTTCTCGCGGTCTCCCGAGTTCATTCTTCCGAGGTGACGAGGTCTTCACAAGAACACAAGTCTGTTCTCTGTGTTCTTGGAATTGAGAAACCGCCCATATTTAATGGCCTGATTCTACTGAGGGGTACAGTACAGTATGGTACAGTTCAGTACGCCTTTATGGCTGTTTCCACTGTCAAAAGGCATACCGAACCCAACCATACCGTACCACTTTTTCGGCACCCTTTCGAAAGGGTACGAAAAACAAGAAAGGGTACCAAAAGGCGGAGCTAGACGCTCAGCTGAACGATATTGGTTTACAGGGATACGTCATTCGCTCACGCAACAAGCCAGAATGAAAACAAAGAAGCCGCCATGTTTTAATACACAGCCGAGAGATTACAGCGTAATGATATATACATATAATAACGAGCCCTGGTCGACCAGGGCTCAAACGAAACTTGTCGTCCTCTTGATGAACAGCCACAAAGCAAAAAAGAAGAGCAGATTTTACTCTGTGCCCCGTAGTTTTTTATGAGCCAGTCTGAAGCATGAGCGGTTTCGCTTTCTTGCTTGCGCTCGCCGCGCATCTATATTTGAAATAACAAACTTCTTGAGCTGATGATAATAACGTGCGCTTGATTATTGACGTGCTTTTAAAACCTGATCCTGTCAGAAACTGACAAACGCGAGAGATTGACGCACGAAAAAACAACAAAGGAGAAGCCGGAAAAAAAGGAGCACATTATTTTTTCAGCAAACGTGAACAAACTGCCATGTTTAACGATTATTATCACCTTTTGGACTATTATGAACTCGGAATGATGCAATTACTTTCTAACAAGAGGCTACACGTGCTGCTTAAGATTACAGACACATTTAATCATGAGAGGTTTGCACTGACTATGGGCTCTATTTTATGTTGTTTTGAACCCAAATAAGGACTAAATGTATGCTGTGTGTAGTTTTTCTGTAAGTGGTAACATATCGGAGACTGTAAGGATCTGTATGTGTTTATATTTGTTGTATTTATTTTATATAATTGCAGACGTAACAATAGGCTATTTCGCACTGTCATTGATCTGCAGTTATAATCAACTCATGTTCATAGAAAAGTTAGTAATAAACATTTATACTGAAGTATTTATGTGTGTAAAGCATCTGTTTTTTGAGAAGTGCTTCTCATATGATATGTGAGCGACCCGTACATCTTTACTTTAGACATTTTCTCCAGCAAAAATGACATTGACTCCAACTTCCTGTCGTACACCACTCCCACTAAAAGAGTACAATCGGTACCCTTTTAGCAGTGGAAACACAAGCCTGATAAAGGTGACCCATACCGACCCATGCCGTACTGTACCAGTCAGTAGAAACGAGCCATTACACATAAAGCGGGAAAGAACATGTTGACCAGCAGATGACGCTGTAATTACCTTTTCCAGAGTTAATCCTTAAATTAAACTCAGTCATTAGGAAACCTGTTTGCTACGCTGCGTTTACAGTCTCATTTTAAGCAACTTCTCACTTCTAACATACTAGCAAATGCTCGTAACAAAATAATGTACTGGTAAACACTATTTTCCATAGGTTCTTCCGAAAAAAGGGCCCAGATGTTACAAATAGATTCAATGTGAACCGATGGTGTGCGATAAACACAGGAGTGAGCCGATTCCATCAGCTTTAGGCTGAAATGGACGAGCCCACCCACAGATTCCCTGTGTGCTTTCTAACATGTCAACGCATTTAATGGGATGAACATCAAGTATTCTTCAAGGTTTCTTTTTTAAGTGCCCATTCTTGGGTTTTTACAGTGTTTACTGCACATTACTGAAGTAAAATAGGTTGGCAATTATATTTTATGTTTTAACATTACAAGTGGAATTTATAAAAGTGCACCAAAGTGAATTAGGTATTTACTACCTTCTGGCCATAAACAGTCGTAAAATCATGGCCATGAAGCTGTAAATGTTTTGCTCACATTTGGGAAACCTTTGAATTGTCCAGAATAAAGATATGCCATAAATGTCTAGTGTCTTGACAGGAAAGCATGTGTTTCTCAGCCACTTATTTTCTGTCATTAACGCCAGTTTTAGTTTCTCTGCCCCTAATCCTCAATTATTGCCAGCAGGGTAGTGTGAAAGCATGCATCCCAATCCAAAACGTAAGCCAAACCTAACCATTCAGCAATCATTTTAATAATATTAAAACAAATGTTCACAATCTTGTACAACTTATTATTAAAATGATCATGGTTTGATATTTGTTTCACATATTTATTTTGCATCATGCTATTATCTTCATTTATGAGCATCATTATGTCTCACAGCTTGGAGTGAATATAGCTGTAAAGTCAATGGGCTGGTTATGGGCTGGCTCTAAAATGTTAGAGTTTATTCAATTTGGTAATTTTCTTTAACGACAAGTTGACTCTCGTTAACTGATTATTAACCATTAACCGGAAAAATAAATTATTCAGTTAAACTTAATGACCATTAAAAATACCACAAATCTCCCACTAAAACAAATAAATCTACACAAAATTGTTTCGCTGAAATAGGCTAATTAATACATTAAAATAAACAAATGTAATGCAAGTTAAAAGAGATCTATAAACGGCTGAAAAAGCACATCCGATTTGTTCTCTCTCTCTCTCTGTTTAACAAATGCACAATGTTTAATTAAACACAAATAAAAATATTACAGTTTCAAATGATGTCTTGTTTTTAGTGACACATATTCAAACTTTGTTGATCATAAATATAACTGTTCTGAGCTTAGAGATCTACATTTACCAGCCACTGCATTAGGTAAACCTTACTAGTACCGGGTTGGACCACTTTTACCTTCAGAACTGCTTTAATCCTTCGTGGCATAGATTCAACAAGGTACTAGAAACATTCCCACAAGATTTTGGTCCATATTGACATGATAGCATCACACAGTTGCTGCAGATTTGTCAGCTGCACATCCATGATGTGAATCTCTCATTCCAACACATCCCAAAGGTGCTCTATTGGATTGAGATCTGGTGACTGTGGAGGCCATGAGTACAGTGAACTCATTGTCATGTTCAAGAAACCAGTCTGAGATGATTCGCTCTTTATGACATGATGTGTTATCCTGCTGGAAGTAGCCATCAGAAGATGGCTACACTGTGGTCGTAAAGGGATGGACATGTCCAGCAACAATGCTCCTAGGCTGTGGCATTGACCCAATGCTCAGTTGGTACTAATGGGTCCAAAGTGTGCCAAGAAAATATCCCCCACACCATTACACCATCACCACCAGCCTGAACCGCTGACACAAGGCAGGATGGATCCATGCTTTCATGTTGTTGATGCCAAATCCTGTTTTTAGCTGACAGGAGCAGCACCCGGTGTGGTCTTCTGCTGCTGTAGCCCATCTGCCTCAAGGTTGGACGTGTTGTGTGTTCAGAGATGCTCTTCTGCACCTCAGCTGTAACGAGTGGTTGTTTAAGTAACTGTTGCCTTTCTATCAGCTCGAAACAGTCTGGCCATTCTCCTCTGACCTCTGGCATCACCAAGGCATTTGCGCCCACAGAGCTGCCGCTCACTGGATATTTCCTCTTTTTCTGACCATTCTCTGTAAACCCTAGAGATGGTTGTGCGTGAAAATCCCAGTAGATCAGCAGTTTCTGAAATACTCAGAGCAGCCTGTCTGGCACCAACAACCATGCCATCGCTTTTCTTCCCCATTCTGATGCGCGGTTTGAACTGCAGCAGATCGTTTTGACCATGTCTACATGCATAAATGCATTGAGTTGCTGCCATGTGATTGGCTGATTAGAATTTTGTGTTAACAAGCAGTTGGACAGGTGCACCTAATAAAGTGGCTGGTGAGTGTACATTGAAAATGTTAATATTAGAGTGGAATCATTTCACAATTATGAGCTTTTTTCCTTCATGCAGCACCCCAAATGTTTTAGCAATAAAAAGGCAGAGAACATTGTAGTTTTTCAGGGAAGGTTTTATTTGTAAATCATCAACTGTTTAATATTTTGTTTCAAAATGTGCTTTGCACGTGAAACATATTTTTCAGTTTTATTGCACTGTGAAATCAGGATCCAAGAGTATGAAATCACAGACTTTTGACATTTTTACGAATACAAATTTGATTGTTGTAATAATAACTTCAAAAAAGCAATACAATGAAAAACATCTCAGTTTGATCAGTACGTTTTACTTTCGCAAGTCACATCTCTTCCACAATATTAACATGTCCATTTTTTAAAGATAATATAAAGCTATTTTCCTTCATGATAACAAACTGAAGATTACAAAACAGAAATGTTCACATAACACAAAAGACATGGGATGATTTCAATGTATAATATGAACTGACACCAAATAATTGGTGAACCGTGATCCTGCATGTGTTTTCATTTTCAGCATACAGTTGAAACTATTATGTAGTTTGGTAATATTAAGAGTAGAGAAACCTTTGATTTCCACATCTTAAATGTAGTTTCAAAGCTATATTCCCCTCCGGTTTCAGACATCACAGAACAATACATCTGAGATCAGTGGAAAAAATGGGCCGCAGTGGAAATAAGTGCAGACAGATTCTGTGCAGCACAACTGTTGACTATCTGTCAAGCTGATTTAAGGTTTTGCAGACTTTTAGCTTTTTCTCCCAAGCCTGTGACACTGTGTATATTTTCAGGTTCACCGGTGCTAATGCTACGCACATAAACTTAAAATGGGCGTATAATGGAAAAGGACGTCTTGGCATAGCTTCAGAGTTATCATTGGTAATGTTCATATGCACTTTTTCAAGCCAAAAAACAAGATTAATTACATTAAAAAATGAATGAACACTCAAAAGCAATCATGTGAAATTTGTAAAGCAGCAGCTGTGTTAAAAATCCCAAACTTATAGCTTTTAAGCGCACAAATGAAGGCAGAGAGTATAGAAATAAGACGTATTTTACCTTCTGTGCATTGGATTTTCTTGTCAGGGTTTCTGTCTTCCCTCCAATGCTCAAAAAAAAAAAAGCGTAAACTACTTATTTCCTAAGCAGATTTACACATGAATATGTTTTCTTTCATGGCTTGTGGTGAGCATGCGACAGCTCTTTTACTGAAAATCGATCCACTCACAGCAAATGTTATATGGAGAATGTGCACATTAGCAGCGTTCCTCCCCTTAAGTACATTATACATACCATGAAAATACTCCTGATCTCCTGCTGGCCTAGTCGCATATATGATATATTACATAGGAGAGACCAAAGATAGATGAGACACTTTCTCTAGGGACACAAAGGTTAAAGCTCTAAACTTCACATACAGAAACTTATAGGATTTTCAGCATTTGTTAAATACTCTAAAAGATTCATGTTTGTTTTTTTCTATGGCGCTTTTACAATGTAGATTGTCAAAGTCAAAGTAGTGTCAAAGTAGCTTAACATAGAAGTTGAAACTGTGTCAGTCTAGTTTTCAGAGTTGAAGTTCAGTTTAAATAATAGAGATTTAAAAAATAGTAATAACAAAAGAAATTATAATGCTAGAAAATACTGATAAACCTAAATAACATTTAACAAATATGACAACTAAACAATAATTACTATGAAAGATGATCTATCGCTCAAAGACGGTGCCTATTTGCTCTCCTCATTAAATTAAATTTAGAGAAGAGATTTTTATTCATAATAAATCTATAAGTAATTATTCTTTTTTTTACACGACATAATATGGGGAAATTGTCTTTCACAGGGTAACTGTAATATTTACTTTAAAAATTAAACAACTATTCTGAGCAGTACCTATTATAATATATACAATAATATGTGATCGTGCAAAATTGTATTATATTTAAATAAATGTTGTTGTTGTGGGTTGAAGGAATGTGGCAAAGTATTTTGAGGCTGCACGATCTTATGATAATACATCATTAAATGTATCTTGTTCTGGATATGCCTGAAAATTATTTTCGGTACATAAACTATTCTTATACTGAATGATAATTTAGTGGGTATATTCTGTAAATCATGATTAAAATAATAGCTATTATTTTTTATTTAAAAACTTTAAAAAGTTTGATAAATTAGCATCAACATGTAATTTGAGATGTCATTTTATAATGTATCTAAAAAGTATATTTCTGATATATTTTGGTCACTCTTTATTTACAGTTCTTTACTTTTAGTATTACTGGTTATTAAACTGGGTAAAAACTCACTAAACCTACCCCTGAACCTATCCTTAACACATGAAGTTATTTTATATCATTTGTATAGAGTTTTGTGGTAAGTGCGCATGTTATGTACATGAACTGTAAAATAAAGCTGTATATTTATGTTTCATAACTTTGGAAATTCAAAAATTTTCATCAGAGATAGTTTCAGTGATCCAGTGAGCAAAAACCCTTAAACATTTCTCAATGCACATGATAAGCTCCTTGATCAAATGCCAGAGTCCATAGAGGCAAACAGGTAATTAAATACGACAAGTAATTATTATTCTGTCTGCCCTCTGATTGTGATATATACCATTAAATGCTTTAATTATCTTAAAAAGATAATTAAAAAGTATTTTGAGGCTGCACTGATTGTTTAATAAATCATTAAATGTTGTTAGATATGCTTGCAAAGAGTTTTTGGTACACTGGTTTATTGTTACACTGAATGACATTTCAGTGGGTATCTACTGGAAATCACGGTTAAAATAATCGTCTTAATATATTTTTATATTAAAGCTATTACACATATAGTTTAATACATTAACATCAACATGTAATTTGAGATTTGAAAATATATATAAATTATATATTGATCATATATTTTGGTAGCTATTTACAGTTCTGTATGAACTTATATAATTACTGGGTATTGGGTGGATAATAACTCCCTAAACCTACCCCTGAACCTAACCTTGAGACATCAAGTTATTTTATATAATTTTTATAGAGCTAAGTGCACATGTTATGTACATGAACTGTAAAATAAAGCTGTATATTTATGTTTCATAACTTTAGAAATTCTAAAATTTTCACCAGAGATAGTTTCAGTGATCCACTGAGCAAAAACTCCGAAATATTAGATCCAAACCAGTTTCTTAACGCACATGATGAGCTTCTTGATCAAATGCCACAGATCCAAACAGGTAATTACAGTAAATACGACAAAGTAAATATTATTCTGTCTGCTCTTTGGTTTTGATATATGCCATTAAATGCTTTTGATTTTAAAAGATAAATAAAAAGTATTTTAAGGCCATAAAGATTGTTTAATTAATACTGAATGATAATTTAGTGGATATCTTCTGGAAATGATGGTTAAAATAATAGTCTTTATATATTTTTATATTAAAGCTATTACACATATAGTTGAATACATTAACCTCAACATGTAATTTGAGATGTAATTTAATATAATGTATTAAAAAGTAAATTTGTGACGTATTTTAGCTCTTTATTTACAGTTCTGTATGTACTTATAGTATTACTGGGTATTAAACCGGGTAATAACTCACTAAACCTACCCCTGAACCTAACCTTATGAAGTTATTTTATATCATTTATATAAAGAAATGTACATACACTAAAATAAAGCTATATATTTATGTTTCATAACTTTGAAAATTATACAATTTTCATCAGAGTGATCCTGTGATCTATAACCCCTAAATATTAGATCTAAACCAGTTCCTCAATGCACATGATGAGCTCCTTGATCAAATGCCACAGTCCATACAGCAAACAGGTAATTAAATATGACAAGTTATTATTATTCTGTCTGCCCTCAGATTTTAATATATGACATTAAATGTTTCTGATTTAAAAAGATAAATAAAAAGTATTTTGAGGCTGCACTGATTGTTTAATAAATCATTAAATGTTGTTAAGATATGTCTGCAAAGAGTTTTTGGTACACTGGATTATTGTTATACTAAATGACATTTTAGTGGGTACCTTCTGGAAATGATGGTTAAAATAATAGTCTTTATATATTTTATATTAAAGCTATTACACATATAGTTTAATACATTAACATCAACATGTAATTTGAGATTTGAGACAGTATCTAAAAAGTATATATTTGATATATTTTGGTAGCTCTTTATTTACAGTTCTGTATGTACTTATAGTATTACTGGGTATAGACTGGTTAATAACTCAATAACACCCATCCCTGAACCCAACCTTAACACGTGAAGCTATTTTATATAATGTATATAAAGTTATGTACATGAACTGTAAAATAAAGCTATATATTTAAGTTTTGTAACTTTGAAAACTTCCATCAGTTTCTATCATTTCCCTAAACGTTAGAGCCAAACCTTAATGCACATGATGAGGTCCTTGATCAAATGCCACATTGTATAAAGCCAAAACAGGTAAGTAAATATGACAAGTAATTATTATTCTGTCTGCCCTCTGATTTTGATATATGCCATTAATTGATTCTTGTTCTAAATAAACATACTGTAAATATACAGCAATGAGATTTGATAAAATGTCTATAGATATTTGGCATTAAATGTGTAAAATATCTTTATTATAAATTTTTTGTGAATTTTTAAACACACACACACACACACACACACACACACGCACACACACACACACACACACACACACACACAAACACAAACACACACACACACAACACAACACAACACAACACAACACAACACAACACAACACACACACACACACAACACACACACACACGTGTGATATTCAGCGGTACAGCAAAACATCTGATATAATTAAATGTCGAGATAGTTTCAGTGATTATGCAAAAATACCTAAATGTTGGATCAAATGCAGTTTCTCATTGCACATGATGAAATCATTGATGAAATATTGCCAGTTATATGTGCAAGTAGATAATAATTAAAATGACAAATAATAATTACAAAACGATTACAAAAAAGGGTTGCATTGTGATCCTCAGCATTTTTTATTTTATATATATTTTTTGGGCTATTATTTCTGAATGACATTTTAGTGGGTCTCTTGTACAGTAATCAGAATAGTGAAAATTTATTTATATATATATTGAGAATTTTGGGAAATATGTCAATAATAAATAAATCCAAATAATATGTATGTTGGCGATGCGGTGGTGCAGTGGGTAGCAGGCTCGCCTCACAGCAAAAAGGTTGCTGGTTCGAGCCTCGGCTGGGTCAGTTAGCATTTCTGTGTACATAAGAAGTTTGCATGTACTCCCTGTGTTGCCGTGGGTTTCCTCCGGGTGCTCCTGTTTCCCCCACAAGTTCAAAGACTATGGTACAGGTGAATTGGGTTTGCTAAAATTGACCGTAGTGTATGTGTGTGAATGAGTGTGTATGGGTGTTTCCCAGTGATGGGTTGCAGCTGGAAGGGCATCTGCTGCGTAAAAGATATGCTGGATATGTTGGCGGTTCATTCCGCTGTGGTGACCCCAGATTATAAAGGGACTAAGCCGAAAAGAAAATGAATGAATGAATAATTTGTATGTTCTTTAAAGGGATAGTTTCCTGTTCCTTTACTCACCCACAGGCCATCCAAGATGTAGGTGATTTTTTTTTCATCTGAAATAAATGGCTTTCAATTGATGTATTGCTTGCTGGCATAAGACAATATTTAGCCGATATAAACTTATTTGAAAATCTGGAATCTGTAGTTTTAAAGAAAACACATTCATTGAATTAATATTATTTGCATATTATTAATTCAAAATTTTGTTTTGACAAATTAACAAAAATTATTTTCTGAAATGTTTTCATAAAAGATGAACTTAATATTATATTAAAAATAAAATTTGAATGAAAATAAAAATCGACAATTTAGACACCTACTTTTCCCACATGGATGGTTTTGTGGTCCATAGTCACATATATTAAATAAACAAAACACAGCTGGGAGAAGAAAGAGAAAAACCTACTGATGTAATCGCATGTAACTCAATTGAAAATCCTGAACTGTCTGCTGTGAGGGTTTCAGAGAACAAACCCCTTTAATGTTATTTCCAACCCAACTTCTCATTGTGCACGATAACCTCGTAGATCAAAAGTTGCAGTTCATATGTAGAGACAAACAGGTGTTTAGGAAAGTAATGTTTTGTATCGATGTTAGTTCTTGGAGAGAAAATAATGGCAACTCACCTTTTACCTCAGGGACTGTATTTGATATAAAAATTGAGAAGTTCTCATGCATGTGTTGTGCTCTATGACGCCAGAATCAGCATTGTTGTCAAAAGCAGACAGGAATGGAGGACGCAGGAAAAGGCTTTAGCTGTCTGGGAGCCAGGAACCCCACTGCAATTTTAAACAGATTAGAGGAATAAAATGGTTTGCAAGCCATTATGAGCATGAAGCAGGCAGGTCTGGTTCTCCTCTGGAGGAAGCTTTGAGGATATTGTTGAGGAGATTTGAAGAATGCAAGCGTTAAACTCTTCAGAGACGCCATGTTTACACCTGCTCAAGTCATGCAGTTTAGAAACCAATTTGAGCATTATTTACCAAGATTTATTGTATCACATAAAAGTATTTCTCCCAGCACACCAGTTTGTTTATGCCAACTCTATCAAGCATTAGGAGTTTTGGTTCATGAGCTTCAAAATCTGATCAGACAAGACATGGAGGGGCTGAGGAGTTCTGCCATACTTCTGAGACACAAAATAAGCCACGAATTTCTGTGTGAAAACATTTCTGTTAGTTAAATATGTGAACGTTATCGTCTGAGACACAAACGCTATGACAAAATAAGAGTCTCCTGCGTAGTTTTGTCAAACAAAACTACAACTACCGTCATGCAATGCGCTTAGCGCTATCTGACGCGCATGCGCCTGCAGCTCCGCCCGGCCTGTCGCAGACATCGCGCGTATCGAGGAAGAGTAGACCGTTAAATTTACACTATTATCACGCTGAAGTTTTGTTCTTGGGTTTTCACTACAAGCCGACAACATGTCAGGAGACGAGGTCAGTAAACAGTCTCTGTTTATAAAGATTATAGGTTAATGCAGATCAACTTACACAGTCAAAAAGGAAGGACAATTGGGCCTACTAGTTCAGGCTGTGGGGAAACACATGTGCCTACTCGCTTTTTCTAGATCTTTTTGTCATTAGCCAGGCTAGTAACATATTAAACGTTTTACATTTCTCTAATTGTCTTGACAGTTTATTAACAAAACGTAATATGGTACTGCAATTGGAGTTTAGTCACGATAGCGTGTTTTTCGACAGTTTCGACTATGATGTCTGTGTGGACATTGTGATGCCAGGGTTCTTTTAGTCGAGTACCATAGTATGACTTTATTCATTTTTTGACTGCAACAATAGTGCGATTTGTGTTTATGACTATTTACTATGGTTTTGCCATATTTGTTTCTTTTTATAAACCTTGGTACCTTAATGATATTGTTTTGTGGAAGCATCATGTTTTCCTACAATGTAACCGTAGCATTCTTGAAGGATCATGTAAATACTACGATATATGAATGGTATAGTTCAATAATACAATAAACATTAGCCATAAAAACCTAATGTATTATGTAACTTACATTCAGCACCATGACATGTGTATAATACTGTATAAATATGATGACGCAATAACTGCCCAAAAGAATGGTTATCTTGTGATTTTTACATTATTACTTAAAAAAAATCATTACGTTATTATTAACCTGATGCTGTAAATTGGTCACTTGAATTCAGCTACTCCAGGTATATTTTATCCATCTTGTGTTTTTATATATATATATATATATATATATAAATATCATGGTTGACATTATCCAAGATAGCCTTAATCAGATTAGCTCTGACTGGTCATTAGGCTTTTCTGGCCTTTGTTAATGGGGTCTTCTCAATCTCATCTCGTTATTAAACTCTTATTTTCATCCTATCAGATGATATTTGATCCCACTATGACCAAGAAGAAGAAAAAGAAGAAGAAGCCTTTCATGCTGGAGGAAGATGGTGGAGAGGGAGGAGATGAAGGCCAACAAGTGGAAGCAAAAGAGACAGAGGCCGACGGTGGCGAGGAGAGAGAGTTCGATCTCGATGAAGATGAGGGGAGGAAGAAAGGTAAATTGCATGCCATTTCATTTGGCATAAATATTCTCTGCCTAGTTTATCACAGTAATTGAGAGATTCTAAGAAAATGCAAAGCGATATTTTTAATTATGTCTTGTCGGTGCCCCCCAGAATCTTATAACAGCCAATTAGATTTTAAATGCATAAAATAACTTGCTGCAAATGAGTTTAAACTTTCAAGTGGAATATTTAAGTTGCTATAAGACAAGTTCTCTTTGCATGTACAATAGCAACAATTCACAATAAATCAACAATTAGGCCTGTCACAATAATCAATATATCAACTTATCGCACAACACATGGTCCTCAATCATTTTTGGTGATGCAATATATATCGCCCATACAAAAAAAAAAACGATTCTAGACACATTTTAGCTCATTGTGCAGCCTCTCTATGTCTATTGGAAGTGTCAGTATAGTTAAAAAAACACTACAGTATAATTTAGTATGGTATATTTTCATGTGGGTGCCTGATGACTGAAAATTTATCTTACTTTTTTCCTAGTTCTTTTCACCTTGCACGTTTTTGTTAACATTTGTTTTTATTATTTATTTATTTAGGATATACATTTTCGTTTTCTGATTCCAATGCCTACTTATCAAATAGTTAAAATGACTATAATTAAATAAAGTGTTTTAAAAAATAAAATATTGTGTCTTCTTTGGAAGAGTGTACTTGCATTATGATGCTATTAAGTGTCAAAATGGTCTCAAAATGACAATAATATTGTTTATTGCATTAAATTTTAGTTCTTTATACGTACCACAAAAAATCTTAAGAAATCAATCCTAAATCAAAATATTGCAAAATAAAAACGCATTTTCTGCATCAGAAACAGTATTTACCTGCAGATATTATTAATCATTTGTTTTGTTTATGCATGTGATATGAAAAGGAACATGTAGTGACAGTGAAAAAAGATGGCAACTTTAATAATATAGTAAAACTAACAAAACATGCCATCCAACTCAAGCGAGCACTGTGTTTAGTTATTTATCAC
Organism: Danio tinwini; assembly: GCA_903798205.1. NCBI lineage: Eukaryota > Metazoa > Chordata > Actinopteri > Cypriniformes > Danionidae > Danio > Danio tinwini. Next base: position 23,051,761 of record CAIGQZ010007154.1, read on the forward strand.
TGTGTTATGTGTCTACATCTGTTTGCTTGCAGTTATTTGTAAACTGCTGTCAAGTTCAACAATAATAAAATAACTTATTTTTATCTTATGTTATCTCATCATTTTTTTTTTGTCTTTTTAGACCTAATTATACAAAATAGTATCTATATGAACGGGCATTGATAAGCGCTATGGATATCAATAAAATCTAAATGATACCATCCCTAAGAATGACAAAAAGATTTATTGAACATGTAATCAATATATTCACTTTCCGCACATCACATGAACATGACAATGAACATAATTTTCGGTGATGCAATATATATCGCCCATACATACATAACCAATTCTAGCAACATTTTAGCTGATTGTGCAACATTTCTATCTCTATTGGAGGTTTCAGTGTCAGCATGGTAAAAAAAACACTAGTATTTACTGTAACTTACTTTAGTGGGTGCCTTACACTTGAAAATATATCTGTTAGCAGATAACGGAGCCTCTGTTACTTTTTACCTTGCACTTTTTTGTTAACATTTTTTATTATTTGTTTAGGATATGCATTTTCACATTCTGATTCCAATGCCTAATTATTAAAAAGTTAAAATGACTATAATTAAATTAAAATTTTTTTAGGAATAAAATATGATATGTTCTTTGGAAGAGTGTACTTGCATTGTGATGATATTATATTGTTATTCTGGCATTATAGAATGAGTGGCAATAATCGGTCTTAAAATGACAATAATATTGTTTATTGCAATATATCGCACAACAAAAAATAGATATTGTGACAGGCCTAAACATGTATTGAAATGAATCTGTGAAGTTTGATGAAAAACAAACAATCAAACTCTAAAAAAGTTTTAGTGGCCTGTGTAATGTACACTGTAATAACACTGAAATGTAATAATAAACCTGTAATAAGCGCATAAAATCATTTTCACATGTTTTTTTGCTTTATCAATTTTGCATTATCAATATAATAATATAGAATGTTTTGTTAATAAATATTTATTGTACTCTGACTGTTGCCTTTTGTGAATTCCTGTGTTGAATGAAAACCTGACGGCTCGATTTGTTTGAATAATCTAGAAGCATCAGATGACCTTGATGACTTAAACTTCTTTAATCAGAAGAAAAAGAAAAAGAAGAACAAGAAATATGCTGATGCTGAGCTTGAAGAGGGAATAAAGGTCAGTTGAGTGTTTGCATATGTACAGTCCATTGATTTCATGGCTATAATTGCTTTTTATTGAAAGATATTTTGATTTTGAAAGCTCTATTTTTCAGTGGCCTTGGTTTCTTTTGAGAAATAAATTGATATCTGAGATGACGTCATATATTCTGTTTGCATTTGGAGGACAATAGCAGGTTTTATCCACTCTTTTACACGCATTTTGGATGTGTGCATAACAAAACGATTGATGGAAACGTCATAAGCATACATTTTGAAAATGCGCATAATTGAGTTGGATAAACTTTTTATTGGATAAGAAAAGATGCACATAAACTACAATGGAAACACTTTTACCAAGCAAACTTCAGTATGCGCATTAAAAAGGTCATTTGATTTTGTTATAAGAGATCATGTGACGATGAAAATGCGTGTGAATAGACAAACCAGCAGGCTGAGCACATTGTGTATCTGAAATGTTGTTTTGGTCATTCTGAAACACCATAACCATTTTTCTTGTAAGTGTTATTATATTATTAATGACGTCCAGAACTGTTAAGAGTGTCTGTGCTCCGTGTCTCACGGCTTTAAACTCCACCATGCGTTCATCGCATGTCGACATTTTTCCTCTGAAGCACAAGTCATTTATTAAATAAAGAAAAGATTCACGCAGCTTCTCCTACCACAGCAAATTCTGTTTTTACTGTTGCTATTTGCCACCAGTTAAGGCCCGTGCACACCGAGACGTTTTTTGCTTGCGTTTTCCGTCAACGTTTAACGCCTCGTGACTAAATAAAGGGCGTCAATGTGATCGTGCACACCAACGCGCAAAACGCCAGGCGCAAAAGCATCATTTAAAAAACGCCTCATGCTCGTTTTTTTGTTTTGACGTGCCGCGTCAAAACCTTCTCCACCAATCAGATTGGCACTTTTGTTCACGTGCACGGAGCTGCTGAAGTTACAGTAAACAGCACATGGAGGCGCTCGAGCGCAACTTTGTCAATGCGAGCGCACATTGAAGAAAATGCCCAGAGGCGTGATGAACGTGGAGCTGCAAATTGCACTGGTGAACAATAATCATTTCTTCATCGCTAGAGCTGGTGCTGCTGCTAGAACCATCCATAACAACAAGCGTGTCAACTTTGTCTTATTTTTCTGTGTTACAAGCGGGTGTCAGGAGCTTAAAGTTGTGTAGCGCCATCTAACGTCAAAGAGTGATTTTGCATACTCTTCTGCTTGACGCCTCTGAAAATCGCTTGGGTTTGAATCCGGAAAAACGTCTTGGAAAACGCTGACAAAAAAACGCAAACGAAAAGCCTCCCGGTGTGTACGAGCCTTTAGTTAGGAAGTCACGATTTTGTTCTCTTTGATTCATTGGATGGAAACGCTGCTTTATTCGCACATCTTTCATACGATATTCCAGGTTTGCTCATAAATTTAACTTGTATCATTGGATGGAAACATAGCTACTGTCACTCACAAACACACATCAAAGAAATTGTCACTAAATAAACTGCAAATTTCCAAAAGGAGCTGAAGATCGAAATAGAGCCATCAGACACACAAGAGAATGATGACTTCACGCTGCCTATGAAGAAAAAGAAACCTAAAAAAGTCAAAGAGGACACAGACAGTCAAAGCAAAGATGATGGTAAGTGCATGACTTTAATTGGGAGGTTTTTGTTAATAACTACTATCTTTCAAACATTAAAATTGCTTTACAGTGGTCCCTCAGTGTAATGCGGATTGCTTCTCACGACCTCGCAGTTTCACAGATTTTAATTTTTATTTATTTTTACTGTAATTTGATATGCTTTTTTCTACAACGCATTGTGTTTGGTGTCCAGATTAGCACATTGTGTTCTGCGTTCTGACTGGCTATAGGCCATTGTCAATCTCCTCCGTGCCGTGTCTCCTGTACACTACAGAATGTGTTTAGCTTGCCAAATTTACATAAATCTTCTATCACTAGCAGTATGAATATTAAACTGAATAGTGGTTAAATTCACGTTCACTTCAGCGATTTCCGCCGCTGCACCTGTCAATCATTCTCCATTCATTTAACTGCGTGTCACGTTCATAACAACACTAAAAACTTTCTCGAAGCCTATTTGTTTCTGCTAGTTTAAACAATCAGTGGAGAAATGCATTTAGTTTTGCATTAAATGGGTTCATTTTGACCCGTAACATGGAGTTTATTGCTGTTTCTGAATACTGTGTCTGTTAGATCAGCAGATCACATTCAGAAGAGAGGGTTATTACCTGCTCTTTACACACAAAGTAGGCCTACCTGAAAGTTTAAATTAGAAAAGGCTCACTAATTGGACAGATCCTCAACGCACTCATTTCTTCCCTTTGTGTTGCTGTTTTGAAAGTGTCCGCAGAGAGCGGAGGGCTGCGCGCATGCATCAAGCGCTTCATCAAGCGCACCGGCTGTGCAGAAGCGACGTGCGCTGCTCCGTAAAATTATTCTCATAAAGAGTTTCTGTACTCTATTCTTCCGACTGAGTTTATTCTTTCGAGGTGAATACGTTAAGTGCTGCTTGTAAAGCCTGGCTCATTGTGGTCAAAGAAGTTGATTAAAGTGAAACTGACGAGCGCAATATGGATTGTCATTAACAGAAAACTTTAGCCTAATATAGGCTACTCTGAAACTGAATATTTCACTGTCATTTTATTTATATTAATATTTTATTTAACAGACCAGTTTGTCAGTTTGTGCACTGAAGCATAAGCGGACCTTGTTTTTAACTTTACCTCAAATATTCTTGCTTATTTTGTAGATAATTGACCAACAAAAATACATTAAATAACCAACAAATTATACCAAACGAAATTAGTTTCAAAAAGAATTTTTCAGACAAAAAATACATTTTTAGACATGCTTTCAGTTTCTCCGTGTGACGAGTTTAGGCGAGGAAATGTTTAAGTAAAACTGGCCTCAGACGGTTTAGTTTAGTCTGCTTCAAACCTGCAGGAAAATATCAGGCTTTGCTAAAAGGCAGGTTATTTTACCAACAATTAGGGTCAATAGCGGTAGCCTACAGATTTCAAAGAAAAATCTTAATATTAAAAAAGAAACATAAGCTGGACCACAACAGATCAGATCAATGCTATAAAGAATGCTCAAATAATGTAGCCCATAGTTTATAGTAACTTAGCAAGCATCATGTTTTTAGTTGTGTCGTCTGTCAAATAATGTAAGCCATGGTTCTGTTATTTTTACTAAAGAAGATGTATTATTTGAGCACCAGAACTAAAGACACTGCATTAGGTTAAAAAAAACCCTAAAAAACAGCACAGTATTGGGATCGGTCGATACTCCGAATTTTGGTATCGGGATCGGATCGGTTCAAAAAAATGGTATCGGTGCATCCCTAGCTAGCAGTGTGCCTCTGAAGTGCTGTACTGTGTGTTTGCAAGTTTTTTCCCCACAACATCGACAAAATGTTCTGCTATTGCAACCGAAAGGCAGAGGAAGATGCTAACCATTGCACAAAAAGTTAAACTTCTGGACATGGGAAAGCAAGGTAGAGGTTATGTTGCTGTAGGGCGCCATTACTGAATAAATGTATGAGGATCAAATGATTTTGATCTTTGGTTTCATTCTATAATACTGGACTTATTTTTCCACGGAAATATGAACTTTGGGAGTGTTTAAATAAGAGAGAAAAGTGTGAAAATGTTAATGCCTGCCTGAGAAAAGTGTATAAAGAGTGTAGTGAGGGGTTTTACAGCCTTAAAACATCTATAATAATTATAAAAATAAAGGTGACTACATGGATTTAGTCTATTGTGTGTTATTTTTAGAACATGACTCCCGTGATTAACGAGGCACCACTGTATTGAGAGAAAAGTCCTCTAATAATAAGTTGCGCTGGTTAATAAGTAAATTTTTTTTTGTTAAATAAAGTAAAATCGGGTTACCTGTAGCCCTAAAACAACAAACTAGTACTATATAAAGTAGTATTTTTACAACTTTTTTAGGTTTAGCATTATTATGAACTAAACATTTAAGTATAAAATAAACAGAAGTCATCGTGGCATACACTATAAATTATTTTTGTAAATGTCTAACCTAAGCATATTTATTTATGTATTTAGTGATGGGATGTGCACTATACAGATACTCATATGTCTTTCATTTAGTAGTGATGTAAATGTCATTATATAAGTCCCTGTACATTTAAGATGAAGTGAAATATTATGTAACTTAGTGCTGGACGATATTGGAAAAATCTGATATTGTGAATTTTATTGTTTTGCAATAAAATATTGAGATTTATGAATAGTTTCAATAGCACTATTTGACGGTTTCTGGGGAGTCTAACTGTATTCAGGTAGAGAAATTGAATAATCACAATGCAATATCTTTTTTTCTGATCCAAATATCAAAAAAGAATTTTTAGACCAAGTAAAATATTGTTTTTTTTTTTTTATTGTCAAAAGAAATAAATGAAAATTCTTTGCTTGTTTTGAGGAAATTATCTGCCAGTAAAATAATCTTGGTATCGTTTTGAAATGTTGTTATTTGGACTAGAAACAAGACAAAAATTCTAAGTATGAAATGTTTTTTTGATTAAATATAATACTGTGGCTCCTGGTCAACTATAATTCAGACTGCACATTGCATATCTTTGTGATGTGACTACTGCAAATGCGCACATTGCGATATCGATGCTGAAATGATATATTGTGCAGTCCTAATGTAATATTTGCAGTTTAATTGTGTGCTGTTTGTGTGGTAGGTGTCGAAGATGATGACAGTAAAAACGCTGATGACATCACGTTCAGCACACAGACGGGCCCTGCGTGGGCAGGATCAGAAAGAGATTACACTTATGATGAGGTAAATGGCAGAAAAGGCTGGCTTGCTGTGTGTGTTTCAGGTGATGAAGGGCCAGAGGCTTCTGCCATCTGGTCTATTGGTTGGCAGAGCATATTTTACCTGCTACCTTGTCTTTTATGAGACGTGCTTGAAATGGTTACAACTGATATGCAGAGGATTTTTATTGGTTGTATAAGTCAGTTCTTATTAAGATCACACGCATGTAGTTTATCATGCTAACTGTAGACGTGCTCCAGCAACCTTTGACAACCAGATTGTTGCAAAATGCAATTTTAGTTTAGTTAAAAACAAATTTTTACTTAAACTAAGACATATCTGTTGTTTTTAGTGTTAAAATAAACAAACTTTTGAATACAAAAAAAACAACTTGCCATGTCAACAGCACAACCCAAACTCCTCCAGGCCACAACTACAACTCAAGGACAAGCTGTATACAAATTTGGTAAAGCTTCCTACAGGATGTTTGTGGGGTCTTAAAGTTTTAAAATGTATTAAATTTCAAAAACACAGGCCTTTAAAAGTCTTAAATTCACTGAAATATTGTGTTGTAGGTCTTAAATATTTTCAAACTTGATTTTCCTATGTCCATGTAAAGCTACCCATCACCAAAAAACACCCATCACCAATAATCCAGCTCAAAACTAATTTTAGATGTTGCCAGAAATTATCCCATTTTCTATGTACTTCTCCCTCATCATTTAATCTCCCCAGCATACACTTATACAATGCAATTTCAATCATCCCATTAATCCACTCTTTCATTTCTGGCATTCTGGGACACTTCCAATTACAAAGTATCATCCTAGCAGCTGTAATGAATCCAATCCTGAGAAGAATAAAGGAATTTTTACCTATATTAGATATCACTAGCATAGTTTCTGCTACAATAATTTTTAATTCTACCACACCAAAATTCATCCCGCCAGTCGTTGTTTTTTTTTAAAATAGCGGATTATAATCCAACCAAAAGTATTAAAAGGTAAGTGAATTATAATATAACAGCGCAAACTTTTCTGTAATCGTAGTAGTGCTGTGCGTCATTTGTTTAACCCTTTAAGGTGACATTCTGACTAACTGACTGACAGGTGCGTGATGCGTGAGGCTAGCAAACATGACATAGCTTTCAGTTAAGATAAACACAGTTTCCATAATTATACTTTATAGATAAAGGTCTATGGCTCTGCATACAATGACTTTATCTTGCTGAAGTTTATTGCCGTTTCACATTAATGCCGCTCAGTAGGTCTATTGGAGACTATCATAAATATTCCTAGCTAATCTAATAAATGTTGGAGACATACTTTTTACATAAACACACTAAATCGCAATTCAGCAGTGTTTATTTGAGTGCACAAGAAAATCTGCACTTGAGCAGCGTATATTCGAGGGCATGCAAAGAAGTTTTGTGCACGAACAGAGGAAATCGGCACGCAAACAAAGAGATTTGCATGCTCATATTACATAAATGCGATCTCGACTTATAATACTGCACTCATGACATTTGTCTTTGAAATAACGCCATAGGTAGTTGGTAGATTTGTTTACAAGGCCTGCCGCCACAGCTGGAAAAAATCCTGGAGGAAACACTGACTAGTTTGTCAACCAAAAGGCATAGCTGTGGCTCTACAGGCAACTCGCAGCCTAGCCACTTCTCCATAATTCTTAAAGTTTTACATCAGAATGGGTAAACTAAACAACATTCCCAGATTATGTGTAAACAAGTACCCTCTTCTTTATTGCATTTCCAATACAGATTATTTCCAGCTAGTTCCATCCTATAGAGTCTAAATGGTGTGTAGTAGTATCTATGTATAATTTTGCACTGAATGAACTGTCCTCTAACTTCTCTTATATTTTTGCCTACACTGGAAAGGATGTCCAGCCACTCATTCTTCTCAATATCAATCCCCAGATCTTTCTGCCAGATTATTCCCAAATTATTACATACTTCTGAATTTACATTGAGCATCATTTTGTAACACATAGAAGCAGTCCTAGCATCCTGTGGTGACTGTAAATAAGCATATACAGAATTGTCCTTCACATTAAATTGGTCCTTGATGCAGTGTCTAATTTGCAGGTATTTCCAGAAGTCCCCTTGGGCTCCAATATCATATTTGTCCACTAAATCAGAGTATGCCATGAATGTTCCCTTATGCAATTTGAGTTGATTTTCAACCAGATCACGGTCATCATTACATCCCTGTTTTTTGTATTAAGCATCTTCTCTGACACCAATAACTGTGGTCAGTTTATTTTTGGTTTGTAAAATAATGACTGGTTGCATCAGCTCCTAAGATTGAGAGTGACTGAAAATATCACATGATGTCAGCTTTTGAACAGGGTCTTTAACATCATGAGGGAAAAGAATCCAGACATGGTTGCCGGAGAGAAGAGGAAGTTTGTGATGAAGCCGCCTCAGGTGGTGCGGGTCGGCACTAAAAAGACCTCCTTCGTAAACTTTACAGACATCTGCAAACTGTGAGTCAAGCAGACACTGCATTTTCTGGATTGAGTTTGAGTTTGTTCTCTGAATACCTGGAAAGTTAACCATTTCCCATCATTTTTATGAATCCCCCAATTCTGTTTTTCTTCTGTCAGGTTGCATCGACAGCCAAAACATCTTTTGGCTTTTTTGTTGGCTGAGTTGGGTACAAGGTGAGTTTATTGTATATTATTATTATTATTGACTCTTCTCTTAAATACAGAATAACTAGGTTTAAAAAATTAGAGGTGCTTTTTTTGAGAATTAAACAATCATTTAGCATAAAAATCAGCATTTCAAGACAAGCCCCAGGTTTTTAGCACTTAACATAGCTGTTGAGCCGATGTTCAGTGTATTCCAGTAAAAACCTTTAAATCATTATCACAAAAATGTTTTTCTAGGGAGCGACAGCTTACTTTTGTACTCCGTTCCAGGAAAGAGCTTATTATGCTGTTCTGTCCATATATATATTATTATATAATCTGTAAGTGAACTATTATTTATGGGAGCACGGCTGAAGCAGTGGTTGTTTTTCTTCATTGAACAACAAACCTTGCAAAATATTGTCTCAGAATCTGGCAAGCTCTTGGTTTATTGTTCCAGTGTGTCTGCGCAACTGAAAAGCTCCACCAGAACACTGCATTTTTTTTAGCTGAAGCCGTTTCACATGATGTCAGAGAGAAACAGGACTTAATTGAGAGAGGCATTACTGACCCTGTGAGGCGTTATTAAAAGTAAAGTAGACTGATTTACATATATCTCATCAGAAGACTTAAATAAAAAAAGTCTACTGGTTTTTCTATATTTACAAATGATTTTAGTTTTGACAGCTCAGTGTTAAGACAGAGACCACAAGCCGCTGTTTGGCAATTAAAAAACACCAGGCCATCGGTGAGCATCTGTCAGGCTAGTTTGTTTGGTGTGTTCCTCATGTTAGAGAGAGTTTGCCCAATTTAGCATGTAGAATCAGTGTCAGTGATGGAGAATGGTTTGTAGCTGAACAGCCAATCGGATAAGAGTGCAATAACAAAAACTGAAGTGACCCAACTAACAGGGTTCATACATTCATGGAAAACCTAGAAAAGTCATGGAATTTTGACATGGCATTTTTCCAGATCTGGAAAAGTTTTAGAAAAACATAAAAAACCCACAAAGTTTTGGAAAAGTCATGGAAATTAGTTTAACAAATCGTCACCTCAGAATTATAAGGTTCTATCTGAGATTTTTGTTAAAATTGAGTTATTGACATTCTTATTAACTGACAACTTATTTACATTATGGGATTTTATTCATAAGTTGTTTACATTTTAAGATGTTTTATTTAAAAAAAACAATGTTACACACATACCATTTGCTATGGAATGCAAAAACTTTAAGGCTCAATATCTTAAAATCATTCAGAACGCAGATAGAAGCTTATAATTCCAAGGTGACGAAATATCTTTATACTTGAATTAGAGCTGCGCAATATTGGAAAAATCTGACATGGTATTTTGTATTTCTGTGATATATATTGCGATGTGAATACAATTTCAGATGATTTAACAGGTTTATTTGGATTGATTGGGGGGATTTTGTAGGGGAGTGAAGCTCGAATAATATATAACAAATAAATTACAAGCATAGATAAATAAAATAAAAAATAGTAAAGATAAAAGTAAACTGTAGTTTTCAGGTATTCACTATTCAGGTACAGATATTGAATAATCAACACTGCATAGTCGTCATTGTATATTATTTAATCTTTATTAAAGTAAAAAAAAATTATTGTGGTTGGATGTTTTAAACTCTGAAACTCTGAGTCACAGGCCATAAAGGGACACTTTACTCAAAAATTAAAATGTACTAGCTATTTACTCACACTTCACTTGTTTCAATACAATAGGTGTTATTAAATCATATTTGTTTTGTGCTCATTTACAAAAAAATTAAGCTCATAAATGTTTGAAACAAGTAAAGGGTGTAATGAAAATGGTAAGTAAGTTTTGGGTGAACTATCTCTGTAGAAATGCATGCAGATGATAAACTTTTACTCCATTATGATTAAACTTATTATTATCCCAACATTGCATATCCTGCGATGTGACTTTTGCAGATGCACACATTGCTGTATCGATGCTGAAACGATATATTGTGCAGCCCTAACTTGAATATAGGTTTGTTGACTTCTTTTCTGTGCTTGGCCAAAAAATTGTTAGTGCTGTGTAAGCCTTATCAAAATCAATTTTACATAGATATAAAAACAAATTTAAACAAAATAGAAAGTTGTGTGTTTTATGATATGCTGTGATAAATTTGAACGTCATTGTTTTTCTTATTATTTACCATGTATATGTAGACATTACATGAAACGTTACGTCATGAAAATGTACTTGAAAGTTCTGGAAAAGTCTTGGAAGAGTCATTGAATTTTAGTAGTAAAAATGTGTATGAACCCTGAACCAAGCAAATGACAAGTCAAGAGGGAGCACAAATAAGCCGGCTGGCGTTTTGTTACATTTCCTAAATATTTTCAAGCAGTATAGATTATCAGCAGGGCTGGGCGATGTGGCCTTCTTTAAAAAATAAAATTCAATCAATATTTTTGCTGATTTTAAGTGGAAGTAAAGTCAAATTTACATTATTTTGAAAAGTGATTTCCACTTTAATGAAAATATATTAAACAAACTCGATTAATGTAACCATTTAGAAGAAAATGACATGTTTTACTATAGCTTTTAGACCTAGGGCGCCGCCATCTTGGAATGTCGCTGAACTGATACAGTGGAAGTAAAGGGCTGAACACGGAGACTGTAAAGCCTAATTTAACCCAATGTGTGAATGTTGTGGGTCTGGAGCTGGTGCAAATACAAGCATCAAATGTGGGTCTAATATATAAAAATATATTTATTCAGTCCCCCCCCCCCTTTAATTACCGATCATTTAATGCGCTTTGGTCCACTCTCTGTATTACGCTGCCTGTCTGTGGTTCAACTATGGTTTCAACAACGTCCGGTTTTTCACATGGCAGGTTTTTACGTTCTTCATACATGTTGAGAGATCGAGTTGATCGACACGATAAGAGAATATGTCTTGACTTAATCCACACAGACACGACTTAGTAAAGCATGAAGTTATGTATCATTATAATCATTGCATTAGTTTGAATGTAAATCTTCTTGTCAGGCAGAGCTGAAGCAGCATAAGAGAGTGGACCAAAATCAAGCGAAAGGTATTAAAATAAAATAAAAAAAAACAAAGCCGATAATGCTTTTGTATGTATTAGACACTTTGGTGCTTGTATTTGCACCAGTTTCATGTCCACAACTTCACGCATTGGGTTAAATCAGACTTTCCAGTGTCCATGTTCAGTCCTTTACTTCCACTGTATCTGTTCAGCTGAGGGAACGGAACAAACACTGTCATGTCAGACACAGCGATAATCCATGATGGCGGTGCTCTAGGTCTAAAAGCTATGGTAAAACATACCTTTTTCTTTTAAATGTTTACATTAATCGAGTTTAAATTATTTTCATTAAAGTGGAAATCAATTTACAAAATAATGTAAACTTGACTGAATGCTTTACTTCCACTTTAAGATGTAAATAATTCTCCCCCCACTAAAAATGGTTGAAGGTTATTAACATAATTATAGGATTTAAAAGATGATAGAAAACAATGTACCCTTAAGACCCTTGCAAGCTGTCTTTAAGTTTTGTAAAGTGTTGATATTTACAGTACAGATATTCTCAGTAATAATCGGCTGGGTTACATCATTTATACGGAAACATCAATGTCGAATGTGTAAGAGTGAAAACTAAAGCTTGATTTATTTTATTTTTTTAACATTTTATTTTCATTCAAACAAATCAATGTTAACTACACACAAGTTATCGAGTTAATTGATAAAATTGATTTATCGCCCAGCCTTAATTATCAGATTTGATTAATAATATCGATTTGCATTTATTTGCTCTATGTTAAGTGGGAAGTACTTTTACATATAGAGAGTCGAGAGGTTTTCTTGAAATGTGCTGCTTTATGATTGTGAACAGATGGCAATATTTCAGCCTCCTGCATTTACTGTACTTTAAAAGCTCGATTAAATGTCTGAGAAAAGAACTGGAAGGTTTTTAAACAAAATTACTATATAAAATGTAGTATTTGTTTTAATGATTAAAAATCTAATTCGTCAGCTCATTCTTTATGGTTTTTCTGCCATAAAAAGGAGAATGCTTATTTTATCTTGGTAAATAAACTAACAATACAGTCATAGTAATACAGTATTTCTGTTAAATTAAAGTGTTACATTTGTTTATTAATCTTTAGTAACATTAGATAATAACGCAGCTGTTTATTGTTAGTTTATGCTAGCTTAGTTCTATTATACTAATACACAGTGTTGACGGTAATGCATTACAAGTAACATAAGTTACGTAAGTAATGAGTGAAGTAATGCACTACTTTAAAAAATTTGATATTTGAGTTACTTTTTTTGAAAATGTAACAGAAGTTTCTTTTAATTTAATGAATTCACTTTTAAGAAATAAACTACTGAATTAAAATTATAGTCGCAATGAATCACGCAGTCAATGAATGTTAATTTTTTAGATTTTCATTCAGACAAATCGATGTTAACTACACACAAATTATCGAGTTAATTGATCAAAATTATTCATCGCCGAGCCTTAATTATCAGATTTGATTAAAAATATCGATTTGCATTTATTTGCTCTTTGCTGAGTGGGAAGTACTATGAAAACAGTACGTAAACGCTGCTTTGTTTATGGTTTGTATGTGTGCAGCACTAGTTTTGGTTCACCTTTGTGGAATGATAATATTGACTAATGCCACCTGTGGGTATGAAAAGATGCGTCCTCTCATGCAGAACCAATGTTCTTGTGTCAGTCAGCTGGGCTCTAATTTGGTGTGTTCCTGCACAGTTTTGGTCCAAATGCAGCTGACACAAAGTGACAACAAAGTTGGTTTTATCAGTGCTAGTTCTTTAATGTCAGCTTGGTGTCTCCCGGGCTTTATGTGCAGAATTGTTTTGTTTTGTATCTATAAACAGGAACATTGCTATTTAGACAGAGTATTGACCTCACTCTAAAATGCGGAAGTCTGCTCAGTTTTTTTTAATGGATTTCAAACTTGTTATTCAGTTGCCTATGGAAGAAGTGACTAAGAATAATAAATAGCAGAAAATGGTCAAACTACTTGCTCTACCAAAAAGTGTGTTTATGACTATACAAAGCAGAATAATATAATAGAAAAATGTCAGTTTGCAACATCAAACAGCATAACGAGCCGTTTTTAATGTCTAAAATTGAATGGAAGTGAATGAAAGCGGAATATGAAATAATGGTGTTTTTCCTGAAATCAACATAGTAAAGGTCTTTTTACATTCAGAAATGCTCTAACCACATTTTTCCTTTCTCAGCGGGTCCATAGATGGAAACAATCAGCTCGTCATCAAAGGCAGATTCCAGCAGAAACAGATAGAGAACGTCTTAAGAAGATACATAAGTGAGTGTTTATTTGACTGTCAAACTATAAAAGTGGTCTACATTTATACAGTACATTTATGGATATCTAAAAAAAAACGCGCGCACACACACACACACACACACACACACACACACTTAGCCTTTAAAACGGATTTAAGCTGAATAGTAGTACCTTGCAAAATAACTAGTAAAATTTGATGTAGTGTCATTATGGCAAAGGGAAAAAAAAGAGTTTTTAGGAATTAGTTATTAAAACTATTATGTTTCAAAGGGGTTTTATATTTAAATTATTTTCTTACTTAGATTTTTTTTGTCTTGTTTCTAGTTCAAATATCAAAAAATTCTTAAATCAAGAAGAATGTTCTAGACAAGTAAAACATGTTGTCTTGTTTTAAGAAATAATATGCCAAAATTGAGTTTTTTCTTAAAACAAGCAACATAATCTGCCAATAGAGTAAGCAAAATAATCTTATGTCAAGAGGAAAAACAAGATTATTTTCCTTACCCCATTGGCAGATTATTTTGCTTGTTTCAAGGAAAAACTCACTTAATATTGGCATGTAATTTCTAAAACAAGACTTAAGTTTTGCTTGCCTAGAAAATGCTTTTTGATATAAGAATTTTTAGATGTTTGAACTAGAAAGAAGACAAAAATCTACGTAAGAAAAGCATTTTTGCAGTGTAGAAACACTTTGATTGACGTTCTCCCTTTGTACGTGTCATCATAGCAAGGAAAGCCCCGCCCACTAGTGATAAACTCTCCCTCATTAGCATAGGATGTTAGTCTTGTTTTTTAATCTGCCTCTATGCTGACACACAGGCATTTGTAGCTCCACCCTCTTTTGAAAAGAGCACAACTCATTTGCATTTAAAGTGACAGTCACCAAAATGACACAATTTAGATCAAAGTCTTAAAGGGGCAGTTTCAGGGTTATAAAACATCTTTTTTTGAGCTGAAACTTCACATACACACTCTGTTGTATATTTTTTTAATATAATTTGCATGAGGAGAAATCAACTGAATGTGATGTGTTTTTGTGTTGCAGAGGAGTACGTGACCTGCCACACGTGTCGTTCTCCAGACACCATCCTGCAGAAAGACACGCGCCTGTACTTCCTGCAGTGTGAGACATGTCACTCGCGCTGCTCCGTCGCCAGCATCAAGACCGGCTTCCAGGCTGTGACTGGCAAGAGGGCACAGCTGCGCGCCAAAGCCAACTAACAGCTGAACATAAACCCGCTCCAGGTCCAAACCCAACAAACCCACTCACACATCCAGCTCTGCAGAGCTCCAGACGGGCTGTACGCGCGCTCGTGGGTTTGTTGGGTCTGGATGTAAAGCGTCGCAGGGAAACCGAGAGCCTGGAGGATTTTATGAATGAACTGTTGGTGAAATCTGTTGTCGCTGTATTACCTTCAGAAAAAAAAAACCCTAAACAATTGAAATAAAATGCATACCAGCTGGGCAAACACTCGTGCGGTGTACTGTATGTTTCTGGGATGAAGTGTTTCTTTTACGTCTAGAGGGTCGAGAGGTTTTCTTGAAATGTGCTGCTTTATGATTGTGAACAGATGGCAATATTTCAGCCTCCTGCATTTACTGTACTTTAAAAGCTCGATTAAATGTCTGAGAAAAGAACTGGAAGGTTTTTAAACAAAATTACTATGAAAAATGTAGTGTTTGTTTTATTAATGATTAAAAATCTAATTCGTCAGCTCATTCTTTATGGTTTTTCTGCCATAAAGAGGAGAATGCTTATTTTATCTTGGTAAATAGACTAACAATACAGTCATAGTAATACAGTATTTCTGTTAAATTAAAGTGTTACATTTGTTTATTAATCTTTAGTAACATTAGATAATAACGCAGCTGTTTATTGTTAGTTTATGCTAGCTTAGTTCTATTATACTAATACAGTGTTGGCTTCAATGCATTACAAGTAACGCGAGTTACTTAATATTACTTTTCTAAGTAATGAGTGAAGTAATGCACTACTTAACTTTTAGTTTAATGAATTAGCTTTTCAAAAATAAACTACTAAATTAAAATTATAGTCTCAATGAATCACGCAGTCAGTGAGAGAATGTGTTCATTATTTTGAATGCATTGAAGAAACTGAAACGGGGATTCTAGCCTCAATGGACAGTCATTTAACTTAAGACAATAACTCAATAATCTCTATATGGCATGTAGAGCTCTGGGGTCAGGAAGTTCTCAGATAACGTTATCCTAAAATATATATTTTTAATGTGTTTTTTTTAAGGTAAATGTAGGTTATACAGTGTGTTGTTAATCTCAGAGCTTCTATATTTAAAAAAGAAAAGAAAAAAAATTCTGACAGAGATCAAACCTCAGCCAGGTAATTAAAGGTAATGCAAAAGTAACGTGTAACATTACTTACCATAACGCAACTAGTTACTTTTTTGGGGAGTAACTCAATATTGTAATGCATTACTTTTGACAGTAACTTTCCCCAACACTGCTAATGCATCATAAAACTCAAATGTGTAATGAAGGAATAGGTGATATACCCCTATTTGGTTAATTATCATAGTTACCTAATGTTAACAAATGGATGCTTTAGATTTACTTTTACCATTTTGTACTCAATATTATGTATATATTAAGATCAAAGGAAGTTATGTGAAGGTATTTTAACTTGGTCAAAAATCCTTTAACCACTTTGACATAAAAAAAATAAATTCAGTTTAAAGCTTCAGTTTTATTAAAATGATTTAGCTAAATATTTGTGTGAAAAGCAGTCATTTTAATGCATTTTTATTACTATGGTATCCAAACATTTGGGCAAACAAGTAATTCAATGCATTTTACCTGCACTGTCAAACGAATCTTTTTAAAATACATTTAAAATGCTATGCAAATAGGGCAGTGTGGTGGTGCAGTGGGTAGCGATATTGCCTAGCAGTAGGAAAGTCGCGGGTTTGAGTCCCGGTTGGGTCAGTTGGTGTTTCTGTGTAGAGTTTGTATGTTCTCCCCGTGTTCGCATGGGTTTTCTCCGGGTGCTCCTGAGACCTAGAAATCTTTATTTTAATTTTTTTCGCTTTTAATGCAAATATATGGTCAAAGAAAATGTTATTTTAAGACTATTTAACCACACTTGTATGGAGAACAGTTTGCTCAAGATGGCAACCATAGAGGACTTCTAGAGGTCTCCATAATCCTGGAGCAGGCCGTATCCTAAGCATATGCTGTGGCGGTCATGGAGGAGTGGAGAGCATGAGACTGATTCCTGAAAGACCCCAGTGACAGACGAGTCTCCGCTTTGATCCTGTGGACCAGCCTGAACACCAGCCGGTGACCTACTCACACCTGCAGCTTCACCACGATGGACACCCAGCATTCTCCAGCCTCCAGTGCCTAGACTGCAGCTCTTCACAAGACGTTTGGCCAGAGGAGAAATGGTTGTGCCTAACTGAGCCAGGTTTGGGTTTTTTTGTTTGTTTTTTTTTCTTCACTTTCGTTAATTGGTCAAGTTTGTTTCTTGCCACTGGCTTGCTTGATTTAAGACTTGTGGAGCTGCACATCGATGGATTTGCTCTTCAGTGTTAGAACTTTCAGCTGTGAAAATTAAACCACTCTGAACTGAACCTCAACTCTGAAAACTGGGCTTTACTAGAACTTCTATGTTAAGCTGCTTTGACACAATCTACATTGTAAAAGCGCTATTGACCTTATTTTTCAATGTGGAAGTGCGCTTGTTTTTGCGATTGTTTTAGAACTTCCAATTCAGTTGCCTATGGGAGAAACGACTAGGATTAATAAACGGCTGAAAACGGTCAAACTACTCGCTCTACAAACAAGTGTTTGCAAGATTATACAGACAAAATAGAATAATATAATAAGAAAACATCAGTTTGCAACATCATGGGGCATAACGAGCTGTTTTTAACCTCTAAAAATGAATGGAAGTAAATGAGACTGGAAGTCTCGAGCCAAAATGATTCAAATGGCTGCACCCGCTCGTACGCGGCGAATAAGGTGAAAAGAAAAACATGAATTGAATCATAATACTTTTGTAAAAATATTGTTCACAAATTAAGCAAATATTTGGGTTCTAGTTCTTTTTAAGGCATGTTAACCCCATTGACATAAAAAAAAAATCTAAATGTTTTTAAAAAGTCATGCAAACTCTTGTGCAATTAAGTAATTAGACTTTTTTTTCAGGAAAAACTTGCATTATAAAATCCTTTGAATTTATAAAATTTGAATTAAAATAAGCAGAATCGCTTATTTTAAAACATTAAAAAAAATCCCACTGACCCCAAACATTTGACCAGTAGTGTGTGTGTATTAAAAAAAAGCTAATTTCCACGAATAGGCTTCAGCACATTTTCCACAAGAAGGCTTTTTTTATCCTTGCCCAGGCATCTTTAAAATGTTCTTTGGTTTCTCAACTTCACAAACAGACGTCACAGAACGGTGAAATATTACAATAATGTTAATAAAGGGTATTATGGGTGAGCATGAAATTGCCCAGAACTGATAATTATGCTAAAAAATATGACGCAAACTTGGCTCTTCATTGCGCATGTGTCCAAATGAATGCGCCAGTCTCCGTCTGTTTAAGCTCCGTCGAGTTTCAAAATCCCACCGACATAAATCAAGGAATGTTTTTCTGACACTCCGCATTCCGATACATGCGATACCCGAAGCGGCCTCTTTATAAACCAATGCAATTGTTTATGAAAATATGACAGCAGAATGAGTGTTTGACATGCCAGTCCGTCAGTCATGCTGGAGCAAAAATAAATATGAAACACAAACCTTCGTCAGTGCGCGCCACCACATCAAATATGTTGAAGGATGTGCTGTGAAGGCCATTTCTCCTCATGTTGCACTAGCTAAAGGAGAAATTTGGCAGTGTTGCTAACATTAATTTCTAATACAAGTATTGTATTAATTGGCATGCGTTCTGGGCCTGGTTCTTTTCAGTTTGTGTGTGTTGAAGTCGTTCGTTCATCCTGCATATGTGTGCTTTGGCCATGATTAAAGGCATTAGCGGCTCCAGGGACCAGGAGAGTCATAGCAGCGGCTTCTGGTTAACGTCCGACATCACTCACTTACCCGGTGACATGGGGATGAATAATGAGAGCGTTTTCTTGACTGACCCGGACATGGCCGTCTCTGCTGCATGGGAGGAAACGTATTGGACTGCAGTAAAAGTAAAGCCTGCGTGGATGTTCGATGTTGTGCGCGTTTAAAGCAGAACCAATGGGCACAGCTAGTGTTTTTCAGCCAATGATAACCTCCAGAGAAAGGTGACTATTTTCAATTTCATAAGGTTTCTTTTAAAGCATCGATGTTCTAATGTCATTAAAATACAATCTTTAAAAAAAAAAACCTAAGCATTCATTTAGTTAAGGTGTAAAACGAATTGAAAGACCGTGTAAACGCTAGCGCCGTTAGCAGGCTAGCACATTGAAAATACTGAGGTAAAATATTCCATATTTTAAAGACATGGCAGGGAAAATGGACATTAATGCAGTGTCTGATACCCACTTTATATCGCATTAAGTCACAGATTTTTAAATAAATCTTAAATCAGGGTTTCTGTAGGTTTTATCAAGTCAAATTTAAGACTTTTTAGACAATTTTAAGACCATAATGAATGAAATTTCAAACTTACCCTTATGCAAAAGTTAAAACCTAAAACCCCCCCCCCCCCCAAAAAACCAAACAATTTAAACAAATGTTATTGTAAGGAAGATAATTTAACCATATTATTAAGTAAATTTAGTTAATAAATAAACTTTTCTTTAAATTTTTATTAATATATATTGTTAGTAATTGGATGGGTGTTGGGTGTTATGTTATGGCCATAAAATGTCGGTTCACCCAAAAATTGTAATTATGTTGTTAATTAGCTACTCACCTCAAGTATAATTACTCAGGCTTACTTGCGCATGCTGACGTATTACCTTAGATGCCGAAGTCCCACGCAGGCATCTGGGAACATGCACAATATACTGACAGTGAGATAAAACTGTTGAATAAAGTTTATTTGCGCACAAAAGGATTCTCATAGCTTAATAATATTCTGATTGAACCACGGGTGACACGGTGGCTCAGTGGTTGGCACTGTCGCCTCACAGCAAGAAGGTTGCTGGTTTAAGTCCTTAACGTTCAAGCGGGCACAGCCATTGGAATCTTTTTTGGCTCAAGACTTCTGGTCTCATTCACTTCCATTGATTTTTAGACAATAAAAACAGCTTGTTATGCTGCTTGATGTTGCAAACTGACATGTTTTTGTATTATATTGTGCTCCTTTAAAATGTATATTTTGAACACTTGTTTGTAGAGCAAGTAGTTTGACCCTTTTCTGCCATTTATTATTTTAAGTAATTTCTTCCATAGGCAACTGAATCAAAAGTTTTAAAACAATTACAAAAAAAGGTGCACATCTGCATTGTAGAATAATCTAGCTCCTGTTTATCTAACCAACCTCCTGTCTCGCTACAATCCAACCCACTCTTTAAGATCTCAAAACTCAGGGCTTCTGGTAGTACCTAGAATAGCAAAGTCGAGTAAAGGAGGTCGAGCCTTCTCAATTATGGCCCCTAAACTCTGGAATAGCCTTCCTGATAATGTCTGAGGCTCAGACACACTCCCACAGTTCAAAACTAGATTAAAAACCAGAGGTTTTCACAATCCTGGACCAGGCCGCATCCTGAGCAGCTGTAATGGTCATGGTGGAGTGAGAGCATGAGACTGATTCCTGCGATGCTCCAAGGACAGAGGAGTCTTCGCTGAGGTCCAGCATTCTCCAGCTTCTGGCGCCTAGACTGCAGCTCGATCTAGGGGTGTTACTCCCCATTTACAGGGCAGGGGCGTCAGCTTTAACACTTCCAATTCACTTTGAATGGGTGACGACAGGCGTTGCTGAATTGCATTATGAATCCGTCAGCGCCGCTTCAATCTGCGGTCACACTGGACTTTTCTTTCCATAGGCTTCCAATAATATGCACGCGAATGCGTCAGACCGGAAACGCAGGATCATGCGTCAAGTTTCGCATTTTGCAGAATTTCGAAAGCTCAAACTCTAGTGTGACCGCAGCTTTAGTGGCGTTGAACGCTGCAGAAGTTGGGACTTTCTCAACTTTTAAGTGCCAACGGAAGCATCAGCCAATCAGATTGCTGTAAATACACCAGCTCAGACAGTAGCCGATTGCTAACTAATTTCATTAGCTGACGCTGCTATGACGATCGCGTCAGCCCCAACTTCAGACACGCCCTCTGTCAAGCGTTGATGCTGAAGCCCCGTGTGAATGGGATGTTACAGATTGTACCAATCACCTGAGGACTGGGGGAAGGGGTTGAAATTCCGGGAGTTTTCCAGGAGAAAACCAGGAGGTAGGTCTGAAATACTGGAGACTCCCGGGAAAAACGGGAGTGTTGGCAGGTATGACTGTTAGCAGTTCTGGTTACCAACAATTTTCAAAATATTTTCTTTTGTGTTCAACAGAAAGCATATTTTGCCCAAGCCGTCAAACTGAGAGAAGAACTGCCATTCCAGAGCAGAAACAAATGGTTTGATTTTGATTAAAGATGACCAAACATAAGTAGATTGTCTTTCAGGTCTTTTTTTGGACATGCTGTCCAGTTTTAAACACACTGGTAGATTACAAGTTTGGTAGAGTAAAATATTTAAACACCATATAAATATAATTGATTCAATATGTCAAACCTTTAACTGTCGCAATAAAAAGTACAAGCAATAGCATGTGAAAACCATGGACGTGGCAAGCCTGACACAAGGCTTATACTGTGGGGGAGAGTCACAAAAGTTAGGGCTGTTCATTTCTGTAATTTTCTTGAAGGATGACTAACTGATCATTAACCAAAAATTATTTTTGAACAATTAGGTTAAATGTCCATTAAAAATACCACAAATTTCATGTATATTTTATGTATATAATATTTTACAATTATATTGTCTATATTGGTTGTGTACATTAGCTACAGGACAAAAACTTGCTAATGAGCTGTCAGTACTGTATAGATTTATTTCTATTTTATTACTTATACATTATGTTTCCAGTTACTTAGTATGGCCCCTCCAACTTGTTAAAGGTGCTGTATGCAAGTTTTTGACTCTTCTAAAGCATAAAAATACCATAATGTGTGTGCAGGTATTTAAGAAACATCCCAAGTGAACATACTTATTTAACTGAAAAACAATGCTGAAGTCAGATATTCTGCTTTGAAAATGTTTTTTCCGTGCCGGAATGCTGTCTTTATGTTCTTTTAACCTGCATGCACAATGCCAGTTTAACCAATAATATTTTAGCACCCTGGGTTGCCTTGTTGGAAAACAGTGTCTTTTATTCAATCATTCATTCATTTATTCATTCAGAAAGGCTCTGAAAGCATGCGTTTGTGATTGAAATGCAACCTCTGGGGGATAGTAGGAGACGTCGAAATGAGACAGATTCGGTTCCACATGATGAGGTTGTTAATTAGCAAATGATTTAAATATTATGAGTGTAAACATTGAGCAGGTCACAATGAAACTGTGTGTCCTAACAACTCACTTCGTAATACGCAGTGATAAGCAATTTGGCTGTTTGCACCAGATGAAACACGACAGAAATTTAAAAACAGCCATTCAGAAGCACAGAATAGTGCAGTCACGCACGAAATGGTAAGGTTTATCATCTATTTAATACATGTTAACCCTCTTTAACATCATTTGATGTAGATGCTGAATCACCCATATGTTTATTGTATTTTCAAGATCTGAGGTGAACTATCTGCTGCTGCTTTCAGCATGTGGCAATAAAAGTTCTGTAAAATGGCATTCAAACTCACATTGTTAGCATTTAGCACTGAATAAAGCTCATGAGGTTTACCTGAGGTGATCACTGTCATAGGTTTCTGTTGGTCAGCTGTGAGAAACAGAAGCCGTTTCTAATATATCAATTTGAGGTGTTGGTTAGGACAAAAACTAGAAAAGAATATTCACATTCATAAATTCAATCATGGTGCATCATGGGATAGTGTAGTGCCCATCAGATGCACACTTCAGAATCTTGCCGGACGTAGTAGGTTATCCAGGTATTTACTGTTTTTCGAATGCTATGAAATCAGACATACTACTCGGCTAGCATACTTACTGAGCAGTAGGTAATTTCGGACTTGACCGATTCGGACATACTACTCGGCTCACATACTGATTTTGACGTACTATATAGTATGGAAGTATGGGATTTCAGACACATAATAGAATTCGAAAAACAGTATGTGAGAAGTAATCGAATGACCTACTACTTCTGAAGAAATTCTGAAGTGAGCATCTGATGCACTCTACGCTATGCCATGATGCCCCACAAGAGAATTAATGAATGGGAGTGAAGCAATACAACTGATGCGAATAGGTCAGGTGATCATGACAAAATGTCGGCTGCAGTACGTCCAAGATGCATTCATATTACTCACATACATAATGTACAGAACATACTTTTCTATTGGCCGAGTAGTAAATTCAAATTCAAATGCAGTACCTACTGGGTAGTAGACGATTTCAGACAACTAATTCTGACATACTACTCGGCTCGCATGCTGATTTTAGCATACTATATAGTATAGAGGTATGTGATATCGAACACAGCAATAGAATGTGCAAAACATTATGTAAGAATAACTGGAAGACCTACTACTTCCGATGAGATTCTGAAATGTGTAACTAATGCACACTACGGTTTTCCATGATGCACCACGAGAGAATTCATGAATGTGAGTGAAGCAACGCAACTGACTGGGGTAGGTCACGTGATCATGACAAAATGGCGGATGTAGTACATCTGAGATCCATTCATACTACTGACTGTCATACTGTATAGAACGTACTTTACTAATAGTTGAGTAGTAAATTTAAATTAAAATGCAGTACCTACTGAGTAGTAGGTGATTTTGGACGCAGTCAATTCGAACATACTACTCGGCTTGCATACTGTTTTTAGCATACTATATAGTATGAAAGTATGCAATTTCAGACAGCAATAAAATTCAAAAACAGTATGCGAGAAGTACCCGGATGACCTACTTCTAGAGAGATTCTGAGGTGCGCATCCGATGGACGCTACGCTGTCCCATGATGCACTATTAGAGAATTCATGAATGGGAGTGAAGCGGCGCAATTGACACGGGTAGGTCACATGCTCATGACAAAATGGCGGTTGTAGTACATCCGAGATCCATTCATACTACTTGCAGTCATACTGTATAGAACATACTTCTCAAATGGTCGAGTAGCAAATTCAAATGCAGTACTTACTGAGTAGTAAGCGATTTCGAACTCAGCAAATTCCGACATACTACTCGGCTCGCATACTGATTTTAGCAAACTATATGGTATGGAAGTATGCGATCTCAAACGCAGCAATATAATTCGAAAAACAGTATGTGAGAAGTACCTGGATGACCTACTACTTCCGACGAGATTCTGAAGTGCACATCCGATGGACGCTACGCTATCCCATGATGCCCTCACTTTGAGAGAATTCATAAATGGGAGTAAAGCGACGCATCTGACATAGGTAGGTTACGTGATCATGACAAAATGCCGGATGTGGTGCGTCCAAGATCCATTCATACAACTCACAGTCACCAGGGGTGCTGCTTTGGGGCCCCCAGAGAAACCGTTAGCCACCCCCAACCCACTCTTCGCTTTGGTCTTGCGTGTCGCCATCGTCTTCTGAGGTTAAAGTTATTTATTAAATAAAGAAAAGATTTTCGCATCTTCTCCTACTGCAGCAAATTCTGTTTTTACTGTTGATATTTAATTAGGAAGTGATGTTTTTACTCTCTTTGACTCGTTGGATTGAAACGCTGCTTTATTCGCACGTCTTTTATGCAATATTTCTGTTTTGCGCATAAATTTAATTCACATTTTTGGATGGAAGCATAGCTACTGTCTCTCTCGTACAGAGCTCAACAAGAGTTATACTCGTCTTTCAAGAAGTAGCATCTTCTATAATCTTCTTAGTGGCAAACCCGACAGTCAGAATAAATCGCTTGTCTTACAAAAAGCAAAGCATTAAACAAAGCACCTAGGATTAGTCTAAACTTCAGCATTGATTCAAACACAGAGAACGATGCTTCACAAGTCATCATAGTTTTATTTACATCTGTAAATATCTCTTGCAGTCTCGAAAGTGCAAGCAGAAATAAATATGCACATGTAATTAAAAATAGCCAACCCTTCTGATTCCCGACTGGCGTATAAATAAAACCAAAAAAACATTTCTGGAAAAGCACAAACAGACAGGAAGAAAGGAGGGACAGAAACAGGAACGAGGGTATTTACATATATGAGGCGCCCCAAATGTGTAGAAAAGATGCAATGTTGATTGACTGTGAATGCAGAGTGTCTGAAATGGATCCACTTGAGTTGTTGTGTGTGATGAAGCTGTTGCTCTCAGGAACTGTGGCCGTTTTGTTATGAATTCCTGGTTTTGGAGGACGTCACCCACACAACCTCCTAGCAAACAGCTAGCTTGGTTGTCCGTTTCATTGACAGCTGATGCTGGAGTTTTGACGGCGCCTGTTGGTTTCAGTGTCTTCCCGCTGAGTCTGTGGTATTAAAAAAGTTTCCAGTCTACAGTGTTTTCCAACTCCCTGCTGTAATAAATACAAGAAAGGGAAGACAAGCATTAAGACCTTATGGCAGAGGGAAAGCAGCTATGACATGTAACAGAGATGTAAAGGAAGGGTGGACATAAAAATGCTCATTGGTGCGCCGTCAACACTTGCATGTGGTTTTACTCTGTTCCACTGCCTTTAAAGGTAAAAACATGAGGTGAACAGATTTTTGATGAAATGAACTAATTAACATCTAATAATTAAAAAAGAAGCTACAATTCAAAGCTAAAAAAACTGTAATCGTTTGTTCATGGCATAAGTCTTCACATGCAAAATGGCTGAACAAGTATTTTGTCATAATGCATTTTTCTGTACATTTCTTTTAGACTTTTTTTCTAAATCTGTATACAATTGATAAATTTCTCCCAGTTGTATCTTGACTTTTACTAATGAAGGTGCATCTCAAAGGAGATTTCTATGTTTACATTTCGACTTTTGTTTAGATTTTTCTTATTTTCTTGCTGTCTTTCCTTTGTCACAATGCCATGTGTCACAAATTACAGTACAAAATTAGCCATAGTTTACATCAGAACACCCCTCCAGAGTACACTGTTATATTGACAACATGACTACATAATTTGACTGTCTTGTGCGTACACAATGACAGCAGGACTTGTCATTCTGATGACACTGACACATTCATTGACAAAAAAATTTAGTTTTGAGAGATGAACTTAGGATTTTGAGCACGATATTGGGTTTTGCAGGTTATCCATGGTGTTCTGCTATATGTAATTGCGTTGTTTTGAGAAATGTACTTGCTGTTTTGCAAAACTTCAATTCTTATCTGAGAAATGTACCAAAGCAACTGAGGAAAACTGTAAATTAATAAATTAAAATGTTTATTTAATTCAAAATATTTACAACTAATAATATGTAAAAACGTTATTTATAATATATCAGAGCATATAAACAGTGATGAGAATTTACAAATAGTTGAAGTCAAAATGATTAGCTTTCAGTGAATTTTTTTCTCAAATATTTCTTGTGCTGTTTAACAGTTTCTTTTTTATAGATAATAGTATAAAAAACTAAATTATATTAACTAAATAGTTTTTACTAATCTGCAGTCATTTTGTTTTTCTTTGTCATGTTCACAGTACATTATATTTTGATACATTATTGAAACCATTATTTTGAAGCAAATTAATCAAATTAAAATGAAATCTAAGGTTTTAAATTAGGTTAATTGTTAAAGTTTGGTTAGTTAGGTGTTATTGAACTACGGTGGTTTATTCTGTAGCCAACTGGGGAAAAAAATCTTAAAGGTGGGCTAAAAATATTGACCTTAGCAGTTTTTACATTTTTTAAAACATACTATAAATAATTTATTAGAATGAAAATATAATAGGAAATATTTAAAAACAATAATTGTAATTGTTTTACATAAAATATTTTATATATTACTGTAATGTGAAAATTATGAAAATATAAAACAAAATTAAGAAATACAATTATTTATATATACACTACCTGACAAAAGTCTTGTCGCCTATCCAAGTTTTAGGAACAGCAAATAATAACTTGACTTCTAGTTGATCATTTGGTATCAGAAGTGGCTTATATGAAAGGCAAAGACCTCTAGATTACGCTTATTTTACCAAAAATAAAATATGATCATGTCTTGATTTTTTTAATTATTTAATCGGGACAGTAAGGTTTGACTTTGCTTAGACTAAAGTCTTGTCACTTGACAGAAATAATGCACAGTATAGAATATAAAGTCATGGTGCAGTGGAAACAATTAATATTGACTCCCAAGTGCTTGGACGACTGCATCCATACATCTCTGTAATGACTCAAATACCTTATTAATAATGTTATCTGGAACAGCAAAGAAAGCGTTCTTGCAGGACTCCCAGAGTTCATCAAGATTCTTTGGATTCATCTTCAATGGCTCCTCCATCTTACCCCAGACATGCTCTATAATGTTCATATCCGGTGACTAGGCTGGCCAATCCTGGAGCACCTTGACCTTTGCTTTCAGGAACTTTGATGTGGAGGCTGAAGTATGAGCAGCGCTATCCTGCTGAAGAATTTGCCCTCTCCTGTGGTTTGTAATGTAATGGGCAGCACTAATGTCTTGATACCTCAGGCTGTTGATGTTGCCGTTCACTCTGCAGATCTCTCACACGTCCCCATACTGAATGTAACCCCAACCATGATTTTTCTTCACCAAACTTGACTGATTTCTGTGAGAATCTTGGGTCCATGCGGGTTCCAATAGGTCTTCTGCAATATTTGTGATGATTGAGATGCAGTGATCAGCTAAGTCATTCTATTTGTTGCTTTTACAACTGGGATTGACAACAAGACTTTTATCAGGTAGTGTATATACTCTCTCTCTCTCTCTCTCTTTCTCTCTCTCTCTCTCTCTCTCTCTCTGTATATATATATATATATATACAGTTGAAGTCAGAATTATTAGCCCCCCTGTTTATCCCCCCCTTTTTTCTGTTTAACGGAGAGATTTTTTCAACACATTTCTAAACATAATAGTTTTAATAACTGATTTCTAATAGCTGATTTCTTTTATCTTTGCCATGATGACAGTAAATAATATTTTACTAGATATTTTTCAAGACACTTCTATACAGCTTAAAGTGACATTTAAAGGCTTAACTAGCTTACAGTTTTTCTCAGTCGCTTTGGTGCAATTCTCACAACACTATTTACATTTTCACAACAGTTAATGCATTTCTCAAAACAATTAGTCATTTGTGCACATCATAGTAGCAGTTTCTTGTTCCTTGCAACAAATTGCGAATGCTTTTGGACATGCATCAATTGCTTTCATACAACTCTGTGCTGTTTGTAACATTATCATTTGCTTATGTCATGTCAGTCAAAATTAACTAAACTTGTGGATGCAGAATAGTCATTCCATATAAAGCTAATATTCCTCATTTCATTACTTGAGTCATTACATCAAAAATGTTGAACTAGTTGTCAAAATCTGTCAAGCTCATTTTATTTAAAAACTTTAAATCTTTTACTCTGAAAATGTCTTCTAAATTGAACAGTTTTATGAGTGATTTACAGACCTGTGTATGTTGTAGGTTCAGTTCCAATATGTACTGCAATATGGTTTACAGTTGTATACAGCTCTACCCAAAGGGCGTTTATGTTTGTTGTAAATAAGGGTGTATTTATTCTTTTGCACAATGCTGTGAATAAATTAGAATTGTAAAGAGCAAATGCAGTAAAAATGTGAAACATACATATTCAGTGTCTTGTACCCAGATTCCTCACTAAATACAGTGATGTCTAACTTTACTGTAGTTTTCAAATGGCTATGCAAATAGTATATAGTGCTGTCTTGAGCATTTTCAGTAAGTGTCACCAAAATCTGACTTTTGCATTGGAAAAAATGTACAGAGTAAACTGTCTTGATGAAAACATGGCAAAGCCATTTGACTATAATGTTCATAAACAATGGTGGCAGGACTTTGCATTTTAGTGACACTGACACTTTCATTGACATGAATACTTGCTTTTAAGGAATGAGCTCTCCATTTTGAGCAAGTGACACTAGGCTTTGCAGTTTGTACTAATTGTTTTGAGAAATGCATTAACTGTTGTGCAAATGTAAATAGTGTTGTGAGAAATGCACCAAAGCCACTGAGAAAAACTGTAATTAGGTTAACTAGGCAGGTTAGGGTAATTAGGCAAGTCATTGTATAGTGATGGTTTGTTTTGTAGACTATTGAAAAAAATATAGCCTAAAGGGGCTAATAATATTGAGCTTAAAATGTAAAAAATAAATAAATTAAAAGCTGCTTTTATTCAAGCCGAAATTGACCTGGGTGTTTTTTTCCCACCACAAGAGCATGACGGCC
The DNA here is from genome assembly GCA_903798205.1 of Danio tinwini. Classification (NCBI taxonomy): domain Eukaryota; kingdom Metazoa; phylum Chordata; class Actinopteri; order Cypriniformes; family Danionidae; genus Danio; species Danio tinwini. The sequence goes on from CAIGQZ010007154.1 coordinate 23,081,238, forward strand.
AATGTAAACCACCACCAAAAGACTCCTGATCCTGGTGGTTTCACAGAGGAAAGCGAAGCCAATTGCTAATTTGTGCCCAATTTGATGTTCATTTTGATTTGCTCTTTCAGGGCGACTGCAGCTGCTAGAATAAGACAAGGCCGGAAACTGTGCTTCTGCTGGCAATAAGATTGTGGTCACACGGATCACCCGGACAAACACAGCCGTGATCCACACACAACACACAGACGGATCAGGTGAAAGTCCTGTGTGTTTATATAGCCAAATGGTTAAAGGGAAACAGCGCACATTGAGCCGATACACCTTGAAAACAGATTAGCAAGAATAACCCTCGTTATTTCCCTTTATTTTGATAAACTTTGCGCTCATGGGTCAGAGATGCAGACGGCGCTGTGTTCAAGTATGCCAAACTCGCTCAGACCACCAAAGATGGACCTGATAGAGCAATGCTAACACTGACAGCTGACATTTACTAGGCTGATGTCCAGTGGTGTTCTCTGTCTTGCCTTAAAACTAGAGGTGTTTGACCTCTGGAGACCTGACAGACAGACAGACAGACAGACAGACAGACAGACTGACTGACTGACTGACTGACTGACTGACTGACTGACTGACTGAC
>CAIGQZ010007154.1:23081866-23113566 GCA_903798205.1 Danio tinwini
GACTGACTGACTGACTGACTGACTGACTGACTGACTGACTGACTGACTGACGGACGGAGGGACGGACGGACGGATGGTTGGACGGATGGACTGATTGATAGATACACAGATGAATAGACAGATAGATAGCTAGATAGACAGATAGACAGATAGATAGATAGATAGATAGATAGATAGATAGATAGATAGATAGATAGATAGATAGATAGATAGATAGATAGATAGATAGATAGATAGATAGATAGATAGATAAGTAGATAGATGGATGGATAGATGGATGGATGGTTGGACGGATGGACAGACGGACGGACTGATTGATAGATAGATATATAGATGGATAGACAGATAGATAGCTAGATAGATATATAGACAGACAGACAGACAGACAGATAGATAGATAGATAGATAGATAGATAGATAGATAGATAGATAGATAGATAGATAGATAGATAGATAGATAGATAGATAGATAGATAGATAGATAGATAGATAGATGGATGAAAGTTCTGTCATCATTTACTCATCCTCTTGTTCCTAACATGCCTGGGGTTTTTCTGTTGAAAACAAAAGAAGATATTTTGAAGAATGTTTGACTTTGGTCACACTTTATTTTGACGGTCCATTTGTTGAATTTAAGTTACATTGCAACTAATTATCATTAGATTATAAGTAGACTGTTAGGTTGGGGTTAGGGTTGGGGTTAGGGTTAGTGTAAGTTGACATGTAATTGCAAAGTTTCTTATAGTCAGTTAAATGTCTGTTGAAGGACTGTTAAATGTCAGTATTAACAGATATTAAGCAGACAGTCTACTGATACTCAAATGGACCATCAAAATAAAGTGTTACCTTGACTTTTATTTTGAATATTTGTTAACACTATGAATTTAAATGGCTGCTTTTACCCCTAACATTCTTCAGAATAATTTGTTTTGTGTTTAACAGAAGAAGGAAATTCATAAAAGTAGCAAAAAACAACTTGAGTGTGAACAAATGGTGAGAAAATTTTCATTTGATCCTTTAAGTTTTGCCTCTTTTAATGAAGAAAATAAAAAAAGACAAAAGTTGCAATAATTATAAAAAACACACCAAAGTACTATTAGCAAATACAATGTGGAAATACGTTTGAAAATTCAGATTTAATTGACTTAAGAAGTATGTGTTTGTGTAAAATGTGTCAGGATCCAAATTATTTGTTCCAAAAATTCAATAAATGAGGGTTAAAAAGGGTATCTACCTCAAATGATGACAGAGTACTGTACATCTACAGTGAAATGTTTTAAATTCTCTCTAAAATGTTTGTTGAAAAAAACAGCACATTTAGATGTTCTCACCAGTCAATAAACTCTCAAATAATTTCCTGCTGTCATGCCTAATGGACGTTTAGGGACACCAAATTGATCGTAATGAATTACTTTGTCAGGCCAGATTTAGTGGTTTGTACTCACTAACTTCATTTATTTTTTTACAATCTGCTCTTTGCACGAAGAACAATCTCGGGTTAGATCCTGAAACTCAAGCGTGGAAACTTGTAAAACATCTGATGGTTTGAATTATCACCGTGATCCAGGAATCCACTGTCCCAGCTCTGAGGTCTTGGCTTTTATTGGAGAATGGGATCCATTTCAGATATGTGATTGTTTTCCTGAAAGGAGGAGAGATGAGAAATCATTTTTAGGAGGTTGTTAAGTTTAACGTTTATATGGTAAAATGTGTGAGCGCCTGATGATTTATTAACTGGTACATCTCCATTGTTTCTGCTGGGGTTTTTGTTTTGAGTACACACTCTTCCTCGTCTCCTGACCTTACAATGTTGTTTCCATTCATTTATTCATTTTCCTTCAGCTTAGTCTCTCATTTAGCAGAGGTCATCACAGTGGGATGAACCGCCAACTATTCCAGCATTTTAGTTTTACGCAGCTGATGCCCTTTCAGCCGTAAATTCAGTACTGGGAAACACCCACACTCATACACTACAGACAATTTTGTTTACCTAATTCACTTATAGTGCATGTCTTTGGACTGTGGGGGAAAGCGGAGCACCCGGAGGAAACTCATGGGGAGAACATGCAAACTCCACACAGAATTGCCAACTGGCTCAGCTGGGACTTAAACCAGCGACCTTCTTGCTGTGAAGTGACAGTGCTACCCACTAAGCCACCGTGCCAACTATATAGTTTCCATTGATTGCATAAATAGCTTGAATCTGTCTTACCATGTCATCGTCACACTCCTCGTGTGTATGGTCTTCTCCCTCCTCCACGTCGCTGTGCTGCAGATCCTCTGATTCAGAGCCCGACTCGTCCTGAGACGCTTCACTCTTCAGGTCCTCCGTCTTCTGCAACTCTGCACACAGATTTAACTTCATGAAGAAGATTTACATACACAACATCAGCAGTTAAACAGACATGGGTTCATTTATGCACTGTAAAACATCTGCTAAGTCATCTATTAAGTTTCTGAATTTTTTTTGATCCACAAGTGTTTATTTATGATTGTGAATTGCATTATAGGGTCTCTCTGTCGACTTTTGATGTTGAAAATTCAACTCTACAGTTTAACAATTTATTGACATTTTAGTAGTTTGAAATAATATAATGTATAACAAATAATATTTAGTCTGTAAAATAACAGAAAATGTACTGATGGTTTATTATATGGTTTTTGTAATTTAATTTACAACGCCAACCAGAAAATATACACTCACTGGCCACTTTATTAGGTACACCTGTTCAACTGCTTGTTAATGCAAATTTCTAATCAACCAATCACATGACAGCAACTCAATGCATTTAAGTATGTAGACATGGTCAAGACGATCTGCTGCAGTTCAAACCGAGCATCTGAATGGAGAAGAAAGGTGATTTTAGTGACTTTGAACGTGGTGTGGTTGTTGGTGCCAAATGGGCTGGTCTGAGTATTTCAGAAACTGCTGTTCTACTGGGATTTTTACGCACAACTATTTCTAGGGTTTACAAAGAATGGTCTGAAAAAGAGAAAATATCCAGTGAGCGGCAGTTCTGTGGGCGCAAATGCCTTATTAATGCCAGAAGTCAGAGGAGAATGGCCAGACTTGTTTGAGCTTATAGAAAGGCAACAGTATCTCAAATAACCACTCGTTACAACTGAGGTGCAGAAGAGCATCTCTGAACGCACAACATGTCCAACCTTGAGGCGGATGAGCTACAGCAGCAGAAAACCACACCGGGTGCCAATCCTGTCAGCTAAAAACAGGAAACTGAGGCTACAATTCACACAGGCTCACCAAAACTGGACAAAGAAGATTGGAAAAATGTTGCCTGGTCTGATGAGTCTGGATTTCTGCTGCGACATTCGGATGGTAGGGTCAGAATTTGGCATCAACAACATGTAAGCATTGATCCATCCTGCCTTGTATCAACGTTTCAGGCTGGTGTTGGTGGTGTAATGGTGTGGGGGATATTTTCTTGGCACACTTTGGGCTCATTAGTACCAATTGAGCATCGTGTCAATGCCACAGCCTACCCGAGTATTGTTGCTGACCATGTCCATCCCTTTATGACCACAGTGTACCCACCTACTTCCAGCAGGATAACACTCCATGTCATAAAGCGTGAATCATCTCAGACTGGTTTCTTGAACATGACAATGAGTTCACTGTACTCAAATGGCCTCCACAGTTACCAGACCTAATCTAATAGAGCACCTTTGGGATGTTTTGGTACGGGAGATTTACATCATGGATGTGCAGCCAACAAATCTGCAGCAACTGCGTGATGCTATCATGTCAATATGGACCAAAATCTCTGAGGAATATTTCCAGTACCTTGTTGAATATATGCCATGAAGGATTAACACAGTTCTGAAGGCAAAAGGAGGTCCAACCTGGTAGAAGTCAGGTGTACCTAATAAAGTGGCTGGTTAGTGTATATAACTAGAGAAACTGCAAATTTTTTAAGTGGTCTGTACAAAATAAGACATTACACAATGCTTTTATAGCCGTTTACTGTAAAATAGTGAAAGTTCACAGCTCATATTTACTGGGAAAAGAAACATGCAATTGAGTTCAGCGGTTACAGTAGACTGCTACATAAAATATATTGAAATATATTGCTTCACTCTGTCACTCTATATCATGCAGTGATGTCTTATAATAAAAACGACATTAGTTTTATGGCCATAGTATAAAACTAGTGTAGTGTAGTTTTTATTGTGGGGGAACACATATAATGCAATGTATTACTGTGAAATGAGAGATAAACATTCATTAATTGACCAAATGTTATTTTTCAGGAAATACAATATGTATGATTGACTAAACCTAAGCTGCTCCAGTCTGTTTTTAACAATTTTAATATTATTTTCACCATTTCCACATTTTTTTTATGTTACAGCCTTATTCCAAAATGAATTAAATTCATTTATTTCCTCAAACTTCTACACACAATACCCCATAATGACATAATGAAATTGTTGCAAATTTATTAAAAATAAAAAAACCTGAAAAATCACACGTACAAAAGTATTCACAGCCTTTGCTCAATACTTTGTTGATGTCACTTTGGCAGCAAAGAAACCATATCCAAGCACAAACCAAGCATGAAGACAAAGGAATTGTCTGTAGACCTTCGAGACAGGATTGTCTCGAGGCACAAGGCTGGGGAAGGTTACAGAAACATTTCTTCTGCTTCAATGAGCACAGTGGCCTCCATCATCCGTAAGTGGAAGATGTTTGGAACCACCAGGACTCTTCCTAGAGCTGGCCGGCCATCTAAGCTGAGTGATCGGGGGAGAAGGGCCTTAGTCAGGGAGGAGATCAATAACCTGATGGTCACTTTGTTTGAGCTTTAGCATTCTTTTGTGGAGAGAGGAGAACCTTACAGGACAACCATCTGTGCAGCAATCCACCAATCAGGCCTGAATGGTAGAGTGACCAGACTAAAGCCACTACCCACCTGGAATTTGCCAAAAGGCATCTGAAAGACTCTCAGACAAAAAGAAACAAAATTCTCTAGTCTGATGAGACTAAAATTAAACTCTTTAGAGTAAATGCCAGGCGTTACGTTTGGAGAAAACCAGGCACCGCTCATCACCAGGCTAAAATTTATGGTCAAATCTATATTGGTTCATATTGATCATAACCGGTTATTACGTACTGACGTCATTTATTGACTACAGTTTGGTGGAGACGAGGGCGAGTAAATAAAACGCTCCTACTAAGGTAGATAATTATGCACAGTTCAACTACTTGTGAGTTTGCTGGAAAGTATTTCATTGACACTGAAGAAGGCACAGCACACGAGCCATTATTTCACTAATAGGGAGAACTGCTGTAAATCTCCATCTCTGACTCTCCCCCCCCCCCCCCCCCCCCCCCCCCCCCCCCCCCCCGCCCGCCTCTTTGTGAGGTCACTTTTCCTTTCCTCTTGACTGTTAAAGCAATATTTACCAGACACGAGCGTGCCTGAGGTGCAAGTTATCTCCACTGTGTCGATTATGGATTACCTGTGATAACTGCGTATTATTCGCATATAGCCTGTAATCGCGGCTGTTCTTCCCGCGTTACTCATCGTTAAACAGCGCTTTCATTTCTAAAGCCAATCGCTGCCCTTTCTGTTGAGAAGGTAAAGACAATGACCAATCATAGAGCAGGTCGCACACCAGAAGCGCAGCTCGGTGATGCGCCGCACAGCGCCACGCATTTCAGAATTCTAAACATAGGTTTCTATCAGGGTACACACACCGGCGCCACAAGTCGGAGGCTGTGCCGCGGCACCCAACCATGACTCAGGACACTGTTCATATTTCTGTCGCGCCACAGAGCGCCATGTGTGCATCTGTTGTGTGATCCTTTCAACTGTCATGTGTTTAGCAGCGCATCCTGTCTGTGACGCCCTTAAGACCTCATTTGACAGCCCTCAAAAAGCAAGCTGGATAATATTTACATTAGTTTATGTGCTATAAATGCTCATGCTGTTTTCTGTGCATGTATTTTTTTATTTTAGTTTTGTTTGATACATTCAAAAAGAGTGTTTTCTTTGAGCAGGTCAAATTAAAGGTACAGTTCATATATCTGACTGCTTGTAATAAAGGACAAAATTGTATTACAAATAGTATGTAAATATTAATATATTTATAGATTTTATTTAAAAAATTCTTGTGTTGTGAAGAAAAAATCTAATTAAGTATGGAAAGCATCGTTAATGCACAGTGATGCACCGAGATATCGAATTGAACCGAATCACTGCCATGATAATCTTAACCGAATCGAACCGTGAGACCAGTGTAGGTTCACACCCCTATTTTAAAGTCTTCAAAAGATCCTGTGAGTGATTTTTTTATACAATTTTAAAAAGTGGCCACCTCTATCTATATTGCTTAAACACCATATCGATGTCATTGGGGATTGTCTGTTCTCTCCATTATGAAGGACCACAATCTAAACACTCACCACCACATGAACTCGTTTTAGGAGCAGACATGTAGGGTAAAATAAAACCCTTATTACAGTCGCTGCCAAAGTAAAGAAAAACTTGGAGCTTGCTTTAAGATACACACCAACCCAGTTGAAAAGTTATGAGAGTAACTAGTGAACATTCTCTCCATCGTAATGTTTTTAAAGCACCTCATGCTCAACATTCGGCAACACTTTCATGCGTGCAGACACACAAATGCACACAACGGGACGTCATCATTGATTAGCCACAAGCCATTAGGCACATCATAACAATTCACGGACAGGCCAAGCTGCTTTCAGTGTGTAAATAAACACAAGAGGCATGTTGCGTTCTGTCGTAATGCTTGTCAAATCGACCGCTGATGTGAAACAGAGGGACGGATCTGCTGGATTGGAGCCATTGAGCTGTGAAAGTGTTGAACCGTGAAAGGCTCGTGTGATACAGCGGCTGAATCAGCGTTTGCATTCGCCTACTGCTGAGTATGATTGTGAGGGGAGTAAACTGCTTGCTGGGGTTTCATTATGATTAAAAAAAAACCCTTTCAAAGCTTTTCTCAGAAAATAATTACTGAGAGGATGGTTTGACTGTCAGAAAGGAGCATGTTTTGATAAAATAGTTTCTTAAAGAATGCAATCTTGATTTATCAACAGGATATAGCGAATGGCAGAATAATAGTACAGTGTTTTTACACATCACTGTTTAACAGCTTGTGGTCAGTTTGCTCAGCAAGGATGGATTACATTGATTAAAACCGACAGTGAAGGCTTTTACAATGTTACAAAGGATTTATATTTCAAATAAACAAGGATTTTTAAACTTTATAAAAATTCTAAACATAGGTTTATACACTATAAAAATATCTGTTAAGTAACATTTTTCATATTTTTTTCTTTATTTATAATCGTGAATTGCATTATGGGAACTTGATCTTTGTTCTGTTGACTTTTGATGTTGAAAATTCAACTACAGTCTACAGACATTTTTAGTTAGAAATAATTTAATGTATAGAGAAAGAAATAAGTCTGTAAAATAACAGAAAATGTACTGGCAGCTTATTGCAAGTTTTTCTTTTTATTATTTACAACATCAACCGAGACAGTATATCACTTTAAACTATTTAAAATGTTAATCAAAGTCACTTTTCAAGGTTAAAAGATGTTGGAAAGAAGATCAAGATCTCATAATGCAATTCAAAAAAATAAATAAACTGGGAAAACAAAAGTAAAAATATATGAATGCATTTTTAAGCAATTAAACTATTGATTTATTTTCATGAGAGCACATAAACTACCTGACAAAAGTCTTGATATTAACTTAAATAGTCGATCATTTGAAAACATTGGAGATTGTTCCAATGAATCATCTGTTGAACTGCATCCCAATCATCACAAATACTGCAGAAGACTTATTGGAACCCACATGGACCCAAGATTCTCACAGAAGTCAGTCAAGTTTGGTGAAGGAAAAAATCATGGTTTGGTGTTACATTTAATATGGGGGCATCTGGGAGATCTGCAGAGTGGATGGCAACATCAACAGCCTGAGGTATCAAGACATTAGTGCTGCCCATTACATTACAAACCACAGGAGAGGGCAAATTCTTCAGCAGGATAGCGCTCCTTCTCATACTTCAGCCTCCTCATCAAAGATCCTGTAAGTAAAGAAGGCCAAGGTGCTCCAGAATTGGCCAGTCCAGTCACCAGACATGAACATTATTGAGCATGCCTAGGGTAAGATGATGGAGGCATTGAGGATGAGTACAAAGAATCTTGATGAACTCTGGGAGTCCTGCAGGAACGCTTTCTTTGCCATTCCAGATGCCTTTATTAATGAGTTATTTGAGTCATTGCAGAGATGTACGGATGCAGTCCTCCAAGCTCATGGGAGTAATACACAATATTCTGTTTCCACTGCACCATGACTTTATATTCTATACTGTACATTATTTCTGTTCAGTGACAACACTTTTGTCTAAACAAAGTCAGATCTTACTGTCCTAATTAAATAATAAAAAATCAAGGCATGATCATATTGGTAAAATAAGCGTAATCTGGAGGCCTTTGCCTTTCATATAAGCCACTTCTGATACCAAATGATCAACTAGAAGTCCTAAAACTCCTAAAACTTGGATAGGTGACAAGACTTTTTTTGTCAGGTAGTGTACACAACCCCTTTGAGTTTTTTTTAAAATAAGATTTTAATTAAGAAAATGTGTGTCTCGGATCAAAACTGTAGTGTTTCGTTCTTGAATTTACTTGTTTTTGAATAAACTGACATAGTCATTGCTTTGTCTTTTAATGAATCACCCATTTTGAACAGATCATTGGAATAAATTATTCAGTGAATCCCTCATTAAGGCACAGACTTCCCAAAAATACTTGTTTTAGTGTCAAATATATTAATCAACATCATGCAATCAAGCAGCCAATATTCAAGCACAAAAACACACTCAACATCCCCCAGCTGGGCTCTGTTGTTTTCTTTTCTTTTTTCTAGAACAAACACGTATATGAGGGTGGCACAGTGGTTAGCACTGTCGCCTCACAGTACGAAGGTTGCTGGTTCAAGTTTTGATTGGACCAGTTGGCATTTCTGTGTGGAGTTTGCGTGTTCTCCCGGTGTTTGCATGGGTTCTTCTGGGTGCTCCGGTTTACCCCAAAGTGTATGGGTGTTTCCCAGTACTGGGTTGTGGTTGGAAGGGCATCCGCTGTATAAAACATATTGCATATTGTATGGTTAATTGATTATTCAGGCATATTGAATATTATGTGGCTGTATTAATTCAGGTCAAAAGAGTCCATTCCCAAATCACTGTGATATTCTGCTCTCCAGATAAAACTTGGGTCCCTATTTTAAAAAACTGCAAGTCTGAGATTTGTTTTATTGTCCTCCAGGCCAAAACCATAAGTCAGATGTAATAGCTCACCTCCCCTTAACAAGCAGCATAATTTGAGGTTTCATTCATGCTGTTATAACAAATGGTGCAGGAAGAGTTACGCAAGTTTAATACTCCGAATTTGAGGTCTGCCGAAGCGCCTGTCCATAACATTTACATTTCCACTGGCAGAGAGCTGAGCGGGCTTTCTCAAGTCACTCCTATGGGAGAAGAGTGGAGCAAGCGGTGGGAACAATAAAAAGTTGAGAAAAATACTGAATGAGGTGAGGAAAGGCAATAATGTTTGACATCACACTTATAGGACAAGTATGTTAAATTGGCATCGTCTGTGCACTTTAGACATTCAGGAAATAAAGATAAGAACTTTCCACCTATAATCATGCATATTTTAAAGCTAGTTCATGCTTTTATGACTTTTAGGCTGGATTACTGCAATGCTTTGTTCGCTGGTTGCCCAACATTCTCTATTAATAAACTTCAGTTAGTGCAAAATGCAGCTGCCAGAGTTCTTACCATAACTAGAAAATATAATCATATCACCCCAATTTTATCTTCCTTATACTGGCTGCCTGTTAAGTTCTGTATTGATTATAAAATATTGCTTCTTATCTATAAAGCTTTAAATAATTTAGCTCCTGTTTATCTAACCAACCTTCTGTCTCGCTACAATCCAACCCGCTCTTTAAGATCTCAAAAATCAGGGCTTTTGGTGTTGCCTAGAATCCCAAAGTCTATTAAAGGAGGTCGAGCATTCTCATTTATGGCTCCTAAACTCTGGAATAGCCTTCCTGATAATGTCCGAGGCTCAGACACACTCTCTCAGTTCAAAACTAGATTGAAGACCTATCTTTTTAGTAAAGCATACACACAATGCATCACATAACAGTATGATGCATGAGTGTGCTCCACGCAGGTGAGCTGTCTTGACACACTCCTCCTGTCTTGATGCACCAGACATTTTGATAGAAATACTCATATGCTTTACATGGTTTATATAACTGCTTTTTTATTTATGGCACTTCATTTTTGCATTTTAATTTAAATACACTATGAACAGCAGCTACAATAATTATTTTCTTTATTCTCTATTTCCACCTAGGGATACTCATCCCGAGGCCCCTAGAGATTATGCAGTGCCATTGACTTGTAAAGAATTGATACTAAGGTATCCATAACCCTGGACCAGGCCGTATCCTGAATATTTTTGTCTCCTCTTTGACCTGGATGAATATAACAAGACGTGCCATTTTGGCATCAAATTCAATATTCCTTAATGATTATAATCAATGTCACATTGAAAGAATATTTAGGTTTAAATTTAAGTAATGCATCTATTTTAGTGTTTTAAATGATCTAGGTCAATATGGGTGAAATAATGTTCCATTGTCATTCAGTGTCTATACAGTTGAGGGCAAAATTATTAGCTCTCCTATGAAATATTTATTCTATTTCAAATATTTCTCAAATGATATTTAATGGAGCAAGGAAATTTTTACAGTATATTCAATAATATTTTTTTCGGTTACACTTTAGGTCACAATTCACTATTAACTAATGGCTTATTACCTGCCTGATAATAAGATATGAACTGTTCATTAGTAGTTATAAAGTATGATCTTATTCTGCATCCCTAATCCTACCCAAAACCTAAACCCAACTTCTTCCTTACTAACTATTAAGAAACAGATAATTAGTAGTTAATTAAGCTGGTAGTGTTAGTTAATGGTTTGTTAATACCATGAATTGTGACCTAAACTAAAGTGTTACCATTTTTCTTCTGGAGAAAGTCTTAATTGTTAAATTTTAGCTGAAATAAAAACATTTAACTTTTTTCACATCCATTTAGGGTCAATATTATTAGCCCTCTTAAGCAATATTTTTTCGATTGTTTACAGAACAAACCACTGTTATACAATTACTCTAACTTGCCTAGTTAAGCCTTTAAATGTCACTTTAAGCTGAATACTACTATCTTGAAAAATATCTAGTAAAATATTATGTATTGTCATCATGGCAAAGATAAAATAAATCTGTTATTAAAAATAAGTTTTTAAAACTATTATGTTTAGAAATGTGTTGAAAAAATTATCCCTTCGTAAAAAAAAATTGGGGAAAAATATAAAATAATTAAAATTTAACAGGAGGGCTAATAATTCTGACTTCAACGGTAATATATATTTATGCAAACATATAAAAACACTGAAAATTTAAATATTTAACTGTATAAAAATATACTTTTTTAAATAGTTAAACTTATTGCTGAAAAATGATCAAAACCTAGCAGTTTGAAGGATAGTGGGAAATTATGAAGTCTTAAAGGACACCTATTTTACCTCTTTTACAAGATGTAAGATAAGTCTTTGGTGTCCCCAGAATGTGTCTGTAAAGTTTTAGCTCAAAATACCCATCAGATTATTTATTATAGCCTCCAGAATCTGCCCGTTTTGCCATCTGCTGTTTTTGTAACCTGTGGCTTTAAATGTGGCTTCAAATAAGTGTCATTTGCAGCACACACACACACATATGCATGTTTACTGACACCATGCGGCCCTAGTAATTATAGTGGTTAAGAATTACATAGATTTTACTGTCTTTATTACAAACATGCTATGTTTTAAAAGCGTTTTAAACTTATAAAAATTGTAACATATGTTTTAATTTCAGTTTATTTGCAAAAAAAAAAATTCTGTGGACGTGTATACATGTTATGATAGAAACATGGCACATGCCAATCAATTCAGTGGGCGAGGAAAACCACACTCCTTCGTTATGTTGTGGTGGGCCTTAAAATTACTGGAATTTGGGTCCTATTTTAATGTCGGGAAATTTGAAAAAAGAGACATTGGGTTTCTATCACTCCAATATGACAGTGGACACACTATACCTATACACAGTTCTGCTCAAACAGCTTACACAAATGTATTAGTGCACTGAGATTCTTAAATAGAGTCTTTTATTATGTCATCAATTGATTATTGTTCACAATATAATAAGCCTATTATTTAACCTATTTCTGAACATAATAGTTTTAATAGCTAATTTATTTTTTTGTGCAAAAACATATCAGATATTTACATTGAATAATAAGGTAATATCCATCATTCATGAAATTTGAATCCTGACCCCCACATGAAAAAATAAAACAAAAATAATGATAACAAATAAAATTAAATTGTAATTAAATAAATAAACTTTTAAAAAATTTAATTACATGAAATACAAAATTATTTTACAAAAAGGACGATTAGATTTCTTTTGTCCTGACTGAGTCTAACAGACAAGCTTTTATTCTTAGAGACTTAGGCCCAATCCCATATCTATATTTGTAGCCCTTCCCCTTCCCCTTCCCTTTGGCCCTTGAAACAGAGTGTGAAGGGAGAAGAGCTTCAAAATGTACAAAATAGAATTGGAACAGCACTAGAGCACCTGCACACGTCATCATATGTCATCACAATCTCGTATTTCATATAAGATCGACGATGGCAACTGCTACAGTTGTATATTATTTGTTATTTATTTTCAGGAAATCACTGAAGGCATATATTATGTTATTATAATGATATAAAGTGGCAATAAGATCGTAATTATACTGCACATTTACACAGGGGTCATATCCATTTATGTAAAAACACCAAAAACAACATTAACAATATAGCAGACACTGTAAAAAGCTCATTCCTAGCTACTAGACTTTTCTGACAGGGTGTTTGTGTGTCATCGAGTGACAGATGTGAAAGTATGTTGTGTATACAGGTATACAGGAGTTATTATTATGAACTATAGATAGCCAAATTTAGTGGTTTTTATTTTAGCTTTTTTTTTAAACCATGACGGTAAAGCACGAGCACGGTTATGAATGTATTAAAACATGCTTGTTTGTTGTAAAAATTCGTAATAATGATAAAAAAATACTAATTTGTGCATCTCCTAGATGGTGTATTCTGAGAAATTTTCATACTCCTTGGTTTTGAGTGTGGTCCTGAACAATCTCAGTTTTGAGGGGTATCTAGCCCTTCCCCGTAGCCCTACGCCTTCAAGTTAAAGAGAATTGAGACAGGTAAGGGAAAAAGGGTAAGGGGAAGGGGAAGGGCTAAGGGCTAGAATTGATATTGGGCCTTAGAGGTTGCTAGATAATCAAAAAAAGGATCCCAGATCCGATAAAATAGAAAATATTTGTTCTTCATAGCTGTGGAGAAAGCCTCAAGTGGGATTACGTTTCAGACTTTAAGCAGCCATTTAATTATAAAAGCTAATTTCTAATAACTGATTTCTTTTATTTTCGCCATGATGACAGTACATATTATTTTGCTAGATTCAGTTTAAAGTGGCATTTAAAGGCTTGATAAGGTTAATCAGGCAAGTTAGGGTAATTAGGCAAATAATTGTTTAACAATGGTTTGTTCTGTAGACAATTGAAAAAAAATATTGCTTAAAAGGGCTAATTATATTGACCTTAAAATGGTAAAAAAAAAAACTAAACCACTTTTATTCTAGCTGAAATAAAACAAATAAGACTTTCTCCAGAAGAAAAAAAATATAGGAAATACTGTGAAAAAATCCTTGCTCTGTTAAACATCATTTGGGAAATATTTGAAAAAGAAAAAAAATCACAGGAGGGCGAATTATTTTGACTTCAACTTCAACATTTCTTATTATTAATGTCGATTTTTTTAAAAATATTTTTACGGTACTCTGATGAACATAAAATGTTCAAAAGAACCACTTTTATTTGCAATAAAAACTGTCTAAAGTCTCCTCACCCCAAACAATTGATTAGAGTATGTTTGTGCACTGGTGAAACATGAGATTTGCCATCACACCTGCGCTGCAGTATTTGTCCTCTGTGATCTGGTCAAGACGCCCCAGCAGCGCGTCGATGTTGGACTTGATCTGCGTCAGCTCTGATTTGATAGCCTGCAGCTCGGTGGATTTCACTGCTTACACAAAAACACACACAAACACACAGACGATTAACAAGAGAACACCATATTTCACAATATTACGCTTTTTATACTACCATAAAATGAAAAACAGAACTAAAAGCAATGCTCTGGTATAATATAATGGTGAACTGCTGCTAAACTTCAAACATTCTAAATCTTGAACCTGGCATGTTAATCAGTCAAATAAAAATAAAAGATGCTAAGTTCAAGAGTTCAACCAGTCCATAAGTCATCCGAGCAAAATGTCTTTGAGGAAGAAGATCTCCATCTGTCTCGCACAGGAATCAAGCAACATTTCTGGAATTCAGACCAAAACAATAAATTGACCCAACAGGAAGTGTCGAAGCTGAACTCACGCTTGTGTTTGACAGAGCTGTTGGGAAGGATAGAGGATCTGGTCAGGAGTTTGACGGGTAATGACTTCACCCTGCGGACGACTGGCACTGCCACACGGGGGCGCTTTACTGGTACTGCTCTGGGTACCGGAGAGACTCTGCCTCGATACTCAAACAATCTGCAGACAGAAACACAGACATGAGGACACTGACTGCTTTACTAAAGGGTCATATGGAATATCATGGAATTTTTACAACCCAGGCTCATTCTGATTATGTATATACATTTCTGAAGAGCGGCAAATACGTCCCAAGGAGGTACGTTTTTTGCAGAATCCACCAGAGGCTGCTGTGTACACTTTTTGAGATCTCAAATTTCTCTTGCGAGTGCAATTCGTCTTTGCTGTTCTAGAGTAACATTCACTGACCAACTGATTAAATCCCCCCTACCCACCCCTATTCCTAAACCCAACTGATAGTGTTTTCAAAAGCACAGATTGACCCACCCACCCACTTCCCTAAACCCAACCGACAATTTTAAAAAGCAATCCAGAAAAAGAAAAGCCCTCGCCTCAGTTTTATCACATTTTCAGATTTTACCACATTCTCACCCTGTTTTTTTTTACTTGTTTTTTGGTTTCTGTTTTTGTCTTACCTGCTTTCTGGAACCGTTCTTCACCGGACTCAAACCCTGTCACTGTGGTCAACTCCTCTCTGCGTCTCAAGTCAGCAGACGTACATGGCGAGCTACTGGACAAACTGGTAACAGCGGTAAAGCCGTCCATATGGAGGTAAGCAGTCAGCTGGTAAGCGCGAAAGGAACAGCGTCATACCACCCCGTATCGTTCATTTTAAAGACGTAATGGCTACATAATTCGCAAACTCCAGAAATGTATATACTGTAGGGCTACGTTTTCAGAATGAGCCTGTGTTGGATTTTTAAAAGTTCTACTCTAGACATCAAAAGTCAGGGAATTTTAGATTCAGTTAATGGAATATGATGGATTTTTGTTGGTCATTTTAAATTCTACCTTACATTTACACCATTTAGCAGATGCTTTTGTCCAAAGAAACTTACAATTGAGGAGGCATTCAGTGATTCAACAAGAAGGGTCAAAAGAAACTGTTTGTACTCAGAGAATTTAGTGCTAGAGTAATGAGGGGGAAGTTTTGTTTTTGAGAGAGAGAGGGAGAGAGAGAGAGAGAGAGAGTGTTTCTACAGGTGGTTTGTCAAGCCCACTCATCTGTTTTTTTATTTATTTAATATTATATAATTTTTTTCTTATGGAATGACTGTAAAAATGTGTCTGGTGCCAAATGTGCAAAAACTGGTGCAGATGTGGTGCAGAGAAATTAAAGAGTGTGTTGTCTACAGGTGGTTTGTTACACCCACTCACCTGTGCGAGGCACACTCGGAATTGATCATATTTAGGGGTTTGTGTGATGATATTTAGGGGTACATTCATCAAAATTATTTTTTTTGGTCACATTGTTTCATGTTAAGGCCATTGTTATGATTAGTCTGTTTTTTTTGTGTGTGTCGTTTTCTTCTTTCCTGCTTCTCAATCTGCAATCATTCATTCATTTATTGTCCTTTGGCTTAGTCCCTTTATTTATCAGGGGTCGCCACAGCGGAAAGAACCGCTAACTTATCCAGCATATGTTTTACACAGCGGATGCCCTTCCAGCCACAACCCAGCACTGGGAAACAACCCATACACTCTCACACTCATATACTATGGCCAATTTAGCTTATTTAATTCACCTATAGTGCAAGTTTTTGAACTGTGGGGGAAACCGGAGCACCTGGAGGAAACCCAAGCCAACATGGGGAGAACATGCAAAGTCCACACAGAAATGCCAACTGACTCAGCCGGGACTCCAGCGACCTTCTTGCTGTGAGGTGACAGTGATAACCACTGAGCCACTGTGCCGCCAATCAGCAATAAAATAAAAATAAATTGTTTTGATTTCGAACATAAAGCAGTTTAAGTTATTTGTTTTGCTAAAAATGAATGGATGTGAATGAGACCAGAAGTCTTGACAAATTTAAGTAACAGAGTTAGAGAGTCAGAGAAAGTCAGAGAATTTAAGCGTGAACCTTGTTACTACCATCAATTGACTGCATATGGGTCATTGATAGGCTTTTTTTAACATTTTTTTTACTGATTTTTATTATAGCAGAATATTTACAACCACATAACTAAGTGCGCTGCTTTGAAAAATAAAACATTTTCCATCTTAGATTTGAATTAAACTTCATGTTTTCCCCAGCATTCAGAATAGTGGTCTCTATAGCTATATGTGAGTTTAGATGGCAGAATCTTAAAATATGACCACCAGTACATATGTATCATTACGTTTAAGCCTAAAGCACATACTATTTAAAGATGACAGCACATGATTTGGAAGCATTACTCAGTTTTATCATGTTTTCAGTTTAAGTCATCTTGCTACAATTCAAAAGAGTTGAAGGTTTAAGGGGTTAAAGGTCAGTTAAAAAAATTGATAGATTATTGCTGTAATTGTTTATTATGTCAGAAGTATGCCTTTTTTAAATTTTAGGAAAAAAATATGACACAAATATATGAGATACATATTCATATAGCATTTAGGGTAATGTTATTATTATTTAATAAATAATTACAATACTAAAATACTTTATTATGTATATACCATTTATTTTCCATGTATTTCCTGACAAAATTCTTGTCGTCGATCCCAGTTGTAAGAGCAACTAATTACAACTTGACTTCTAGTTCATTATTTGGAAAAGTGGCAGAAGGTAGATCTGTTGAGCTGCATCCCAATCATCACAAATACTGCAGAAGACCTATTGGAACCCGCATGGACCCAAGATTCTCATAGAAATCAGTCAAGTTTGGTGAAGAAAAAACCATGGTTTGGGGTTACATTCAGTATGGGGGCGTCCAGGAGATCTCCAGAGTGGATGGCAACATCAACAGCCTGAGGTATCAAGACATTTGTGCTGCCCATTACATTACAAACCACAGGAGAGGACAAATTCTTCAGCAGGATAGCGCTCCTTCTCACGCTTCAGCCTCCACATCAAAGTTCCTGAAAGCAAAGAAGGTCAAGGTGCCCCAGGATTTGCCAGCCCCGTCACCAGACATGAACATTATTGAGCATGTCTGGGGTAAGATGAAGGAGGTGTTGAGGATGAATCCAACAAAACTTGATGAACACTGGGAGTCCTGCAAGAACGCTTTCTTTGCCATTCCAGATGCCTTTATTAATAAGTTATTTGAGTCATTGCAGAGATGTATGGATGCAGTCCTCCAAGCTCATGGGAGTCATACACAATATTAATTCTTTTTCCACTGCACCATGACTTTATATTCTATACTGTACATTTCTTTTCTGTTAAGTGACAAGACTTTTGTCTAAGTAAAGTCAGACCTTACTGTCCTAATTAAATAATTAAAAATCAAGGCATGATCATATTTTATTTTGGTAAAATAAGAGTAATCTAGAGGCCTTTGCCTTTCATATAAGCCACTTCTGATGCCAAATGATCAACTAGAAGTCAAGTTATTATTTGTTTCTCCTACAACTGGAATCAACGACAATACTTTTATCAGGTAGTGTACTTTGTGCTCTTTTAATAGTTGAATATGGTAATCATTCAGTACATATTATATTATTATGTCATTAGATAAAAGTTAAAACAAAAAGAAACAAACCTGAAAAAAAAATTGTATTCACCTTTAAAATGACTAAAACTAAATATAAAATATGCATAAACACATTAAAATCATAAAAGCACATGAAATTTGCTTTAATAAATACAAAAACGTTAATACAAAGTATTATTAAATAGAATATTAGCATAGAATTACTAAAACAATACTGGTATGGTCTATATATAATGCTAAAACAACACTGGTATAATTTTGTTGGATTCAATCATCATTTTTGTATGGTCATTTAATTCCTAATTCGTTAACATGCATGGAAAAAGAAAGTTTCTATTAAGTGGTTAAAATGAGCTCCAGTACATTTGGAAAAAAAGAAAAAGCCAATCTTTAAGCAAAGTCATATCATGTTTTTTCCCCCCATCCATTATACATCAGCTCCTTATAAGCAGAACTTCTTAAAAGAGCTCGCAACTGAACCTCATATACACTGACAGCACATGTCATTGCATTGTAGCCAAATTGACCGAAATGAGGCCACAAGTTAACAATTTGGAATCCAAGTCCTAAACCTATTGTTGTCGGGGATGAAGGAGGCGATGAATGGAGTGAGAGAAGGAGACACTGTTGCCTTCAAAGAGAAGAACGTCTGCTGCCCAGAACCTGAAAGAGAGCAGCTGGTTTCCCACATGCCATCTACACAGCTTTATTGACTGATCCGCAATCCTGGAGATCTAAATTATTGGATATGTTTGCTGTAAAATATCGACTGGAGTCAGCGTCGCCCTAAGACGGCTGTAAGTCAGGGAGCAGAGATCACAAGGGAGATATCAATAAACATGTCAGCTCATCATATGGCTGCAATATCCCTTACATCTGCAAACAAGTACATCCAGCTGAGTCTCGCAGCAGGGTTTCCATAGCTCCCGAAAAGGGACGCTGGCCAACCGCGCGCTTGCATAGCCAAAGTTTTCTTAACGGGTCATGGAGGGAGTTCTTGTGACACGCATATTTTCTCCTTCGTCTTTTTAGTTCTGCAGCTCACAGCTGTGTGTGAGTGTTTTTATGAGAGTTCCTTTAGATTCTGCCAAGTTGTGAGAAAATGTATTATGACAGGAAGAGCCGTGTGAGGGAGAGAAACACTGTGCCTGACTTCATTATAAGTCACTGCTGGGTTACGACACTAAAAAGCGCTCCGTAAAAAACCCTTTATGAGTTATGGGTTGAGGTCTGTCTATTCAGCTTGAGCAAAAGGATTTTATCGGTTTACTGAATACCATGGAGGGGTGAATCAACATTATCTCACCATTTACTCACCTTTTGTGTGGTTTCAGTCCTTTTTTTCAAAAACACTTTAGTTAAGCTCACACTTCATGCTATTAACTGCTGGCTTTTTATCTGCCTAAGATATTAACTGTTCATAAGTGGTTATAAAGTATGATCATAATCTCTAATCCTACCCAAAACCTAAACCTATTTTCTACCTTACTATTAAACGTCCAGTGAAGTGCTTTGAAATGTGCATTTTTAATCGACGTTTCATTTAATCTCAACTAAAATACGAAAAGAGGGTGGGACTTAGTGTAGCTCTTCCCCTTTTAAAAAAAACAGCCAATAGCATTTTGTTTTATTACAGCTCTGCCAGTGAGAGTAGTTGAGCTCCAAAGATGTTTTGACGGCATGTTGTTTATGCCGTTATCTATTGGAAGGAATGCGTCGATAGAGCCGCCATTTTAGTACAGGGTGGCACTCCTTTGAAATGAATGTGGGACCAAGGTGCAATGGAGGCCTGTGGCCATCCAGAGCCAGAGATGTATAGACCAAGGGCATAGGTTTGCACTTGATATTAGTGGGGACGGGTGAAAACTATATATATATATATTTGATTGCCATTAATTATTTACCTGCTATTAAAATATATTGTTAATTATTCCTCTTTTCATACAATTTATTAGGTTAATTAAAAAAATTAAATAGTCAGGCCCGTAGGCAAGTAGGGTTCGAGTGATTTAAAATACCAAACGTTGGATTATTATTATTATTATGTTTGAATTTTTCTTATATTATTTAAATGGCCAAATTCTGACTGAGGAAAGTTAAATGTACTGGCCAGTTTGTTTTTTGCCTATAAGTTTATTTTTTTATTTAATACAAGTTTAAACAGATTTCTACAAAAATAAGAATTTTGAATTTTAAAAATAAGCATTATTTCATATTTCTTAATTGTAAATTTGCATTATTTATAAAACTGTAATGAAAAATGTACAATTTAAATGTACATTTGTAAATAAACACTTAAAATAGTAAAAAGTGTGATAAGCAATTCGACAAAACGGCAGGACATATTTTTGGGTACATCAAAAAATCTGGATAACCATACGACAAGATAATCCAGCAACAATTTGTTCTTATGTCACTACACTGCAATATAGGTCATGATTAAATAGAAAACCAGGTGAGTAACTGCAAAAAAAAAAAAAGCACCCTTTCTTAATAAGCTGGCCACGCGCCTGATGGTAAAATAATGTTTATTAACTGATAAAAGAGAGAGTTTAATAAAGATTTCCGTTTATTTTAGCCATAGTGCAAATGAAACGTCTCATAAACACAGAGCACAGGCTGTATTTTTTGTGACAATTTTTTTTAACGATATTGGACATGCTACTCTGACAGATTAGGAGAACTGGCAGGGATCATATACTTTTACATTTTGCTGTTTATTCTGCAGTTTTCAGAGCATTTTATGCAGAATTTCAGCCTGCTATAATGATAGATTGTGCGTTATAGCGGAGAAAAACATAAGCGTCATTATTATGATGGACTCATTCCGTAGCAAACTTGAGTTTATGTGCTTGACTTACACTTTTTGTTGAAAAAAGCTCTGTATGTCCACCTTTTTTTTGTGGCCACCATCCTCACTTGTGTGTGTCAAGCACCTCACACACCTTATTCTTGCACGGAAAATTCTCCTGCGCAGTTGTTTTGGCGCTGCTTTTATCTGAACTGCTACAGCCTCTCACATGACAGCAGGGAGAGGTATTATCATCAATACTTGTTTAGCAAGTTTGTACATACAAAAACTTTAAAGCAGCATCTTAAAACGCTACAGGGCGGTATGACGCTGTTCCTTTTCTCGCTTACCAGCTCACCGATTACCTCCGTATGGACGGCTTTTCCGCTGTTACCAGTAAGTCCGGTAGTTCACCATGCACGTCGACGGACTTGAGATGCAGATTGGAGTTGACCGCGACAATGGGGTTCGAGTGAAGAAAAGCAGAAAGCAGGTAAGACAAAAACAGAATCCAAAAAATAAAATAAACAAGTAAAAAACAGGGTGAGAATGTGGTAAAATCTGAAAATGTGGTAAAATTCAGAGGAGTAAATCTGTGCTTTTGAAAACACTATTGGTTGGGTTTAGGAAAGGGGGAGGGTGGAGGGATCGGTCAGTCAGTCAGTCAGTCAGTCGACAGCAGTCTCTGGTGGATTTACGTGAGAACAGCAGGTGCGAGAGAAATTTGAGATCTGAAAAAGCATACATGGCGGCCTCTAGTGGATTCACGAAAACAAAAACTGCAAAAAAAACGTAGCTCCTGGAATGTATTTTGCTCTCTCCAGAAATGTTTTTAGCGGTACGTTTTCAGAATGAGCCTGGGTTGAGTTTTGTTGATCTGATCATAAGTGGACTACAAAGGTGTGAAACATTTTGAGCTTGTCCACCTTTGACCACTTCCATTCCAAAACAGCCTTCTCTCTGCCTACCATCTAATTCTGGACATTTCAGGATGTGTTGTTGAAAGATGCTAACCAGGCAGGATTTCAACTTTGGCATCTGAAATCATAAGTTTGGTTTAAAGGTGGAAAAATATAAAATTGTTCTCAGCGTACAGTTTAGTGTATTATATGCAATATTCCTATTTAAATCAACACAGGCTCATTGTTGATACATACACCTGTCTACATTTCTGGAGAGCATAAATTATGTAGCCAGAGCTACATATGGCTGCATTTAATCTTTAAAATAAAATCTATGGGGCGGTATGATGCTGCCAACAGCTTCTGTTAATTTTAGCGATACCAGCTGACTGCTTACCTCCATACGGACGGCTTTTCCGGTGTTACCAGTTTGTTCAGTAGCTCACCCCAACCAAAGCTAAGTTGACCACAATGACAGGGTTTGAGTCCGGCGAAGAACAGTTCCAGAAACTAGGTACAGCAAAAAATCAATAAATAAACAAAAGGCAAAAAAACACAGTGAATCAAGCCGCCGTGACTGCTTATCGTTTTCTAGAATGCTTTTGAAAACTTTATCGGCTGGGTTTAGGGATAGGGTGGGTGGGTCAGTCAGTCAGTCAGTCAGTCGACAGCAAGCTGGCCTGGTTGGCTGAAGTGTATATTGCGCCATCTGGTGGATTTATGCAGTAAGAGGATGCGCGAGAGAAATTTGAGATCATCAAAAAGCATATACAGCAGCCTCTGGTGGATTTGCAAAAACAAAAACTGCGAGCAAGACGTACCTCCAGTTACGTTTTTCACTGTCCAAAGAAATGTAAACCTGGGTTCAAATCCATAATGAGCCTGGGTTGATTTTAATAGCCTAATTAAAAATATTAGATGAAATGATCAGAAAAAACATTTTAATAATAGACAACAAAAATACATCTTAATAACACGTGCAAAGAAGGCCTAAGTTGCAAGATAGCTTTTAGTGTGCCCCAGGGCTCGGTTCTTGGACCACTTCTCTTCTGTCATCTTCAGGATCTGTCATCCATTGCTATTATGATGACAGTCAACACCTCCTCTCAGTCCAGATTAATTACTAATCATTATCAACTTGTGTCTCAGCCAGTCTGACAGACATTCCTTGTTGCATGAAAAAACATCACCTTCAGCCTAATCCTGCCAAGATAGAGCTGCTTGTGGTTTTAGTCAGTCAAACACTTAATCAAAACTTCTCCATCCAGCTAGACGCATTAACTTCCAGGAAAATCAGGAACCTTGGAGTTATGATTGATGATCAGACATCACTTCTGTCTGATCCTGCAGATCTGCCTTGTTCAACATGAGGGAAATCAGACCCCTCTTTTTGGAGGATGCTATACAACTCCTTATCCAAACTCTTACTCTTATTTCAGGCTGGATTACTGTAATGCTCTCTTGGCAGGCCTTACAACCAGTGCAAACCTCTGCAAGTGACCCAGAAAGCAGCAATGTTCATAGTCATTAGCAAGCTGAAAAACAACCAATGACTCTGCTATATATATTATAGACAGTTGTATATACAGTACAGTGGGAAAAATAAATATAAAACATCACCATTTCCCCGGAAAACATATTTCTAAAGATACTGCTGACTTAAAATTTTCACCAGATGTTGGTAACAATAGAAGAAATCCATATATGCAAACAAAACAAATCTAATTACTTTACAAATTAAGTTATGTGCAATAATGTGAAATGATGCAAGGAAACTGTATTGAACACATGAATAAAGGGAGGTGTAGAAAGGCAGTGAAAGCCCAGACAGCAGTTGAATCTCAGTAGTTCTTCAGCAACCCTCTGCTCTTTCTCATTGTAAATGAATATAAGCTGCTTCAGTCCAACATCTACATTAGCAGGATGATGAAGATAAACCCAGGGTGGACATTTCAGCAAGACAATGATCCAGAACACAACCAAGGAAACTCTTAAATGCTTTCAGAGAAAGAAAATAAAGCTGTAGAATGGCCTAGCCAATCACCTGACTTGAATCGAATAGAAAATACAATAGAAAATACAATAGAAAATACAAATTTAAGATCAGATTTGATAGACAAGACCCACAGAACCATCAAGATTTTTACACTGTTGAAGTCTGTGAAAAACTCACACCTGAGCAACGCATGTGACTTCATTCTCCATATGAGAGGCGTCTTTAAGCTGCCATCACCAACAAAGCCTTTTATATGAAGTATTAAATACGTTTCAGTAGTTCAGTAATTTCTCCTCGTGTCATTCTATTGTTATTACACACAACTCATTTTTTCATTTTTTTTTTGTTTGTTTTATGTCTCTGTTTGTATTGTTTGGGTTTTTATCAATATCTGGTTCAATTCCATGTCAACAGCTCCTTTAGAAATATTATTCCCAGGCAAAAAACAATACATATTCAATACGTATTTTATGCACTGTATATACACACACAAAATTTTCTTTCAAATAATTCCCAAGTGATGTTTAAAAGAAGGAACAATTTTCCACAGTATTTTAAAATATCAAATCTTCCTATTGTTCTTCTAGTTAGGCTCACAAAATAAAATTCACTCAATTTAAAAATGGCTCAAGTCAATATTATTAGCCCCCTACTATACAGTTGAATTATTATGAAATAGTATTACCCCCCTGAATTATTAGCCCCCCAGTTTGTTTTTTCCCCAATTTCTGTTTAACAGAGAGATTTTTTTCAACACATTTCTAAACATAATAGTTTAAATAATTCATCTCTAATAACTGATTTATTTTATCATTGCCATGATGACAGTAAATAATATTTTACTAGATATTTTTCAAGACACTTCTTTACAGCTTAAAATGACATTTAAAGGCTTAACTAGGTTAATTAGGATAACTAGGCAGGTTAGGGTAATTAGGCAAGTTATTGTATAACGATGGTTTCTTCTGTAGACTATCAAAAAATGCTTAAAGAGGCTAGAATTTTGTTCTTAAAATGGTTATTTAAAAAAATTTATTCTAGCCAAAATAAAACAGATAAGACTTTCTCTAGAAGAAAAATATATTCTAATAATAAAATATTTTCTTGCTCTGTTAAACGTCATTTGGGAAATATATATAAAAAACAGGGGCTAATAATTCTGACTTCAACTTTATATATATATTTCAATTGGCTACTACAGAACAAATCACCTGGTGACTTGCCTAATTAACCAATTGAACTTGATAAGCATTTAAATTGCACTTTAAGCTGAAAACTATCTTGGAAAATATCTAGTAAAATATTATGTAGTGGCATCACGGCAAAAACTAAATAAATTACTTAATAGAAATTAGTTATTAAAACTATTACATTTAGAAATGTGTTGAAAAACTTATCTTAATGATTAAATGTCAATTAAAACGTTATTAAAAAGGCTTTTAAATAAAATACGAAATAATGATAAAAGGTTGTATTGCATACAACTATGACGTACAGTACACTATTCTGGATGAGGGCAAACATATATAAGTGAAACACTGTTAAACACTGCTCTGAAGACCATGACTGTACTGTAAGTTGAGGTATTTTGGATATAACTGTAGCGCTTATAGTGGCAGTTAATTTTAACAAAATTATCTGTACAAAATCATGGACTCACCTGTCATAGAAGTCATCTCTGTAGTAATCATAGTCAAAATCATAACCACTGCAAAGATTAAAAACAAAAAAATATATATTATAATAAATAATTATATATATACTACACGCTCAGAAATAAAGGTACAGGAGCTGTCACTGGGTCTTTTCAAAAGATAACATATTTGTACCCAAGAAGTCCACAGTGGTACCTCAAGGTGCACATTAGTGCCCAAATAAACCTAAAAAGTATCTTAGAGGTTCCATTATAGACCCTTCAGGTACAAATATGTAACTTTTGAAAAAGTACTGCCCCACTGACAGCTCCGTACCTTTTTTCTGAGAGTGTATATACAGTTGAAGTCAAAATTATTATTATTAAAATTTATTATTTAAAGAATAAATGTATTTTATTCAACACATTTTTCAACATAATAGTTTTAATAACTAATTTCTAATAACTAATTTCTTTTGTCTTTGCTATGATGACAAAATAATATTTTTCTAGTTATTTTGTAAGATACTAGTATTCAGCTTAAAGTGCCATTTAAACACTTAACTAGGAGAATTAGGTTAACTAGGCTGGTTAGGGTAATTAGGCAAGTTATTGTATAACAGTGGCTTATTCTATAGACAATGGAAAAATATATATTTCTTAAGGAGGTTAATAATATTGACCATACAATTGTTTAAAAAATATAGAAAACAGTTTTTATTTCAGCCAAACTAAAAGAAATAAGACTTTCCCTAGAAGACAGAAAATATTATAGAAAACACACAGTGAAATTATTTTGGTCTCATAAACATCACTTGGGAAATACTTGAAAAAGAATTAAAACAAATTCACAGGACGGCTAATAATTTTGACTTCAACTGTATATATCATGTATTTATAAATACGATATATTTACAACACTTTCAAAAAAGGAATTGACAGCAATATTTTGTCATAAAAAAGCCTCTAAAAGGCTCCATTGTGATCTTATAAGTTAATTATACTATTAACTACGGAATTTAACTTTCATCAATAGAAAGTTCAAAGCACATTTATTTGAAATATAAATCTTTTGTACACTCTCAGAAATAAAGGTACAGGAGCTGTCGCTGGGGCAGTACCTTTTGTATCCAAATAGTCCACAGTGGTACCTAAAAGGTGCATATTAGTACCCAAATGTACCTAAAGGTACCTTTGAGCTACCATTATGGACCCTTCAGGTACAAATATGTACCTTTTGAAAAGGTACTGCCCCAGTGACAGCTCCTCTACCTTTATTTCTGAGAGTGTAACATTCTAAAAGTTTTACTCTACCCAGCTGGCATACAATGTCATATGACATTGATCTTTAATTCTATTTTGGTTGCGATGTCAGGTGACATCTAATACTGATGTCAGCTGGCGTTGATATTTGTTTGGATTTAGGGTGTGGCATTAACTAACTAAAATCCAACATCATGATATGACATCTATACAATCTGAAAGTCTAGCATCATTAGCTGTTGATCTTTGGTTGATTTTATGTCATGTCATGTCATGAACTAAGAAAACATTTTCATCATATAAACAACCCAGACTCATTCTAATATTGTACTACTATATACATTTCTGGAGATCACAAATTACATCGCAGAAGCTACGTTTTTTTGCAGTTTTGTTTTCGCGAAATCCACCACAAGCCACCGTGTATGCTTTTTGAGGTCTCAAATTTCCCTCGTGAGTGCAATTCGCACCTGCTCTTCTCTCATAAATCCACAAGAAGCTGCTCTGTACGCTTTTTGGTTTTTGTTTTTGTCTTACCTGCTTTCTGGAACCGTTTGCCAGACTCCGTCACTGTGGTCAACTCCTCTTTGCTTCTCAAGTCCACCGACGTACATGGCGAGCTACTGGGCAAACTGGTAACATCGGAAAAGCCGTCCATACGGAGGTCAGCAGTCAGCTGGTAAGCGTGAAAAGTACTGCCCCGTATTGTTTGTTTTAAAGGCGAAATGCAGCCATACGTAGCTCTGGCTACATAATTCGTGATCTCCAGAAACGTATACAGGGCTAAGTTTTCCGAATGAGCCTACATGCATATTAATGTAATAATCTTGACGTTGGAGTCTGACCTCAAACTAAAAACTTAGGTTCTGACTTCAACCCAATTTTCATATACAAACAAAATTCTAAGTTAGTCTGACATTGGAGTCCAACATTAAGTTTACGTCTGTGTGACGTTCGGTGACTGCTGGTTACCTTTTGATCAATTTAATGCACTCTTGTTGAATAAAGGTATTAATTACCCACTCTCATTATTTAAGCAAAAAACAAAAAAGAAAAGAAAAAGAAACATAAAAAAAGGTTATTAATGAAATGCACACAAATTATAAAACATATATGACAGCTTAGTAACAGTAACAGAATGTTGTGTAATTAGTTGCTAATCATGTTATTATAATACACACTGTAAAAAAATGACAAAAATCATGACATCAAACGTTTTTATGTTAGGGAGAGAGCGGGGACGAAAGTATTTTAAACGAATTTAATTGATGTAAGTTGCAAAGTAAAAAAAAAAAAAAGAAAATTAAAGAAGCAACACTTTTTTTGACAGTGCACATTAAATTCATTCTTCAATCACCTGTATAACGCTGCTGCAGATCTCTTTAGTCCTTTAGGCCTGTTGGGTTTTGGTTCACCTGCCATGTTAATATCTGTAAAAAGCGGAAAACACAAAGTTTGACCAAGAAATGCAGATTATGACTAATTATATGACACATTAAACAATGAGCTTTTCAAAAAAAGACATCTGCCGCTCTGCGATAATTGCGAGTTACAGAAGCTGTTATCTAATGACTCTGTAATTATCATGGTGCTCTGACATTACGGACACACTTGACTTTAAGTGTAAGTGCTTTGATTTCTATAAGCGTATGCTCATTATGTCCACCAGAGGGCACTCAAAACCCACTCAATCAGCCCAGAGAGATCCGCTACTGAACACTTCAGAGTCTCCTCAGCTTCCACTTTATAACAGAGCAATTCCAGGCAGATGCAGGGGCGGATTTAACCAATAAGCGAGGTATGCGGGCCCAGGAAATCTACAATATACAGTATAATATCCAATAAACATCTAGAAGTATAAATTATACCTATAAACCATATGTAACATCATATTCTAACATATTTTGTACGGTGAAAGTTACATAACAATTTTAACGTAATTAAATATTTACAATTAAATTGTTTTTCTCAGTGGCTTTGGTGCATTTCTCACAAAACTATTTACATTTGCACAACATTTAAAGCATTTCTCAAAACAATTAATACAAACTGCAAAACCTAGTTGATAACCTGCAAAAGCGTGTCAATTGCTCAAAATGGAGAGCTCATTCCTCAAAAGCAAGTATTCATGTCAATAAAAGTGTCATTGTCATCAAAATAAAAAAGTCCTGACACCATTGTTTATGAAAAACATAGTCAAATGTCATGTTTTCATTATGACAGTTTACTTTGTACATTAGGACCAATGCATAAAAGTCAGATTTTGGTGACACTTACTGAAAATGCTCAAGACCGCACTATATACTTTTTGCACAGCCATTTGAAAACTACAGTAAAGTCAGACATCACTGTATTTAGTGAGGTATCTGAGTACAAGACACTGAATATGTATGTTTCACATTTTTACTGCAGATGCTCTTTACAATTCTAATTTATTTACAGCATTGTGCAAAAGAATAAATACACCCTTATTTACAACAAACATAAACGCCCTTTGGGTAGAGCTGTGCACAACTGTAAACAACACTGCATTACATATTGGACCTGAACCTACAGCATACACAGGTCTGTAAATCACTCATGAAATTGTTCAATTTAGAAGACATTTTCAGAAAAAAATATATAAAATTTTTTTAAATAAAATTTGCTTGACAGATTTTGACAACTAGTTCAATATTTGTGTACGTAATGACTCAAGTAATGAAATGAGGACTATTAGTTTTATATGGAATGACTATTCAGCATCCACAAGTTTAGTTAATTTTGACTGACATGACATAAGCAAATGATAATGTTACAAACAGCAGAGTTGTATGAAAGCAATTGATGCATGTCCAAAAGCATTTGCAATTTGTTGGAAGGAATGAGAAACTGCTACTATGATGTGCACAAATGACTAATTGTTTTGAGAAATGCATTAACTGTTGTGCAAATGTAAATAGTGTTGTGAGAAATGCACCAAAGCGACTGAGAAAAACTGTAATATACAATCAAATATAATAGTAATATAATAATGTAATGTTATGCAATAATATTAATATTACAAAACAAAATATGCATCATAGAGCAGTCCAGCAGTCAAATTGATATATATATATATATATATATATATATATATATACATGTATATATATGCATCATTTTTTGTTGTAAATTCATTCATTTTAAGAAAACTAATCATTTAAATGTAGAGATTGCATTAATTTAAAATGTCAAAAAGAAGACATAAATAAAACAGCAATATAAATAAAAATTAAATAAAAGTAGAAAGGGTGCATTTCAGGACTTGGGCCCTATGGCTGGAATTGCTTAGGGCCCCAAAATCACTAAATCTGCCCCTGTGCAGATGTCAACCTTGCCATGACAAAAATTAAGCAAAATAGTGAAACCATTTCTATGTTTTTTGTGTAAGTATTTTCCAGTAGTTCAAAAATACTCAAAAATGTGTCTGTCAGTGGTTTCAAATAATTATATTTGATTTACCAAAGACACACAAATAGCAATTTCACATCCATCACATCCATAACAGAGAGTTGTCACATCCATAACCAAGCTTTTCCCTTATAAATGCAAAAATGTAATATAAAATAAAATCAATAATCTTTGTTCTACAGAGAGACAACTCTTATGCTTTTGATGAGCATTATTTCTTTTGGGTTGTGCAGTTTAATTTACAGAATTTCTACAAATGTTGTGTACTGTACTTTTTTTGGTCACATCCATGTCTCATGTTCATTTTCCTCATTTAAAGTCAAGTTTAAAGATTGATATGTTTCTGATCCCATAACTCTGTGCTGAGTTGTTCTGGAAAATATAAACCAATGTTTCAATATAATGTTAACATATTTTTTCTCTGTGAATGTATGTTTTCAGATTGTACTGCAAATGTCGCATCCATGGAATTGCTCAATGACAGGAGGGGAAGCAGAAAGGGAATAACGAATAGCATGTGAAGCAGTGAAAGACATGGCTCTGTCACCCAGCTTCATATTTCCAACACTGGAGTGAATGCAGAGACAGTGAGAGGAGTCTGGGTTTGAGGGAGAGATGTCAATGAAATGATTTCCTTGAGCTCCGGGGCTGATTGGCCAGTAGGGGCCGATTGTGGCCGCTTGACTGACAGGTCACAGGGCTGTCAAGTGGAAGCCAAAGGCTCTGTGGAGCGCGAAACATCGACTAATCTGAGCGCCCTAAAAACAAGCCATAGGACAATTTTAGAGACCACTTGATAATTCTCTGTGCTTTCTGTGGATTTATTAGGAATGTTTGAGGATGATGTTAATATTTGCTTTATTCTGTAAATGTCTGATATCATTAAATCCAAATAAAAATATTGTTATTAAGATTTTTTTTCAAATATTTGATTTTTTTTCAAATATTTGTTGTCATTTATTTTATTTCCCACCAAATATTCTCTTCTGAAGTTAAAAATGTTGAACAATTTAAAAGTATTATATGCCAATTATCAAAATAAACAGTACCAATGTTTTAACAATGCCAGTGTTATATATGCACATATAGCTATTCTCAGTGGTTTCTCTGGATTTATTAGGTATGGGTTTGAGGAAAATGTTAATGTTTTTTTTATCCTAAAAAGCTCTGATAACATTTCTTCATAAATCCAAATAAATATATAGTTATTTAGAGCTTTTTTGGTTTTCAAGAAATGACAAGTGGTCAGAATAACAAATGTTTGTTATAAGTTAAAAACATTATTCTACCCAAATATTGCTTTATATGGGTCCAACAGTATTCAAATACAGAAATTGTACAATCAAATATAAAACATCATGTTCATCATTGTATAATAATAATAATAATAATAATAATAATAATAATAATAATAATAAT
>CAIGQZ010007154.1:23119324-23139544 GCA_903798205.1 Danio tinwini
AGTCTGCAGTTAACAAGTCACTGACTCAAACGATTCATTCAGAAAGAGTCTGCAGTTAATAGGTGCGTTTGACTTCATGCAGCGCTGTGCAGGCCGATCGAATTCTGTCTTACAGCGGTGCATGCCAGTTAGAAATTTTGTCCAGATTGATTTCTGCACCGACACCACGTGACTGTCACATGTGGCATTAAAGTACCGCAACAGCGCTTCGAGATCAGATGACTGATTCAGCCGGTGCAGCATCCGACTGCAGGAGCTGCGATGAGGACACCGATATTACACAATTGGTCGTGTTTCGGGTTTATTATTGGACAAACTCAGATTTACAAATTTCAAAATAAACAATTAACTGTTTATACCCTCTCTATCTTGTACACATCATGCTTATTAAAAGACTATAAATATTTGACTGCATTATTATCTTTTGTTAAATCATTTGTACATAAAGTCTAGATTGTTTGTACAGGTTTATTTTCGACATTTTTGGACAGAATATTTACTGCATTCAGATCCATAAGCAAATTAAATGATTTATTTTAGTGAATAACCTAAATATTAGCTTAAATAAGTCTCAAGACTGGTTTATACTTCTGCGTTAAGTGATCGGTGTGACCCACGGTGCAAGCCTCGCGTGTAGCCGTGCATTTATACTTCTGCGCCCTATTTCTGTTTCTCTGCAATACACTTACAAAACGCTAGCAGGCAGTAGGTGTTTTTGTTTCTCTGAGTTGAGTTTCTTCGCTGGTGTTTAGTTTTTTCTGAACAATTCTTTAATGTACAAGTGGCTCAAATTCGCTGATTTTGAGGCAGGAACTGGCGGACGTGCAACAACTTTAATCATAAGGTAAACACAAAACAACAGTCTCTATCCGGAGCTCCTTCACGGGACTCCACACTTATAAACACTTGCTGCATCGGGCGTGCGGCTCTCACCTCCGCCCACACTCATCAGCGATACCAAGCCGACTAATCACAGAGCTTGTGCTACGCATACATTACATTTTTTGAGAGGTGCACGTCAACGTCGCCGATGGCCACAGCGAGGGGCTATGCGTCCACGCGTAGGCTGCGTTGTAGCATAAGCGTTCGCTTGACGCAGACGTATAAATCAGCCTTTACAGATTTGAAATAAAATAATTATCATCGTTGATCCTGCCACCCTAAAAGTTCCTTAACAAATTAAGTTAAATAACTATTTTATTAAATAATTATAAAATGATTTATATGATTTTAATATATATATATATTTTTTTCCTGTCTAGCCATTTATGCACAAGTTTTAAAAGTGATATTGATGTAACTGCTCCTGGGAAACTTCTTCTTAAAGTGTAGCTCACATATTTTAAAGTCCTTTTGTTCGATCTTTTTGGCATAAAGTGCTTTTTTGAAAATGCTTTCATTATCCAAAAAAAATCTTAATCATTGTTTAAGACTTAATCAAAACACCTTGTTTTGAGTTTTACACTAATATATATCGAAAAGTTTTATATCTATAAATGTAAACAAATGCAAACCCCTTTTTAGCATACTCAAAAAAAAGTATAAGCCTCAAGAGGGATGTTTAAACACCTAAAATGTGTGCATATTGCTTTGTATTTAATAAGCCTATTCATGTTTATGTTTATGTTACCCTCTTGTTTCCCCTTATTTCTCTAATGCGTTTATTTATTTCATAATTCCCTTATTGATTAAAAATGACCCGTTTTATATGTACTGTAAATTTTTTGTTGTTATAAATAAAAAAAAAAAAAATTATGATGACGGCATGTGATCAGTCATCATGACTGCCGCAACTTTGAGCCTCGAAGTGTCCGGCTGTCCGGCTTGACGGTTCCATTTTTTTTAACTCCACCCCGGCACCTAACGACTTACTGAATTCAAATGATTCATTCAGAGTCTGCAGTTATTGACGTACTGATTCAAGCGATCCATTCAGAGAAAGTATGCAATTAATGACTCACTGATTCAAAAGATTAATTTAGAGAGAGTCTGCAGTTAACGACTCACTGATTTAAATTACCTATTTGGAGTATCGATCCCTCTCTTTTAACGTCAATTTGATATTTCAGCCCCTCTTACCGTTAGTTTGCTAAAAGGGAAAGATGTGCCAACAAGTAAGCCCCACCTCTACTCAATATTCAGTTTTAGTTGGAAGTACATACACATAACATAATAAAAGTCTCTGCGACATCCAATTCACATGGACTTTATGATTAAATTAAAAAACTTATGCACTTTGATTCAAGCTAAATCTTTATATTTCCACCAATTCTTAATATTTATCATGTCTGTAGTATTACCTGTGCTGTTTTTCCAAGCGCTTAATTTGTGTACTTCACCACTAAACACATAGCACATCAGTAGAGTTTACTCACCGAGGGTTTGTCCAGCAAGCACACGTCCATTTTCTCCAATGACGGCTCCACGTGCGTGTCTCTCATTGGCATACTGAACAAAAGCGTAGCCTTTGTGGACCGAGCAGCCCAACACACGTCCGTATTTAGAGAAGATGGTCTCGACGTCGCTCTTCTTCACCACTGCTGTGTTCAGGTTGCCGATAAACACACGTGAGTTGATGGATTTGGGGTCATTTTTGTTGGTAATGTTGCTCGTCTGGACTTTCAGTGACATCTTGTATTAATTGTGAACTCCAATCTAAGGAGAAAACAAAAAAGATCACCTGAGTTTAGACCAATGGCTTTATAACATACAGCTACGGAAAAAAATAAAGGTTTTATTATGTGTTTGAGAAAAATTGGCATTCTAATAAAAACATCCTAATAAAAACATTAGCACTTTCCCTGTCAGAAATTACAATTGGTGAAAATAATGGTAACACTTTATAATACCTACACACTATGAATCCTCTGTTAAGCATTAACACAGGGGTGCTCAACCTTATTCATAGATATTTACATTAGATGTCGCCTACCCTACTGTTGCCTATTGGAAGGAATGCGTCAATAGAGCTGCCATTATAGTACAGGGTAGCGCTCCTTTGAAATGAATGCAGGACCAAGGTGAAGTGGACTGTGGCCATCCAAAGCCAGAGAAATACACATATACACATCTATGATCGGGAGTTTTCTCAGGTGGTCCGTATGCAAATTTTTTTTTTAAATTACGAAATATTATAATTTTACATCACTTTTCTACATTGATGGATGTGACCACACGGGCATTCCTGACAAAGAGTGAGTGTTTGTGTGCATGGAAATGCATTACCCTCCTTCCCTGTTTAATTTGATATAATCCATGTCTTGAAACACACCCCCTCTCCTGCTTTCACCTCTCATTCTGACGGAGGGAGAGATACGTTTGTGAATGAATCTTCGTTATGAACGACTCGTGACAATAATACAAGTTTCTGGCAGCGCCGCGTCTTCTTGTCATATTTTATAACATTGTTTGCTTATTTTATTCAACAAAACTAGTATATGCTTAGTATTTAGTGCGAGTTGGTGCTACTTTGTCTTATGGTCACTGCAGTATTAGACTGTATTATCATCAATAACATTACTTTATTAAGCACAAAAGTTCATAACATACAAAAACATAAAAAAACTAATTCTTACCTATGAAATGTGATGACTTTGTGATTTGTTTGCTCGTTACTACACCCGTACACAGCGCTTAAGTCCAGCATCTTCACATTGGCACACTGTCTTGACTAGTGCGATTGAATGACGTTTGTCCTAGGAGCACTGTATCAATGTGGCGGCGCTATTGACGCATGCTCAGGGTCTCTATGTGATATCTAGTGTATGTATCTATGAACCCTACTCCTAGAGATCGACCTTCCTGCAGTTTTCTGTTGCAGCCCATATCAAACACACCTGCCTGTAATTATCAAGCGCTCCTCAGGTTCTAATTAATTGGTTCAGGTGTGTTTGATCAGATTTGGAGCTGAAATCTGCAGGAAGGTCGATCGCCAGGAACAGGGTTGGTCACCCATGCATTAAAGCGCACCTAGGTTACAATTTTTTCCAGATTTAATATAAGTCTTTTGTGTCCCTCGAATGTGTCTGTAAAGTTTCAGCTCAAAACACTCATCAGATTATTTATTATAGCTTTCACTAGCTTGTGTTTTATAGCTCTCAACAGATTTTTGCTGTTTTTGTGTACTGGGCCTTTCAGTCTAGTCCTCCCCGCCCACCGTTTCCTTGTGCCTGTCAGTGTGCCTCAGTCTCCGCCCTCGGCTGCCTCAGACAACTGACAGACATAGAGGAAGCAGATCTCACGTAACGTTTGTGAGAAATACTGCAGTAAGACCTTTACCATTGAGTATTTGATGCATTTGTTGTGTGGAGCTGCAGGATGAGTTACACACGATGTCGTTACAAAGTTCACGCACAGACACAGACACACACACAGCGCAGACACACAGGCAGGCACATACATATAGAGCGCGCGTTTAGCTTTGCACTGTCTTTGCACGCAAATGTGACAGGATACAGGTTAATATCCACTGCTGTATGGATATCTGTTACGTTAATGTACAAAATAAACCTGATTTAACATCCACAAACCGGGATTGAAGCTTCTTCTTTTCTAATTGTACTGACAAGCGGCTGTGTTGATGAAGCAAAGCTGAAGTAAATCGCTGTAATTCATTACACACATGCTCTGTTTTAAAACATTTTAAACGTGTAAAACTCACTCTTGATCACATTTGATGATGATTGATGATCCTAGCGAACTGAACAGACATTTTATTTACGGTTGATTTGCGCACATCCTGTCTTGTGGATATGATTATACGCGTTACTACGGAGACATGTTAATATGCAGCTGTCAATCAATTCGGTGGGCAACCTACGCACTCCTACGTCAAGTTGCGGTCGGTCTTAAAACTGATCCAATTGTTCCACCGTTTTTATGTTGTTAAATTGAAAAAAAAAGCACTGGGTGTGTTTATATCACTCCAATATGACGGTCTATACACTATACCTACACATATGTCTGTCCAAACAGCTTGAAAAGTAGATTTTTCACCATAGGTGCCCTTTAACAAATAGTGAATCTACAGTATTATCTGGTAAGTATTAACTCTACATTAATAGACTTTAGTAAGCAATTTATAACTGCAGATATAAATGCTGTATTCCTTACTTATAAGCACATTTATAATGTGCTTGGTTGTGTTTTCATACTTGATTACATATTAATTGTTCAGTATTGCATTATTTACAAATCATTTGTATTTAAGAGTAGTTGGTGGCTTTTAGAATAATTCAGAATGAGTTAATAAATGATTAATAAACTTTTCAAATCAACATTTATATATTATATTATTCAGGCATATAATAATGGTTACAATGTATGTTAATAAATGCTTTATAAACTCATCTTCATGCAGTTGTGTGACCTAATCTAAAGTGAGGACTATTTATGCTTTATAAATCCCTTATAAATGACAATTAAAGGCTCAGTATCACACAAAAAAGAAATCTTTGCAATCTTATTTAAAAAAATTACACTACTGTAAACTAACATTGCTGAATAACAGGAGTGTTAAAATACAATTAGAAATAAATACAATTAAATAAAATGAGATAAAACAACAACAATATATTAATTTAACAATATATTAACATGCAACATTTCAATGTTATTTAGGGATGTTTAAACTGTACAGTAATTTTATTTTAGCTAAGATTGCAAAGATTTATTTTTCATTTGAAGTACAGTTGTGTATGAATAATGTTGTTTATGTTATTTTTTCCTGTTTAGAATATAACTGAGCCTTTAATTGTCATTTATATAGGACATCTGATGTGTGATTGTTCTTTCTTACGGCCTATCATTAACACTTTGATCAGTGTGCTAATAACAGCGCTGTCTGCTTTTACTGCACAGGCTGTATCCGCTGTTGCTCATGAGAAATGGAGTCCATTAGATGTGCTGTGAGGGTGTCAGAAGAGCTTTGATCATTTTTTCATTAATTAGACGATATGTAGGTCAGGGGGTGTCCGTGATCGGGATGATTCATAGGGTAATGTTTGCTCAAGGGCAAAATCAGCACCTTTAGGACTACACATATGTACGCCTAAATGTTATATCACTCTAGATCTTGATTGTGCTGGCTTGGCTAGTACTGAACTGTACAGCATTACCTGTTTATTTTTTCCATTTTGGGAGGAAAATTTTGTTCATATGTGGTTTCAACAACCAGATGCATTTAGACCTGTGCAAATAGATATGTAATGCATTTGAGACCACCTCCAGAAGTGGTTTAAGTAGGGATGTAACGATTCACCTGACTCACGATTCGATATGATTCACAATACTAATAAGTATGAAGAGCCCTTTCATTTTTTTCTTAAAGGGCCACAAAACCCCCCTGTCTCAGTAGGGTGTTTTCACACCTCTAGTTTGGAAAAAGTCAGGAAAGTGGATGTGTCCAGCTCTGTTTAGGTGGGAGTGTCGGGGGAGGGAAAGAGGGAAGGGCAAAACAAACACACAGACACAGGTAAGAAAGACATTGACTGTGTTTACATGGACATCAGTAATCAAATTATTTGCCAAATTATTAATTTGTCGACTTTAACTGCAGTTTGGCACTTTCACTTTTTATTCAGGAACATTTCCTGCATGTCCCCCGTGACAAACAAGATATTGGATGCAAGGAACTGCTGGAAGAATGTAGATTTAATGGAATGTTTGATACCGCACGGCGAATGAGAGAAAAAAAAACTCTGCATTTCTCAGTAACTTAGATACACTCTGTAGGTAGCGTCAGAAAGCCGTGTGTGTATAGACTATTCTGTCACAAAATGCGGCGAAAATCCTACATGACGGTAATAGTTTGATTGCAGTGTTAATGTACTGTAAACTCAGTTGTTAAATCATTTTGACTATGGTATGTCGATACAAACTATCTTTGCCATCTGAATAAACAAACAAAGACCACTGATCGCACACTTATCAAATCTGTAGAGACAGGACAATCAACACCAACTGGAGCTGCGTCTTTTTTTAAAGGGTCACGAAACACCAAAACACATTTTATGAGCTGTTGACAATCATATATGTGTCCCACACTGCTATAAACACTATTAGGACAATTATATTGCACAAAAAAGTGAAAATTGGTTGTTTTTGCGTTATTTCGAGCAAATTTGTTCTTCCGGTTTGAAACAAATTTTTGAAGCTGCGTCACGGCCATGAGATCCTTGCGTGTAAATCCAGAGTGGAGATTGGCTGTCTGTACCTGGCAGTACATCATGTTGTCTCTGAGGGTGCGACATTAATTCATGAGAAAGACTTTGTTCAAACCAATCAGCTCGCTCTATTGTGTATGACGTGAAATTTCATTAATATGCATGATAGCTTCGGAGACCTGTTACTGTGTTCAGACGACAGAGAGACGCCACGCTGTGTTGCCAAAACAAGTGAAAGAACGAGAATTTGGAGACACTGGTCATCAGTTAGTGCGCTGTGTTTATTAATGTGCTGCAGCAAAGGTTTTGTTTTAATTTTCCCGCTGTGAGAGCGCTGCTGAACTCATGTGGATTACAGTGCACGCGACAGAAATGCGTTTGTAAGGAACATTTTTACCCGAGAGCTTTTCGCATCTGGAAATGGTGAAATCTGGATTTGCCGCTCGTCTCCTTAAAAAAAGACACAGTTCCAGAGTGACTGTCCTGTCTCTACAGATTTGGTAAGTGTGCGATCAGTTCTTTGTTCATTCAGATGGCAAAGTTAGTTCATATTGTCAGCAGTGCTCTTTCAGTGTTTAAAGACATACTATAGTCAAAATGATTTAGTTACAAAGTTTACAGTATGTTAATATCACTGCAATAGTATAGTACAATATTATAGACTGAAAGATCCGCTGCAAATGCTGCTCTCCGAATGTAAACATGATCCAACTATTCCCGTCGTGCAGGATTTTCGCCGCATTTTGTGACAGGATAGTCTATACACACACGGCTTTCTGACGCTACCTACCGAGTCATCTAAGTTACCGAGAGATGAGGATTTGTTTTCTCTCATTCGCCGTGCGGTAACAAACATTGGATTAGCAGTTCCTTGCATACAATATGTCGTTTGTCAAAGGCAGCAGGCAGGAAATGTTCCTGAATAAAAAGTTAAAAGTGCCAAACTGCAGTTAAAGTCGACAAATTAATATTTTGGCAAATACTTTGTTTACTGATGTCCATGTAAACACAGTCACTGTCTTTCTCCCCTCATATGTGCCCAAACAGAAACTCCCTTATTTGCAAATCCTTCCCTCTTTCCCTCCCCCGACACTCCCACCTAAATGGAGCTGGACACGCCCACTTTTCCTGACTTTTTCCAAACTAGAGGTGTGAAAACAGCCTGCTGAGACAGGGGGTTTCATGGCCCTTTAAAGGAGACGAGCGGCAAATCCAGATTTTATCATTTCCAGATGTGAAAAGCTCTCGGGTAAAAAATGTTCCTAACAAACGCATTTCTGTTGCGTGCACTGTAATCCACACGTGAGTCCAGCTTCGCTCTCATAGCGAGGAATCGAAAACAAAATCTTTGTTGAAGCACATTTATAAACACAACACTGACGACCCGTGTCTCCAAACTATTTTTCTTCTTCCACTTGTTTTGGCAACACAACGTGGCGTCTCTCTGCCGTCTGAACACTGTAACAGGTAAAAACGTTTTAGAAGATATCATGCATATTAATAAAGTTGCACCTCATTCACAGTAGAGCGCACTGATTGGTTTGAACCAAGTCTTTCTCATGAATTAATGCTGCACACTCAGAGACATCACGTTGTACTCACAGGTACAGACAGCCACTCTCCTTGCTGGAATATGCAGCTTTAAAAATTAGTTTCAAACCGAAAGAACGAATTTGCTCAAAATAACGCAAAAACAACCAAGTTTCACTTTTTAGTGAAATATATGTGTCCTAATAGTGTTAATAGCAGCGTGGGACACATATATGACCCTCAACATCTCAAAAAATGTGTTTTGGTGTTTCGTGACTCTTTAAATACTGCACTTTTTTTGCAAAATAATACATTTTCTACTATAAATAAAATAGTATTTTCAAAACAAATCAATAAAAAATTATAAAAAAAAACAAAAGAAGACTCATTAATATAAACAAACTAAAACCATGACTGTGCTGGGATATTACCTTTTTAAAAAGAAATATCAGCATATCTGTGTTTTCTGGCATAAGCTAAGATCTTTGCACATTTACAATGTCCCCCTTTGAAAAAAAACTCTTCACTGGTGGCTGAGATGGCTGGTGTGAAGAGGAAAGCCTTTCCTAAACCAGAGAGCAGTGTGTACAGAGGTGGTCAGTAGCCCCTTCTGCTCCAGGGGACTGGCCACTGGCATAAAATACTGATTATAAAATAACTAATAATATGGTAGAAAGAGACAGGAGTTGAACATGATTATGAAGGCGAGTAATCATTATTACTTGTATAATTCATTAGTATAAGTATCAGTGTGATATACTTAAAAAGAGATGATCTTGAACATTTTTAAATATTCAATATTAATAAGCAAATAATTAAAATATGCATAAACTAATTTAAAAAAGGAGAGGGTAAAATAGCCTAATATCTGGTTCTGTAACAGCACAGCTTTCTCTTTCAGTCTGAAAAACATCTTCACACTTTGGATATGAAAACACTGATGCACGGTGTGATCTCCGTGACACTTGTTGGAGCAAGTGGAGCTGCAAATCATCCGGACCGCTTGGTTTACCCTATTAATAGCTATTTTGCATATAGACGTCAGTGACCGTAGTTTTTCCACTGTGCTGACAATTCATGTGCATCATATTTGTTGTTCTGTTAGTGTAAGTAAACGTCTTTTTGCAGTATTTGCACACAGTTTGTGTTTTGTCTGGGGCACTTCACCGCTGTCATTTTATTCTGCTGCTCCACTTCTTGATCACCACTGATGTGCAGGTAAAGCGAACTTGCGCCTGTAAACACAGCGCCCCCTCTGTTAAAAATATTATTGATATTAATTCAACATTTCTATTGATTTAAATCGTCACATATTTTAATCGATTTTAAATCAACTCACTGTGAATCATTACATCCCTAGGTTTAAGTGATCAGATTCACATCCGTTTCATATGCATTTCTGGGTGGCATTTACACCAGCAAATTAGGATAGCTATCTAATCAGAAGAAAATGCATGACATAATCAGGTGTAAGCAGCACCAAGTGGTTAAGCAAAGCTGCTTAAAAGTTATAAAGTTAAATTAGAACTGACTAAATATAAGCAATACGCAATTTCGCAATTTAATAAACTTTTCTCACATTTAAGAGTCAGGTTCACTCACACCCAGAAGCAACCATTTTAAAAATAATTCAAGATGATATTGATTTGACAGAGTT
The DNA here is from genome assembly GCA_903798205.1 of Danio tinwini. Classification (NCBI taxonomy): domain Eukaryota; kingdom Metazoa; phylum Chordata; class Actinopteri; order Cypriniformes; family Danionidae; genus Danio; species Danio tinwini. The sequence goes on from CAIGQZ010007154.1 coordinate 23,129,675, forward strand.
TACAAAGAGCTAGCATTGTTTCCCTAAACTACTTCTATTAAAACTCTTAATAAACTGTTATTAAATTGAATTATGTTTTATCATTTTAATTAATTAGCCATGTTCTTTTGATTACTACACTTCATCCTAACCATCAAAATGGAACCAATAAACGATATTGATATGATGAACGATATCACAATAGTCCAGCAAACCAGTCAGAGGGGTTTTGGAATAGCCTCCGATTTCAAAAGTCTGCATTTTAGTTAGTCTACACTGAAACTGAACACCATAACCATTATAAAACTTTTATGTTTTGAATACATCAGTGTAAACAGCACCTAAGTTGAATGTACTTGGAATGGAGAATGTTTCTAAATGGACAGGGCAATGGTGATGATTTAGAAGCTGAATCATGAATTATATGCTATGTGCATGCTTTCCCCCCTGTCACTGACTACATATAAATAGACTTGAATGTCCTTGTTTACTACACCATGTGTGTTGTAAATCGTAGTAAATCTGTCATCATATAAAGCCACAGTGGCTCATCTAAAAAAAAAATAACTCTCCATAAAGTTTTTCCAAAGTTTTGTTCATCTTTTCAGAGCAAAAAAAGATATTTAGAAGAATGCTGGCAACCAGGTAGCTTACTTTACACATCGACTTCTATAGTACGAAAAGTTAATGCTTCTGTCTAGTGTTTGATTACTGATATTCTTCAAATATCTTCAGTAATGTTCAGAAGTGAAACTTAGTTTATTTTTATGCAGTTCTTTGCACAACACAAAAAGAAAATACTACAAAACAATTTAACAATGTCTATGAGTAGTAATTGAATGTTTGCCTCGACTATCTATCTCTGTATGGGCAACTATACTCTAAAATGTATCTGTTAATTAACAGTTTCTGTATTTTGTGATTCACAGATGTTTTCTGTTTATTTATGGTTGTGAATTGCATTGTGGGAGTTTTATCTCTGCTCTGTCGACTTTTGATGTTGAAAATTCAACTCAGAATTTTGAACAGAGTGACTTTTATTGAGATTTTAGTAGTTTGAGACAATAAATTGTTTGAGAAATAATATATAAAGAAATAAGTTTGTAAAATAACAGAAAATGTACTGGCAGCTGATTACCAGGTTTTTGAACCGTAATATGCAACATCAACCCAGGCAATATAATCTCTCTTTAAACTAATAGAAATGTCAATAAGTCACTTTTACAAACTTTAACATCAAAAGCTTTTAGATGAAAACTCAAGGTCCCATAACAATTCAAAAGCATAATTAAGTGAAAAATACGGAAAACTGTAAATTGATAGATACTTTTTACACTGTATGGTCAGTTTGCTCAGTAGCTTACCTTGTACACTGTTGTACTTGTGATTGAGAGCTCTTGAGTTTGAGTCCAGTGAAGCACACTTCCACAGAAGAGATAAAAGCAATGTAAAATCAAGATAAAACTATTTGTTTGCAGTGCACTTTTTCTCTCACATTTGCTTTTGAAAACACTACTGGTTGGGTTTAGGTCAGTGATTCAATCTTTAATCTGTACGACAAGCCCCACCTTCTCATAAAACGAGCACAAGAAGAACATACATCTGTACAACAAAACGTATCTCAGATTAGATTTGCAAAAATGTAGACAGCACCGTCTAATGGCCACAACGGAATGAACCGCTAACTATTCTAGCATATGTTTTCCACAGTGGATGCCCTTACAGCCACAAATACGAACTGGCCCAGTTGGGGCTCGAACCAGCGACCTTCTTGCTGTAAGGCGATAGTGCTAACCATTGAGCCACCTAAAATGTTACATTTTGTAAAAATATAGGCTGAGGCACATATTTCCAATGATTCCTGTGCTGGAATTGCAACCCTCAATCGATAAAGTTTTCCTCCAAGAAGTCTCTGCTTGGCTTCCCATAGGTTTTTATGGTAAAGGGACAAAAGAGGAGCATTTGTACCCTATTATAAGGACAGAACAGATGTCTGAGGTTAAAAGGCATGGTGTTTCTGACCGTTGCAGAAGTGGCCCACCGCTGTTCCTTATTAGCAGCGTCGAAGAGCCGCTGAATGTGAAATCAGACCACCCTGCAAACCTTTCAGGGTCAATTGACTGTGTCCCAGGTACGACAGAAATAAGGTCTGTGTGAGTCCGTGCAGACCTCTGACAGCGCTAATCACACAACATTTTCAGAGCGAGGAACAGGAAGGTCATTTAGTGCGAAAGAGACGTTTCTCCTCTAATTACGAGCGCCTCTGTATATCTCACATGGCTAGGGATTGTACAAGTCTTTGAAGCTCACGCCGTCTTTCTTATAATGACTTGGGCAATAAAGGGTTTTGAACTGTGCATTTTGCTGCTATCATCACACTCGCAGCCAATTCATTGCTTTGCTCAGACGCGCCTGGAAAATCCTGCCTCTGCGGGACTCATTAACACCTGTTAAAGAGTTTCTGAAGACTTTGGTTATTGGAAGTGTCAAAAGGTTTCGGATGGTGGATGGTAATGAAATGATCGATTAGACTGGGAAAACAATGGAGCGGATTCCTCCATCATGCCATGTTGGACAGCATCCTGACGGAAATCATTCAAGCGGCTGAAACACTCACACTACCTCCGGCTAACTTAATGAGCTGTGGGTTTACAGCGTGCCCATTTTTCCTCATTATGTCATTCAAACAATTAACCCATTTGAGCGTGTTATTTTGCATGAGTTTAAACAAAAAATGAACAACAAGGATGCATCAATGAGATGTTTTTGTTGTATAAAACAAAATGAAAAAATACAATCTGAAGCATGGAAACATTCTAGAAATAATGTCAGATTTGGACAAACCCAAATGCTGGGTTGATATTTTTTAAATAATATTTTAATTAATGATGTTTGTGCTTTACCCACAATAAAGTTGATTAAATAAAAATCTACACTGTTAACAATTTCCTGTAGAATCTACAGTAACTTACCATAAATCAATTACAGCAAAAATACTGTTACATTTAAAGCACCTTATATCATGAGTTATATGCATTTACAGTATTGTAAATATTTACTGTAAAATTTACAGCAAGTTACTGGCGAGCTGCTGTCAGCAAGATACTGTAGATTCTACAGGAAATTGTTAACAGTATAGGGTTTAATTTAATCAACTATATTGGAGGTAAAACTCAAATGTTGGCTTGATTTTCTTATCACTTTAAATACATTTTTTAACCCAAATTCTTGTGTTTTACCCACAATGCAGTTGATTAAATTAAGCCCAACACAATTTAACAAATTTGTTAACAATTTCCTGTAGAATTTACAGTAACTTACTGGCAGCAGTTTGCCAATTACTTACAAATCAATTACAGCAAAAATACTGTATTAACATTTACAGCACCATTTATCTTGCTGTATATGCATTTACAGTATTGTATATCATTACTGTAAAATATACAGTAATTGTCCAAAATGCCACTTCAAAATACAGTAACATACTGCATAACTGTCCTACGGTTAAATAGAGTTTACATTACAGTTAAATACAGTGTAATTTACAAAAATCGCTAACAGTGTAAATAAACGTAAGATTGTGGGCGATTAAGCAGAGAAAATAAAACAAGAGACATCAAATGCGGAATGAAAACATTGTGAACCGATTGCTTCATTCACTTCCTCCAACTCTCTCTCTTAAAGGGGAAAACCACCCCGTCACTTCCAGCTCAGAACTCTTAAAGGGGAAACACATCAAGAACAACTGGTGAATTCTGTCACATGTATAAATGTATGCGCCACAGGATAATAATAATAATAATAAAAGATGATTGAATGTTTGGGGTTGGTAAAATTATGCTTTCATTTTTTTTTGACAAAGAATACAGTAAAAACAGTAGCCTAATATTGTGAGATATTATTATAATTAAAAAAGGATTTTCCTTTGCAATATAATCTAAAAGCTCATTTATTCTGGTAGTGATGATGAGCTGAATTTCCATCATTATTACTCCATCATCACCTGATAATTCAGAAATTACTCTAAAATGCTGATTTTCTGCTCAGGAAATAATTATCAATATTATCAATGGTGAAAAGAATTGTGCTGCTTAACCATTTCAAAGAAACCACCACTGTATCCAGAATTCAAATGCCAAAGCTTCAAAAGACTTTCCTGTCTTTACTCATTCATTCATTTTCCTTTGGCTTAGTCCCTTATTAACCAAGGAGGTCTCTACAGCAGAATGAACTACCAACTATTCGCACATGTTTTACGCAGCCAATGCTCTTCCAGCTGCAACCCAGTACTATGAAACACCCATACACTCTCACATGCACACAAACACACACTTATACACTATGGACAATTTTGTTTAGTCAATTCACCTATAGTGCATGTCTTTAAACTGTAGGGAGAAACCGAAGCACCCTGAGGAAACCCACGCCAACGCGGGGAGAACATGCAAACTCCACACAGAAATGTCAACTGGCCCAGCTGGGACTCAAACCAGCGACCTTCTTGCTGTGAGGCGAACCACTGTGCTGCCCCTTTTTTCTGTTAATGTAGAATAAAAGTATTATATCAAATGATATAAACAAAAATGTTTGCAGTTGCTCTTTTTACAGCATCATTTGTTCTTTTTGCACGTTCACAGCTCAGGTCTGTTTATCATGTATTACAACGAGGCACAGCCGGGGTCCAAATGATTAAAGAACATTTACAAGCCTTTTATCAAACTGTATTTTGCATTATTTTCCTTTAAAAAAAGGAAGAAGAAGGGATTACTTAGCTGTTTTCTGTCTGTGCAGCAGGCATCCTGTGAGATGAAACCTCTCATCAAACATTTATGCAATAATTCTGGTGATTTAATACCAGTAATATATCACAAATGTTTCACCACAGAGAGCTAAAAGAAGTAAAAGGTATATTTTCAATGTAAAAAAATTCTGATGATAAAATATATACATTTTATATTATATTTATATTAAATTTATATTAGATTAGATTTAAAGGGCACCTGTTTGGCACCGGTAAGCTGTTTGGACAGAAATGTGTGTATGTATAGTATGTCCACTGTTATATTTGAGTGATATAAACACAATAAGTCTCTTTTTTTATTTCCTGAAGTTAAAACAGGATCCAAATCCCTCCCATTTTAAGGCTCACTGCAATGTGACATAGGAGTGTGATTTTCCTCACCCACCGAATTGATAGACAGGCGCCATGTTTCTATAATAACATGTATACACAGATCCACAGAACTTTTTTTTGTAATTAAAATGGGATTAAAATATCTGTTCCAACTCTCTGTGATTTTTATAAGTTTAAAACATTTTAAAACAGAACATGTTTGTAATAAATACAGTAAAATCACTTTAATTCTTAACCACTATAATCACAATGGCTGCATGGTGTCAGTAAACGTGCAAATATATGTGTGTGTGTGTACTGCAAACAACATTTGTAAGAGATTCATCGTTTCAGAAAGGCTTGAATAAACTCCACCACAAATACATCAAATAAACTTACTTGGTATTTTTGACTAATGAGCTGTATTTTAGTGTCATCCCAGTCTGTCTCTATCACTGACTGCTGTTTATCTGATGTATTGCATGAGAAGCAGACACGCACGTCGAAGCAGTGGGCGGGGAGAAGCAGCTTATTCGGATTTAAAGCCACAGGCTACAAAAACAGCTACACTATACTCAGACACCAAAATGGGCAGATTCTACATAATATAATAAATTATCTGATGGGTATTTTGAGCTGAAACTTTACAGACACAACCTGGAGACACCAAAAGCATATCTTACCTCTTGTAAAAAGGGGTAAAATAGGTGCCCTTTAAGCACAGACCCACACAGACAACTGAATTACATACAGTGCTCAGCACAGGGGCGTTGCTAGACCCAATTTACTGGGGCACGTGCCCCAGTAAAAATCTCCAGTGCCCCAGTAAATGCTTTGAGATATGATTAACTGCAAGTGTATGTATTAGGAGGGGTAATATTTTCTATGTGCAACCGAACCAACGCTGGTAAAAGCAGTGTAGTTTAATCAAAAAGCAAACTGACGCATGTCTGCATGTGCGCAGAAAACCACACCCACACAGCGCTCCTGCTGGACCCTGACGCGCTGTTCTTCTTCTCCCTGTGTGTGTCCCGGTTGTTAACATGCACGGCGAAAAAAATACCCGCTGCTTACGCGCCGCTCATGCGTTGTGAAACCAGCATTAACAGCCTTTTATGCAGAGGTGACGGCACACAGTGAGTTTTGCAAGTCGACAAAACTAATGTTTAAACAATATGATGGTGATCATACTAAGCATGCCGACTGCTAGATTTTTTTTGCATGAAGCACAAAGGAGGGATGCAGTCAGGGAGGTAAAACTTAATAAGCCTAATTCTCTGTCATGTGTCAAGTCTAAAGACAACAGATAATTAAACATCTTTTTTGTATAGTATAGAATTGCCTATAGAATTTCATTCAAATTTAATTATTATTCATGCAAAAGATTTTTTAAATGATCTTAGCATATCACTCCAGTTGTGCCTTTACATTATTTTCCAGTTACTTATTAATTTGATTCAAAATAATAATTGAATAACTGTATAATAATAGTAATAATTACTATCCCAGTAGAGCTTTATGTCTAGCAACGCCCCTGGCTCAGCATATATAAGTATACCCCTCAAATATCTCTCTTTTAAATTCATATTTTCTACAGGATGCTTTACAATAATATATTTGTGCATATTTGTACATTAGTAGGGGTGTGAACATACACTGGTCTCATGGTTCGGTTCGGTTACGATTATCATGCCATCGATTCGGTTCAATTCAATATCTCCTTGCATCACGGTGCATTGACGATGCTTTCTATACATAATTCGATTTTTTCTTCACAACACAAGATTTTTTTTTATTAAACTCTATAAGTATATTAATATTATATATCATTTGTAATACAATTGTGTCCTTTAATACAAGCAGTCAGATATAATAATTTTACTTGCTCAAAGAAAACACGTTTTTTAATGTAATAGATAAAACTCCACTACATGCAAAGAACAGCATGAGCATTTATAGCAAATAAACTAATGTAAATATTATCCTGCTTGCTTTTTGAGTGCTGTCAAGCGAGTTATTACACTCCTATGATTGGTCATTGTCTTCACCCGCTCAATAGAAAGGGCTGCGGTTGGCTTTAAAACTGTCAGCTCTGTTCATTGATGAGTGACTGCCAAGGTTACAGTCTATATATGCATAATATGCGATTATCATAGGTAATTCATAATAGACATGGTGGAGAAAACTCGCAACACAGCCACGTGTCTGGATCCACAAGTATCGCTTTAACTGCCGAGAGGAGAGGAAAAGTTACCTCACGAACACGCCAGCGAGTCAAATGTCCAAAGTGTGTGTGAGAGAGTGAGAGAGAGAGGGAGAGGGAGGCAGAGATGGAGTTTTACAGCATTTCTCCCTAGTAGTAAAATAGCGGCTCGTGCTGTACCTTCTTCTGTGTCAGTGAAAGACTGTCCAGCAAACTCACAAGCAGTGAATTGTGCACAAATATTATGCTTTTTAAGTAGTGGAGTAGTGGGAGAGTTTTATTTACTCACCCTTGTCTCCTTTGCCATAGTATTCTACTGCTACATAGCGCATAGGAGATATATGACGTCAGTGCGTAATAACCAGTTATGATCTATTACTGAACCGATACCGAATTGTCCGCATCTGCATCATGGTGCATCGAAGAAACAATTAATTATGACACCCCTATACATTAGATTAGTCAGTATTGAAGCCAAATATGGAACCAATCTAACAAAGTACTTTACGATAAAGACCCAAAAATGATATGTTAGCGAAAAATATTAAATAAGAAATTTACAAATAAAATAAATCAAGAGAAAATAAAAATATATTAAATTTTGTTGAAATTTCGTAGTTTGTAATTTTTTTGCAATATTTTGCTTCAATTTAGATTTATTATCTTTTTATTTCTAAAGACGTTTGAACACTTACAGTTGAAGTCAGAATTATTAACCCCTCTTTGATTTTTTTTTTTATTATTTCCCAAATGATGTTTAACAGAGCAAGGACATTTTAACAGTATGTCTGATAATATTTTTTCTTCTGGAGAAAATCTTATTTGTTTTTATTTCAGCTAGAATAAAAGCAGTTTTTAATTTTTTAAATACCATTTTAAGGTCTTTTATTATTAGCCCCTTTAAGCTATATCTTTTTTTCGATAGTCTACAGAACAAACCATCGTTATACAATAACCTGCCTAATTACCTCAACCTGCCTAGTTAACCTAATTAACCTAGTTAAGCCTTTAAATGTCACTTTAAGCTGTATAGAATTATCTTGAAAAATATCTAGTCAAATATTATTTACTGTCATTATAGCAAAAATAAAATAAATGCGTTATTAGAAATGAGTTATTAAAACTATTATGTTTAGAAATGTGTTGAAAAAATATTTTCTCTGTTAAACAGAAATTGTGGGAAAAATAAACAGGGGGGCTAATAATTCAAGGGGGCTACTAATTCTGACTTCAGCTGTATATGTTTAATAAATCAGTTTTTGTTCAAATGCATCAAAAATATGACCCATATTCCCTGAAAAATGGATAAAAATATTAATTTTTAAAATGTGATGTACTCATTTATGCTGAGCACTGTACACTCTCTGAAATAAAGGTACCGGAGCTGTCACTGGGCCAGTACCTTTTTAAAGGATACATATTTGTACCTAAATAGTCCACAGTGGTACCTAAAAGGTGCATATTAGTACCCAAATCTACCTAAAGAGTACATTTTGAAAAGGTACTGCCCCAGTGACAGCTCCCGTACCTTTATTTTAGAGAGTGTACTGTAAGACAGATCTGCACATTTCAAAATGCATTAACTGATTAATTATGAGCATTAATAGATGAATTAGGATAACTATAAGAAAAATGCATTTATTAACATGAACAAACAATGAACAATACAGTATACGTTCATGTTAGTTACCATTATTAATGAAAATACAGTCGTTCATTGTTAGTTCATGTTAATTCATTATTTATTAATGTTAACAAGCACAACATTGGAATTTAATAATGCATTAGTAAATGTTGAACTATGATTAATAAATGCTGTACAAGTATCATTTATTATTAGTTAACGTTAGTAAATACAATATTCATTAATTCATTTCCTTTTTGGCTTAGTCCCTTCATTAATCAGCGGAATGAACCGCCAACTTATTCAGCGTATGTTTTACGCAGCGGATGCCCTTCCAGCTGCAACCCATCCCTGGGAAACATCCATACACACTCATTCACACACATACACTACGGACAATTTGGCTTACCCAATTCACCTATAGCGCATGTCTTCCTTTGGACTTGTGGGGAAAACCGGAGCACCCGGAGGAAACCCACGCCAACACAAGAAGAACATGTAAACTCCACACAGAAATGCCAACTGAACTAGCCAAGGCTCAAACCAGTGACCTTCTTGCTGTGAGGCGATCGTGCTACCCACTGAAAATTTTTATAAATGCTCTTCATAAAGAATACTAAAACAATATTATGTTGTATTAATGCTGACTATTAATAAGCAATCAATTTTAATGCTTATGGACGTCTTGCTGATTTGTTTTGATTTGATCAGTAATTAGCCGATACATCAATTCACAAGTATAAATCCGGCATATTTAATTACCAGTAATGTGGTGAGCAGAGGGAACGGTTTTTAACAGTGTAATGAATAAAATGAACAGAGCAGAGATTGGACTGGACAGATTCCAGGCCAAACAGAGGAGCGGCCCATTAGGAATACACACACACACACACACACGCACACGCACACACACACACACACACACACACACACACACACACACACACACAC
>CAIGQZ010007154.1:23160577-23172439 GCA_903798205.1 Danio tinwini
ACACACACACACACACACACACACACACACACACACACACACACACATATATATAGTATTATAATTGCATATTGATTGAATTACAATCCCTACCAACCATAAATAAATGGCATAAACTGTAACTTGATATACCCTTTAAATTCATTTAAACTATATTTCATAATCTTACTATAGTGCATTATTTGTGCTACACTGTAAAAAGTGATTGGTTACTTTGCTTACGTTGCCTAAAAAGCAACAAAATGACTTTATTTAAAAAAGTGAGTAGACCCAGAACTTAATTTTTATAATTATGCATGTCGTTAATTTACTTAATCATTTTGGAAAAACAACTTTACTCACTTAAAAAAAAGTCAACCAATAGCTTCAAAAGTTTTACTCATTTTAAAGCAAAATCAACTACAGTAATAGCTTTACAAGCAAAGGGTTTACTCACACACTAAAATAAAGTCAACTAATCACTTTAAAAGCAACAGGTTAATTAAAAGAAGTCAATTAATCGATTTAAAAGCAACAGGTTCACTCTCTTTTTTTAAAGTAACGTGAACTTATTGCTTTTTAGTGTACACTGTTAATACTGTTTTTCCATTCCAGTACCTAAAACTGTACAGCAATGAAAACTTGAATGAAATCACTTTACAGTGTGTTTTGGTATGCATAAGTGTAAATGACAACTTCTACTGTACATTCTGGCATAATGTCTACAAACTACATTTTAGAAAGGTTTTGGGAGACACTTTTATATTCAACTCAGTAATTTGCAGCAAGATCTGTTGGACTTTGGGGAAAATGTTTGTTGAACTTTTTCGAAAAGTGCTTACAGCAGCTTTAGGCATAATAAATAGACTCAATTCAAAACTAATAGAAAGAATTAAATATCAATACAATTGCTATGGCTGAATAAAAAGACAATTTATTTACACAGCAGGAGGTTCAACAGCACATTTCATTGCATTTGTTGGTCTCCTATTGCCTGTGCATTAGATTTTTCAGTGATTCTGCAAGTATACTCAAATAATCACCAGTGACAAGTTGTTTAGGGGTGCTCACATTTATTCTCTATAATAACAGCTTCATGTTGTAATATGTTTCAAAGTATATTTAGGTGTGATCTAAACTCAGCCTGATCTCACAAGCAAATGTAAGTATTTAACGTTTTGTCAGTTTAGTGGTTAATTCATGTACAAGTTCATGAAATGTATGTATGAAATGTACGATTTTAAAAAGGAGGCAGGCAACCAACAGTCTTTGGGGGATGAGATGACAAAAACCTACTAAATTGTACAAATGTGATTGTACGAATCCATATGAACTAGCCACTAAATCAAAAAGTTACGAATTGCCGTGGGATTGTGTCATCTAAACCTGAATTTTCAGCATTTACTACATGTTATATGGTGATTTGTAGTTCAAAATTATTTTTTAAACAGTTGCATTACTTATTATTTCTGTGTAAACAATAATAACATGTTTTTTTTCAGGATTCTTTAATAAATTGAACATTCATAAGAGCATTATATTTCAAACTTAATATTGTGTAACAATATAGAAGTACTCCCTATCACTTGTAATTACTTTAATGCATCTTTATTGATTAAAAAAATGACTTGCCAGAATTTTTTTTTATATTTTGTCAACAGTTTAAGTCACTAATTTTTAATATTTTTTTAAAATCATAATCATGATGACAGTACATACTGTAATAGTTTACTAGTTATTTTAAAAGATACTAGTATTCAGTTTAAAGGTGCAGTATGTAAGTTTGACACCCAGTAGTTGAACTAGATTTCGCAGTGTGTCTGCCTGTCGAGCCTAAAGGCTAATTTAAGGCTGATTTAAATTGCGTTCTTAATAAAAGCAACGTGATAGAAGGACTATTTTCCATATTAAAAGGAGTTTTTGTTTCAATCAACACCTGAAATTTATATTTTAGAGAAGGCTTCTATTTCTTGCAGCTTAACAACAGGAAAAACTGACCATGATCCCCTCAGGTACACCTTGTGCTTTATTCAGTGTTAAATACTAATAATGTAAGTTTAAATGCCATTTCACATGACATGTATTGCCATATACTGAAAGCAGCAGCAGATAGTTCACCTCAGATCTTGAAAATAAAATAAAGCATTTGAAATTGAACTTCAGAATTGTGACTCAGTGCAAGCCAACACATATCAATAATTCAGCATGAACATTTAATAATGTTAAAGAGGTTTATTAAGTAATAATTAGATTATAAAACTTATGTGTGCTGTAAGTGCACTATTCTGTGCTTCTGAATGGCTGTATTTAAATTTCTGTTGTGTTTCGTCTGGTGCAAACAGGCAAATTGCTCATCACTGCAAATCTCATCAAGTAGTGTGTTGTTGGGACACGAGGTTACAATGTAACCTGCTCACCTAATGTCAACTAATATTTATATTATTTGCTAATTAATAACCACCTCATGTGGAACTTTGAATCTGTGTCTCATTTTGGAGGCTGCTTTTGTCCACCAAAGGTCGTATTTCAGTCACAGACACTTGCTTTGAGAGCCTTCCTGACTGAATGAATGAAATACATGGTTTTCCACCAAGGCAACCTGGGGTGCTGAAATATAATCGGCTAAACTGGCATTGGGTGGGTTAAATGACCAAAACAAAAACAATCATTCCTGCACGTAACGCACATTTTCAAGATACACAAGAATGTTCAAACCTGGTATTTTTATGCTTTAGAGTCAAAAACTTACATAGAGCACCTTTAAGTGATGTTTCATAAACAAATTTCAGGAGGAGCACAGTCAGTCTTTGACGAGGCTAATTCATCCCAGACAATCGTTCTATTATCCAATCAGCTCAATACCAAACCCCAATAAATAGTCAAACATGTCATACCTCTGTTTTCTCTTGACTTCAGCATCCCTCCACCACCCTAAGTCCACACTATCAAACCCAATACCTACTTAAATCCGAGGGGGCAGTGTTCTGGAGTTAGGCTAGACACTGCGCTGGGACCCTAGCTCTCTCTATCCTGATAAAGGGGAATAACATGAGTTAGGGTCTTTCCGAACTCATAGCCCTCTCCCAGGACAGCTCGCCAAATACGCATATTCTATTCAATCAAATATCTGTGAGTGTGAACTCGTGAAAGTGCAATTTAAAGCCTTAACTAGGTTAAGTTAACGAAGAAAGTTGGGTTATTTGAGCAAGTCATAAACAACAGGGGTTTGTTCTGTTGACAATAATAATAATAATAATGACCTTAAATTATTTTTTTTATTTGCTTTTAATTTTAGCCAAACTTAAAAAAATAAGTTCCCAGGGAAAAATATTATAGAAATTTCTGAAATTTCTGTCAACATTTCCTTGCTCTGTTAAACAGCACTTGGGACATATTTTTGATAAAATTACATTTTCATTCATTCGTTCATTTTCTTTTTGGCTTAATCCCTTTATTAATCTGAGGTCGCCACAGCGGAATGAACCGCCAACTTATCCAGCATATGTTTTACCAGCAGCAACCCATCACTGGTAAACATTTATACACTTCCATTAACAATTTAGTCTACCCAATTCACCTATCCTGCATGTCTTTGGACTCTGGGGGAAACCGGAGCATTCGGAGGAAAGCCACGTGAGCACAGGGAGAACATGCAAACTCCACACAAAAATGCCAACTGACCCAGCTGAGGCTTGAACCAGCGACCTTCTTGCTGTGAAGCGAGAGCGCTACCCACTGCACCACCGTGCTGCCTCTAAAATTACATTTTTTTAATAAAACATTTCACAGGAGGTCTAACAATTTTTCCACCCAATTATTATTTAATTTATACTGTGACATTTTATTTTTACTTTTTTTGTGTGAAATAAAGTAGACCCTTACCATGCATCTGATTTCTATGTTTATAAAATCACTTTAAATAAATATATCATATTTAATACAAAGGCTATAAGGAAGCAATCAGAGAGATCTATCCAGCACCACTGTTGAACACACATCTCACACTATCTAAAGTAAATGCTGGGTCAAAGAATCAGGGATGGCCCCAGAACAAAGCACTGACCCGACAACTGCATCAGCAAACACATCTATTAACCAGAGTAGATGAGAACAGCACAGCGATCCTGTCTGACAGGCAACAGTAACATTCAACCAACTCACTGCCAGCGAGACTGAAAGAGCAGCATTTTAAAGACCACCGGCAGACCGCTATATATAGCACGTGTTGACTGACTGCTAGACCATTTGTCAGGATGTGACAATCCAAGTGTGGATTAACGCAGAGGGACTAACTGATGCTGGCTGAGAGAAAATACGCAAATCAGATGCAGGAATGCTTTGTGAAAAACAAACCCACATTCTGAGGAGGTACAGTGCCCTCTGTTTATATTGGCAGCCTTGGTAAATATGAAGAAAGAAAATGTAAAAAAAACAAAACATCTGTAATGTTAAAACTTTGATTGTTTGCTAAAAATATTAACAAGAAACTTACACTGAGGAACAAAGAAGCTGAATCCATGTTGTTTTATTAAAAAGAATAAGTATTTTTGCTAAATATGCTCACAATTATTGGCATATATAAATTCATGTGTGCACTTCATATGTAAAAAAATATCTGTAAATTATCAGCTTTCTATGATTCATGTTTATTTATGCTTTTGAATTGCACTATGGATCCATGATCCTTTTCTCTAACAACATTCAATGTTAAGAAGTTTGAAAAAAGTGACTTTTATTGACATTTATAATAGTTTAAAGTAGGGCTGGGTTGATAAACAATATCATTTCAAATGGCAATAAAATGTATGTGGATAATGATGATAAGCTCTGGACATTTTTACTCAATATTGATCCTAAGAGCCAATCACACAGCAGAAATATGTAACAACAGGAATCTATAATTGTGTTCATATTAGAGATTCACCAAATTTTTGGTTGCTGAAAATTCATTCATTTTCTTTTCGGCTTAGTCCCTTTATTAATCTGGGGTTGCCACAGTGGAATGAACCACCAACTTATCCAACATATGTTTTAGCAGCGGATGCCCTTCCAGCTGCAACCCATCACTGGGAAACATCCAGATACACTCATTCACACACATACGCTACAGACAATTTAGCTTACCCAATTCACCACATGTTTTTTGGACTTGTGGGGGAAACCGGAGCACCCGGAGGAAACCCACGCGAACACGGGGAGAACATGCAAACTCCACACAGAAATGCCAACTGACCCAGCTAAGGCTCGAGCCAGTGACCTTCTGGCTGTGAGGTGACTGTGCTACCCACTGCACCACCGTGCTACCCTTACTGAAAATTATTGGCTGAAAATAGGTCATGCTGTGTCACCCAGTATCATTAAGCACGCTCGTTTCACTTTCCCGCCAGCAGTATCCACCTACAGTCATGGTTGGGATACTCTTTTGAAAGTAAAAGCAACTTACATCAAAATATATCGTTATCATTCAATATACAGTTAAAGTCTGAATTATTAGCCACCCTTTAAATTTTTTTCCTTTTGAAATATTTCCCAAATGATGTTTAACAGAGCAAGGAAATTTTAACAGTATGTCTGATAATATTTTCTCTTTCTGAAAAAGTCTTATTTGTTATTATTTCGCTAGTCTACAGAACAAACCATAATTATACAATAAATTGCCTAATTACCCTAACCTGCCTAGTTAATCTAATTAACCTAGTTAAGCTTTTAAATGTCACTTTAAGCTGTATAGAAGTGTCTTTAAAAATATCTAGTCAAATATTATTTACTGTCATCATGGCAAAGATAAAATAAATCAGTTATTAGAGATGAGTTATTAACACTATTATGCTTAGAAATGTGTTGAAAAAATCTTCTCTCTATTAAACAGAAATTGGGGAAAAAATAAACAGGGGGGCTAATAATTCAGGGGGGCTAATAATTCTGACGTCAACTGTAGAAAGTAATTATCGAGATTGCATTTTTGCCATATTGCCCAGCCCTAGTTAAACGTGATATATTGTCTGGTTTGATGTTGTAAATTACACTACAAAAACCTGGTAATTAACTGCTAGTACTTTTTCTGTTATTTTACAGACCTAATTCTCTAGATATTTTTTTGTACATTATATTATTTTAAACTTCTAAAATAAAAGTCGCTCTGTTAAAATCCAGAGTTACATTTTCATCATCAAAAGTTCACAGAGAGAAGATCAAGGTCCCATATTGCAATTCATAACCATTAATAAATTGGAAAAAAACGGTGAATCATGAATTAAACAGCCTGCTATATACATACTTTTTACAGTACATTCTAACTGATGTTTAACATTTTTTTGTTTCATAAGATAAACAAAAACTTGCTCAGTTATTCATAGGGAAAAGCAAAGAACAAGGAGTTTGAGCATAAGAAGTGGCTAAAAGAAAACCAAAATTAAGAAAAAAAAGACTGAAAATGCACATTTCCACAAGTAAGGCAATAGTTAAGCCAGTGAACTGAAAGTACACTCAGGGTGTGAATTACAGATGGGTTTGACTCCCTAATTAACACGTGATCAGCCCTGAAGGACATTAAAATAAGATATTTTGCACATTAAATTAGTGAGAAATGTTTTGCTCTGTTCTGTATCTTAATTAATAATGTTAATAAATAAAACAATAGATAAAATAAGTATACATTTGCCCATCCTATGGTTCATACCGTTCACAATGTAGGAAAAAATTCAGTCAGTGGTCTGAAACCAGCAGGTCTAGAGCACAGATACACACTGTGTGGGTTTTAATCACACAATAATAAATGCTAAACTAGGATTAATTCATGGCTCATTGCTAGTCCATGTTAATACATTATTTAACTACAGTTTTTCTCAGTCGCTTTGGTGCATTTCTCACATCACAATTTATATTTGCACAACAGTTAATGCATTTCTCAAAACAATTAGTACAAACTGCAAAGCCTAGTGGATAACCTGCAAAAGTGTGTCACTTGCTCAAAATGGAGAGCTCATTCCTCAAAAGCAAGTATTTATGTCAATGAAAGTGTCAGTGCCATCAAAATGAAAAGTCCTGACACCATTGTTTATGAACATTATAGTCAAATGGCTTTGCCATGTTTTCATCAAGACAGTTTACTCTGTACATTTTTTCTAATGCAAAAAAGTCAGATTTTGGTGACACTTACTGAAAATGCTCAAGACAGCACTATATACTATTTTCACAGCCATTTGAAAACTACAGTAAAGTTAGACATCACTGCATTTAGTGAGGTATCTGAGTACAAGACACTGAATATGTATGTTTCACATTTTTACTGCATTTGCTTTTTACAATTCTAATTTATTCACAGCATTGTGTAAAAGAATAAATACACCCTTATTTACAGCAAACATAAACTTCCTTTGGGTAGAGCTGTGCACAACTGTAAACAATATTGCAGTACATATTGGAACTGAACCTACAGCATACACAGGTCTGTAAATCACTCATGAAATTGTTCAATTTAGAAGACATTTTCAGAAAAAAAGATTTTAAGTTTTTAAATAAAATGAGCTTGACAGATTTTGACAACTAGTTCAACATTTTTGTACGTAATGACTGAAGTATTGAAATGAGGACTATTCGTTTTATATGGAATGACTATTCTGCATCCACAAGTTTAGTTAATTTTGACCGACATGACATAAGCAAATTATAATGTTACAAACAGCAGAGTTGTATGAAAGCAATTGATGCATGTCCGAAAGCATTTCCAATTTGTTGGAAGGAATGAGAAACTGCTACTATGATGTGCACAAATGACTAATTGTTTTGAGAAATGCATTAACTGTTGTGCAAATGTAAATAGTGTTGTGAGAAATGCACCAAAGCGACTGAGAAAAACTGTAACATCAACCAATGAAACCCATATTGTAAAGTAAACAAACAAAAACGCATTTTGAGTAGGTAGCTGTGCTGCCCAAATTTGCAAAGGTGTTTATTACTCTGCTGGCTCACAATGTTGTAAATAATGCACACATGGTCTATATAAAACCATCTGTTGTTTGGCGAGTCTTTGAAGATATTTAAATTTTCACAGAACCTGAACTGAACTATTTTCCCCTCAAATCACAGCATGAGTGGATAAAAAAACTAAAAATCAAAATTTTCTCTAACAAACAGTATGACATTAAAAGTGACCTATTATGCAAAAATCACTTTTATAAGGTGATTAAACAGATCAACAGTGTGTGGATATAGCCAGCCTCTAATAATAAAAAAATATTAACTCTATTTTTTATAATCACACTTGATAAAAACAGTCAGCAGAAACACTTTGATTGATATTCTCCCTTTGCACATGTCATTAGAGGTGGGAAAGCCCCACCCATTATTGACAATCTCTACCTCATTAGCATAAACAGCCCTGAGCAAGAAGCAGCCCTCCTACATTAGTTTTGAATCTGCCTCTATGATAAAAACAAAGCTGCAACCTCCCACTCTCCCTTATGAAGCTAATACGGAAACAAATAAAACTGCAAAAATATCGAAATTCTGCTAGACCTGGCTTGAAAAAAGAGCAAATTTTTGTTAACCCCAATGCTAAAATGGCCAACTTTACAGTAGAACAAAAGGTGTTTACACCTAATTTTCGTTAAACCTGTAAAGTACTCCAGAATCTGACTGCCTGATTAGCTGTAGGCTATAGAACATCTAGTTCATCATCTAGTGATGACATCTAGTTCATCATCTAGTTCAAGATCATCTGAAACGTCATACACTGAAAAAATTATATCTGCTAAATTGTTGAAAACAATTTATATGCGTTGACTTTAAACAAACAAATTATATTTATTAATGTTCAACATAATTTGTTTGTTAAAATTCAGCCCAAATAAATTGTTTACAACCAATTATTTACTTGAGTAAATCCAAGGAATCATCTTCAGGAATCATTTCAATCATCCAAAGAATCATTTCAGTGTACAGTGTTATGTCTGGATTTCATAAATAGCTTTGTGTTTACTAACACAGACTATATTTGAAGTAATTGAAAGTCATTTGCATTTCCTTCTGTAGAAAAATGTCATAAGAACAGTTCCTAATCCTTTCCTCACTGTATTACAACAGTGTTTTTAAAAGACTAAACACTTTATTGATATACAGCCAAGCACATGTGGTCAGAACACAAACGAATCGCAGGTAATGAAGTATTAAGCGTTTCTCCCAAAGAAAAGCCCGTCTAAGCAAAATGCTAGCATCTGTAGCTCCGCTAATGCACTGCCTCTTTGCCTTTTTTTGGTTACCCCTGGTTGGTCTGATGACGCGCAAACAAAATGGCGATGGTTTGCCATGCCTACTAGTAGCTTCGTTTGCAATCTTCAGAAACTTATGGGTGACGTCACAGATACTTCGTCCATATTTTTTAAGGTCTATGGGTGACACACTGGCATTTGTAGCTCTGCCCACTTTTGAAATAAGCACAACCTCATTTGAATTTAAAGCGACAGTCACCAAAATTGCACAATTAGGATCAAGCCCAGTTTCAAAGAGTTATGAAATATTATTTATGTGGTATTTTGAGCAGAAACTTCACATACACAAATATAACAAATTTATGTGGATTAAACTAAAAAAATTAAGTCATCCCAATGAAATCTCAGAAATTGTGTTGTTTCAGCTCATTTTAATTAAGTAGTTTGAACAAGTTAAAAAATATATATATGAGAGATCTCTAGGGACATCAGAGATTTACATCTTGTAAAAAAGGTGCATAATAGGTCCCCTTTAAAGAACAATCAAAACTTGACTTTTCAGTATCACTGGAAAACATTCATGTGTTGTCTGGATTGTGATTTCTAGTGCATTTATAATAATTTCCCAATCAATACTCTGCATAAATAACTCATTCACAACACGTTTTAGTCTAGATTTCAAAATGAACAGCGAACATTGCTTTTTTTCCCTAAGACTGTGTCATATATTCTGACAACACTGCAAGTTTTATTTAGTTCCTTTTTCTGGGGCAAAACAATTTAGATTCACCGCTCTCACTCAAGTGGGTGCCACTACAGCCACTCCAATCAAGGAGTAGCTATGCAGATGAACTATTGTACAACTATTTAAAGCATACTTTACCAGCAGGGGTCTTTTGAGCACAGCGCGCACAGGATAACCGGTCACCATAGAAACTCACAAACATAAAAGGCCCTTCATTTGAAGCCTGATAAGAAACGGGAGGAAAACTCTCTAAAATGTGTGCACCTAATTGAAAATCGCTTTGAAGCCAACAGCATTTCTAACTTAGAGATGCAACGTATTTATGAGTGAAACACATATATATATATATATATATATATCTGAAGGAAGCCAAATCTGAAAGTAATTTTGCATTTGTTATAGAAAGATGGAAACATTTCTTCATCAAACCCATCGTTATTAGCTATTGTTGTCTTAATTGAATTGCCCTTTTCCCCTGAGTGCACAGTGTTGGTGAAGTCAGAAAGATGGTTTAGAAGTGATTTATGTTTTTACTTTCAATGGAAGTTTGAAAATGATCTTGTTTTTGTTTTTTTAATAGGAAGCATTAGCATCACGTTCCTTTAAAAGAGTAATTAGTCATAGTTATTAGTTACCTCTCACAAATGTTAATTGAGTTACATGATTATAAAAGTAACAAATTATCAGGGGAAGTAACTATTGCGTTACTTAAAAAAAAATCAAATTTATAAAATGACTATAAAATAAATATAAAACATTGTACACTAATATACACCATTTTAATGTTGTGAGAGACAACGGCAGCACGTCCTCAACTATAGACAAATTACCAACCTACGTCACACATGACGTCACACGGGTTCCCAGTTGCAAAAAGAGACTGGTGGCAATAGTAAACATGTCGTGTTGTGCAGTAGGATGCCAAATTCGAAGTCCAAAAATAGAAAACTTAACATTTACCGTACACCCCACTGCTTTTAATGCCGACTGCAGTCGTATTTGGCTAAAAGGGAGCTGAATGAAGTGACGACCTAATTAGAAATGCTCAACTCTGCAGTTCTCACGTTATATCAGGTGTTCACGATATGCTGAATCATACACATTACTTGTTTTTGATTTTAGCAATGATTTCAGCATATACAGTTAAACATGGTTAATTAAACTGCGGACACTGAATGCTAAGAATGAATTGTGAAAGTGTAAGTTATTAAGGCAAAGTTGGTTTTATATTCACACATTCATTCAGTGATAACTTGTAACACACTCCCTATATTGTTTACCACGACACTTTGAATATTCGGTCTGAAATAACCTGCAAGTGTGACTTGAAAACAACATTAACACTTTATTTGACTGTGAACGATGTTGTACTTTGATAATCATTGGCTGCTAATATGATTTCGCTATTTAGAGTTTGCAAATAATACTTTTGTGAAATTATATTATTAAGGAAAAAGTCTGAATGTGTGAATATAAAACCAACTTTACCTTTATGTGTAAGTTCACATACCCTGCCGGAAGTTCAGGTATAGTTCGCTGTCAGAATGCAGTTTTGCTTGTTGATGATTACCCAGGCCTTGTATAATGTTAGCTCTGTCTTCTTTCCTTGTCTTTGGCTAGGCAGAACCTCGGTTTTTAGCACTACATAGTTTTGAATCTGGTAATCATGGAACATTATTTCTTGCACATGACCTTGTTAAAACACTTGGAGCTTCAATGAGATTGTATATTTCGGGCTCGATGCTTGGCCATTTCATCTTATCCAATATCCATTGGGAGGGTGCTATCGCAAATGGACCTGTCAGATGAACGCCACTCACTTTAACGTTAATTTTGCTGAATTACTGTGCTTATCACTGGGTGACAAGCAGTTATGATATGGTGAAAGCATAATGTAAATAGTATATATATATATATGTTATTTTAGTA
>CAIGQZ010007154.1:23172839-23187434 GCA_903798205.1 Danio tinwini
TAACTTATTTCTAAGACAACAACAAACTCTGTACCGCATCAGATGTCATTCCCTCGCTGTAAGTAGTAGCGCTCCCGGTTTATTTCTGCCGCCTCCCTGCGCACGCATCCTGAATGTTTACAAACATGGTAATTCATCTACATATCTAGATATTATTTTGTTTAATTAAGAAGTGTTTCTGGTGGAGAAAAATCCAGTTTTATTTGCTTTGACATGGCGGCTTCGTCTCCTCCTTTGGTAGCAGAGCTCACGTTATCACCTGCATAGCCACTAATTTTGTGGCAGCATGTGACGATGTGAGGTGCTTCATTAGATCAGAATTACTTGTCACCGACGCAGAGAGACTCTTTTTTTCCTTGGCATATGTAAATAACGCTTGATCCCCCTGAAGGAGGTCAAAACAAGATGTATGGGAGAGGGGGCAGTTCTTTAATACTGATAAATATTTCACTTTGATCTGTATTTTAAATAATAATGTTAATAATTTAAATAATAGATTTAAACATACATTTGACCATCCCTATAACGGTTCAAACCATTGCCAATCAGTCTAAAAAAGTCTGAAAGCGCAGATCTAGTGCACCGATAGATATCGTGCTCACAAGACTTTTCTCATAAAACTGTTTGTTCAATCCACTTAAATTTAAAAAAAATTATTAAGTTAACTTAAATGATTTGTGTTGAGACAACATGTAGGAGTTGTGTGGAACCCACCATTTTTACAGTTCCCCGAGGGGGGGAATGGAAGTGCTATGTGGAAACTTCCACTATGAAATCCCCATAATGGAATTTTCCATATAGCATTGAAGTTCCCCTCCCGAAGGGGAACTATGGGTTCAAATCTGACAGTTATGAGCATTTTTTTTGTCCCAAATCCCAATTATTCAATGTTGTATTCAATGGCAGAAACAGGCTTCCATGAATATTTTGTTCTAAATTTATTGTACACACTCAAAAAAAATTACTTTTGATGCTTGTTTGATTTACCTATTTAAAATGTGTTGAAATAACACAAATATTTTTGGCACAACTCATTTTTCAACTTTTCTTGTTTTGTTTTATTTTTGTTTGTATTGTTAGTGTTATTACCAAAATCTGGTTCAATTTCATGTCAACAGCTCCTTTAGGGAATATTATTCCCAGGAAAAAACATGTCATGTTCAATATTTATTTACCCCACTGTACTGTATATATATATATATAATTTTATAATATATATATATATGAAGAGAGAGATAGTTGTTTTTAATTTGACCTGTAGTAATTTGCAATCCTTTGTAGAATTGTAGTTGGTTTGGCTCATGACTTATAATGCTTTAACAAAGAAAAAAAATAAAGATTCCTATGGGAAAAATACCTCCAGATCCAGCACTGCTAAAAACTGGACACCCAATAATGCACTTTACATTGGGTTGTTTATATGCAATTCCAGATATTGAACCAACAATATTGATTTTTCGATAGAAAACCCTTAAATCAAACATACTGAAATAATATTTGCTTTCTATATTCTCACAGAATCCTGAATAATCATTTCTTTACAGCATTAATTGGCCAAATACAGAATTTGCTCATGTTTGTGTAAAATTTGCATACTCTAATCCAAACGCTAATCCTCATATTTGCTGACAAACAGCGTATTGCCGATGTAAATCCACATCAGATTTGTGGCGCTCATAAACTTTTCCTCCGCTGCAGCGCGTAATGAGCCATAGTAATAGCTCAGTCAATTAAATTACTTATCTTTACTGTCTAATAAACTACAAATGCTCTATGCAACAACAACAACAACAACATAGCACTCGTCGACATAATGCCGTATATATTTTTATAGATCAAATGAATCATGTATTATATAACCTTCTCTTCCCCAAATTCAATTAAAGCTCCCTTGTCCAATTGTAAATGCTGTTTCCGCCCCCTGGACGCCTCCCGCTCTATTTATCATTGGCTGTTGTTGCTGCCCGTCTCAATCACTTTGCTTTCCTCCCCTAGTTTGGATATGATGAACGAGCTGGAGGGACTCTCATCTATCTGCTCGGCACCTCCATTTATCGCCGTGGCTGAAAAATAGATGGTGTATGAAGTGTAATTTGGTGCTGTAGCGAGGCTTCTGTCCCAGTGGATGTGTCGTGGGACTTTGATTAAATCCTTCTTATAGGAAATCGATACATTCTTCATTAGGCCTCTCCTTCTACAAGCCTAGGCCTTTTTCCTTGGTATACATCGAACCCACACACATAGATGAGGTGGACAATGGAGAGAGGATTGTAGGGGATGGTTGTAAAAGGAGGAACAACCGGGAGAGGAATAAGGAAAGGATGACTAAAAGAAAAAGTGGGAAATGATAGCTCTGAATGTACTGTAGGTGAAAGGTGATGATGAAAGCAGAAGAAATGAGCAAGCAAAAGCGAGAGCATTATATGCAGAAAACAAATCAAATACATGCAATATGATTATATACCAGATTGGGGTCAGATATCAATATTTTAAGGATATACAGTTGCAATCAGAATTATTGAACCCCCTTTGAATTTTTTTTTCTTTTTAAAATATTTCCCAAATGATGTTTAACAGAACAAGGAAATTTTCACAGTATGTCTGATAATATTTTTTTTTCTTCTGGAGAAAGTCTTATTTGTTTTATTTTGGCTAGAATAAAAGCAGTTTTTAATTTTTAAAACCCATTTTAAGGTAGACTATTATTATTAATAGTCTACAGAACAAACCATCGTTATACAATAACTTGCCTAATTATCTGCCTAGTTAACCTAATGAACCTAGTTAAGCCTTTAAATGTCACTTTAAGCTTTATAGAAGTGTCTTGAAAAATATCTAGTCAAATAATATTTACTGTCATCATGTCAAAGATAAAATAAATCAGTTATTAGAGATGAGTTATTAAAACTATTATGCTTAGAAATGTGTTGAAAAAATCTTCTCGCCGATAAACAGAAATTGGGGAAAAAAATAAACAGGGGGCTAATAAATCAGGGGGTTGAATAATTCTGATTGCAACTGTATATAGTGATAAAAGATGCATTAAACTGATCAAAATGCAACTTTCTATTCATCAAATGATTCTGAAATGTTTCTTGAGAAGCAAATCAGAAAAATGTCTGACTTAAAATGGAGTTTATTTATAAACTAATTTCGAGAGGATCATGTGCTTATGATTGCTTGCAGCCGGCCCCGCATTATTCAATTTATGATTCACCAATCAGACCATTCCTAAGCCACTATAAATACCCTAGGTTCCATATCTCAGCCATCTTCATATTGAAGAATCCCCCCTTCCACCCCTACTCCTCCTCCTTTCCCAGATGGGTGGTACGGTGGCCCAGTGGTTAGCACTGTTGCCTCACAGCAAGAATGTCACTGGTTCTAGTCCTTACCAAGCCAGCCAAAGTTTCTGTGTGGAGTTTACACGTTCTCCCCGTGCTCATGTGGGTTTCCGCCGGGTTCTCTGGTTTCCTCCCACCGTCCAAAAACATGCAACTTAAGTTAATTGACTAATCTAAATTGGCAGCATAGACATGCTCCTAGTAAGACGTTATATATTATAAGCAATCACTAACTGTTCATTAGCTACTACAGCAGGGGACTTCTCAAGATCTATCTGAGCTCAAACTCCCCTCTCGCCTTGCAAACGGGAGGGAGCCCCGGGATCGAGGATCTTATGAGCTTAGGGCTCTCTCCCGGTACAGCATGCCAAACAAGCTTTATAATCTATCATCTGCTAAGTGTGAACTCTCGAAAAGACGAGAGTAATGATGCTGAAAATAAATTTTTTTAACCACAAAAATAAATAAAATTTTATTTAAATATCATTAATTAAATAATTCATTCAATCATTTTCCTTTGGTTTAGTCCCTTTATTTATTAGGGGTCGCTACAGCATGTATTGTTTATTGAACAAACAATAAACAATACATGTATTATAGTGTCTATTCATTCACTATTGCTAATAGGGCGATTCGGTGGCGCAGTGGGTAGCGCTCTCGCATCACAGCAAGAAGGTCGCTGGTTTGAGCCTCGGCTAGGTCAGCTGGCATTTCTGTGTGGAGTTTGCCAGGTGCTCCGGTTTCTCTCACAAGTCAAAAGACATGCGTACAGGTGAATTGCCTAAGCTAAACTGTCCTTAGTGTATGTGTGTGTGAATGAGTGTGTATGAGTGTTTCCCAATAATAGGTTGCAGCTGGAAGGGTATCCGCTGCGTAAAACATATGCTGGGTAAGTTGGTGGTTCATTCCACTGTGGCGACCCCAGATTAATAAAGGGTCTACGCCGAAAAGAAAATGAAGGCATGAATAAACATTGCTAATAGTTAAAGGGACAGTTCACAAAAAAATGAAACAATCAGCCATTAATTTCTCATGCTTGACTTGTTACAAACCATTTTTTTGTTCTGTTGAACACAAAGGAAGATATTTCGAATAATGTCGGAAACTTTCAAGCTGATAACCATTCATTCATTCATTTTCCTTCGGCTTAGTGTCTTTATTTATTAGGACTCGCCACAGCAGAATTCTTACCACCAACTTATCCAGCATATGTTTTACGCAGCGCATACTCTTCCAGCTGCAACCTAGCACTGGGAAACACGCCAACCTGTAACCACTGACATCCCTATTTGTTTTTCCCACAATGGATGTTAATGTTACAGGTTTCCAACATTCTTCGAAATATCTTTTCTTGTGTTGTTTATCTTCTCTTGTCTTGTGTTCTTGTCCAACATTCTTCAAAATATCTTCTTGGAAAAGAAACAGAGGTGATGAAACTAAAATAACACCAGAATAAATCGATTTAATGTCGAGTGTTCATACATGCTATCATATAGACCAGTAATCCTCAATATTTTTATCATAGCGGACCGGTCAACACATGATAATTTTACAGCAGACCGGGTGGGACAGGGTGGGGGTGGTGACAAGCTGACAAAACATTACTCTGACTTTGATACAAGTTTTATTTATGGATAAAATTTACAAAGCACTGCAGTGTTTGGGTGTTCTGTGTTTGTCTGAGATAATTAGTCGACAAAAATGTGTTTATTCCATACAAGCCGAAGCTCATCGTCAGTCCTTGTCATGTGACTTGCGGTGCGCTGGGGGATTCATTTAACTGAGTGTGTCTGGAAAATCACACCACTTGCGCCTGCACGTCACACTGACTCGTGCACCTCTATTGGAAATAACGAACTTGCGCAAACTCTAGAAAAGACGCGATATACGAACGGCCCTTAAAAGGCCGCCGTCATTTGTGATCCCCAGCACTTGGTCTTCTTGCTCAGACATAGTGGATTCATCTGATTTGTTGACAAATGGGTTACGGATGTACTCCTTGGAAGTCCGTGGGTCCTTCACTGGGCCTTTTTCCCTAACAAAGAAACTTTCCAATGACGTCTGTTTCTTACTGGTTTTGCTGCTTGTGTGTTAAATTTGGGCTCTCAAGTGACCAAGATGTAAGCGAGAGAATAAGGTCATTCAAAATAAAAGATGATTCAGACTAACTATAATAGATAAAATAGAAATAATGAATGATTTCTTGTGTGCCTGGTACCAATTTATCCATGGACATGTACTGGTCCGTGGCCCGGTGGTTGAAGACCACTGATAAAGAGCAATGGTCTCAAACTTAATTCCTGGAGGGCCGCAGCTCTGCATGGTTTAGCTTCAATCAGCTCCAACTCACACCTGCTTAATAGTCCATAGTAGTCTTAAACACTTTGATTGAATCAGTTGTGTTTGATTATGGTTGAAGCAAAACTGTGCAGAGCTGCGGCCCTCCAGGAATTGAGTCTGAGACCTATGATATAGAGTATACTCTGAAAGGCTTTGACTCACGTACAGCATTAAAAAAGCGAAGCATACTTTTGGCTTCGGTTGTATATTTTTTGGATGAGTGCTAGAAAGCGAGTCCTGCCTGAGAGACACCTAATTCCCATGAATGCCACACGCTGCACGCCGCTCGACCTGACTGGATTAAATGAATCAGAAAAGATCAACAGTCGATATTGCAAATGCTAAATGGCTGGCACACACACTACACCGCCGGTCATGAATCTAGAAAACGGGATAAAAATCTCCACTAATGACCAACATTTGCCATTTACTGGTGAGCCGGACACATGCTTCCATCCAAAACTCCACTGCAAAGCAAAGCCAAGTGAATATACAGTATGTTGCCAAATTTAGAAAGAACATTAGGTTATCACTCTCCAAACGAGATCCATCACAGCACCACGCCTCTAAACACACCAGCCAAGCGGCTATAAAAACATTATTGACAATAAATAACACGCGGTGCTTAAACTTTGCAGGTCATACCCGTCTAGAAAACTTTGAACCCTCTGGATGAGTTACTGAATCAGATAAATCGAAAGGCCAAAAAAGCAGAGCTCTTCCTCCAATTCGGGCCCCGGACAAAATATTTAATTTATCTCCCCCCTGTTGATAGACTGTCTGGCCCGCGCTGGCCTAGCATAAGGCCGACCTCTGCCAGAGCTATTTTAATGAGTTTGTGAGTGTCACCTGCTGTCAATTTCAATTTGAGGTGAAGAACTCCCTGGAGGCTAATTTGCTCTTGCAGGCAGTACGTTACTTCCAATTGCAAGCAAATGGCCGACACTGCATGCTTTGTAAGCACCCATATCTCTTTTTATTTCTCTCTTACTCTATACATCAGACACTCAGACTGCATCCTGCGTCCTATAAACGGTACAAAAGCAGAGATGTTTGGAATAGCATTATTGTATTGCTCTACTTCTATTTATGCTGTTATGCGTTTTATTTTCTATTTGATAGATCACGTTTAAAATATGCATTATATAATATAACATACAGATGAAGTTAAAATTATTGGCGCTCCTGGGACTTTTTTTTCTTATTCAAACACTTCCCAAATGATGTTTAACAACTAATTTTTCACAGTATTTCCTATAATACTTTTTCTTCTGGAAAAAACTTTTTTGGTTTGTTTCGGCTAGAATAAAAGCAGTTTTTTATTTTATTAAAGACATTTTAAGGTCAATATTATTAGCTACCTTAAGCAATATTATTTTTCTCGATTGTCTACAGAACAAACCATCATTATACAATGATTTGCCTAATCACTCTAGCTTGCCTAATTAACCTAGTTAAGCTTTTAAATTGCACTTTAAGCTGAATACTATTATCTTGATAAATACCTAGTAAAATATTATGTACTGTCATCAAGGCAAAAATAAAACAAATCAGTTATTAGAAATGAGTTATCAAAACTATCATGTTTAAAAAAAATCTTCTTCCCATTAAACAAAAAATTAGGAAAAAACACACTGGTTCCTGTTTCTGATTGCAAACACACATAGCTAAAGCAGTGCTTTATTTGAGCCGGATCTTGCCGGATCTCCGCCTGTTCTGGAAAATGTCAGATATTGGTGTTTTGATTTCAGGTATTTATTTTAATGGATCCAGCATTAACTTGTGTGTGGTGAATACCTTTGTGTGTGTGAGACAGAGAAAGAGAGAGATTGAGAATGTGAATAAGTGCAAGCAAAGGCTGTGTGGATTCTGTGTGGGTGCACACACACACAATGGTACTCCCCATGCGCAAGTTAAAGCAAAAGTCACGTTTATCTATTGGCCCTAAACAATATTTTGAGCCAATCGGCTTTCTTATGTTTACAATCACTCTCATTGGTTGGTAATTGTTTCGTGTGCAGTGAGCAGTGAAAATAAATAATGGCTTAGTATTTTCAAGATGGCAAAGAGGCAGTCAAGCATAATTTCATTTTATAAAACCACAAGTAAATGTGATAATGAGCCTGATCTGAGAGATCTTAAGAAGATGAAACTGCGCGAATGGATCAGGATAGCAGGAGACAGAAGCAAATCGATCTCAAGTCAGCCAGAAAACATGACAGAAGAGGTGACTGTGGGCTCTTCTTGAAGATTAGAGTGAGTGAGTCATTTATTTTTTTTTTTCCACTTTTTTTTCCCACAAATTTGTAGCTACATGTTTTTTTATCCTGACCTATACAATTATAACGTTATATGGCACAAAATAGTTAAATACCGTTCAGAAATGTTTTGCACTATCACCATGAAAGGTGATTAAAGTGACTTTGAACGTGGCATGGTTGATAATGCCAGATGGGCTGGTCTGAGTATTTCAGAAACTGCTGATCTACTGAGATTTTCACGCACAACCATCTCTAAGGTATACAGAGAATGGTCAGAGAAAGAGAAAAATCCAGTGAGCGGCAGTTCTGTGGGCACAAATGCCTTGTTGATGGCAGAAGTCAGAGGAGAATGGCCAGACTGGTTCCAGCTGATAGAAAGGCAACAGTAACTCAAATAACAACTTATTACAACTGAGGTATACAGAAAAGAATCTCTAAACGCACAACATGTCCAACCTTGAGGCGGATGGGCTACAGCAACAGAAGACCACACCGGGTGCCGCTCCTGTGAGCTAAGAACAGGAAAAAGAGGCTACAATTCACAGAGGCTCAGCAAAATTGGAGAATAGAAGATTGGAAAAATGTTGCCTGGTCTAGCTTTCTGCTGCAACATTCAGATGGCAGGGTCAGAATTTGACATCAACAACATGAAACATGGATTCAACCTGCCTTTTATCAACGGTTCAGGCTGCTGGTGGTGGTGTAATCATGTCAATATGGATCAAAATCTCAGAGGAATATTTCTAGTACCTTGTTGAATCTATGTTATGAAAGATTAAAGCAGTTCTGAAGGCAAAAGGGGGTCCAACCCGACACTAGTTAGGTATACCTATAAAGTAGCCAGTGAGTGTGTACAGCTGTGTGTTCAACATCTGAGGGTTAAAAAAAACTAAATATTGAAAAAACTGCTTTTCAAGTTGAACACATTAAGTACTTAGCAATGCATATTACTAATAAAAATTAAGTTTTGATGCTTTTATGATAGGAAATTTACAAAACGTCTTCATCTTAATATTCTAATGATTTTTGGCATCTACTGTAAAAAAAAAGAGATAAGTTTGACTCATATAATGTATTGTTGGCTAATTTTATAAATGATGTATACCCATACAACACAAGACTCTTTGACTCTTTGTGCTCCAGGGTCCCACATAACAAATTTGTTTTAAAGGTATTTTTAATAAAAAAAAGCCAGTTTTGATGAGCATAAAAGGCTTTTAAAAATCTTACAGATGCCAAACTTTTGAACTGCAGTCTGAGTAATTTATTATGAATAATTTAACATAGCACCTGAAGAACTTTAAAAAAGCCACTGCAGAGAGTACAGTTCTTTTATTTTTTTGATTTTCCAACTTTTCAAACCTGACGGCTCCCTTTGGCTTACTTTATATTAGGAAAGTATTTTCAGAAACAAGGGGGGCATCTTTTTCTTTGCTCATTATTGAACTCAACTGCCAAAAGCTGACGCGCATTAATCCTCATTGAAAGTCAACCCATTTCTATGCAGTCATGACCCTCTAGTCCACAACTGCTGCTCAAAAGTAGTACTGTATGCACGTTCCTTTCGCAGAAGCATTGTGTGTGGTATAAGTATGTGAATTGGAAAGCAGTCATACACACTAACTCTATAAGTCCTCTTCCTGCTTCCTCAAGCCTTGTCTATTTATCTCGTCTTTCTTCTCCTCCTTCCCCCCTGCTTTTTCTTTCGTTCTTTCTTCTGCTTGCTGAAGGGGAGGTTCATTATGTGCTCCCCATCTCAAGGTTTTGTGGCTGACACTCAAGGTTTCTGCTCAGCTTACTGGATCATCCATCAGTGCAAAGCTACCTGCTTTCATAAAGCAGAGCCATCCAGAAAGCCTTCACAAATGATGTGAGGGAAGAAAAATAAAGGGGAGTAACATCCGCTCGAGGTTACAGGTTGCTTAAAGTGCACCTATTATGCCATTTCAAAGCTGGCTAATTTTATTTTGGAGGTCTCCTGCAATATGCTTACATCCATCCAAAGTCAAAAATATCTTTTTTTTTATAACATACTGTACTTTGCAGCATCAGCTCTTAAAGTGTCAGAAACAGCTCATTTAAAGATCTGGTCTCTGTAACCATTGTGTATGCGTGTGTGTGTTTTTGTCAGTTTGCCATTCTGCTAAATTATTGTTGTTTTTTCAAACCTCATTTGAAATATGTGCCTCAGCCTACATTTTTGTGAAATGTCTTTGCATGTTTCAGATGACAAATTCACTAGAGGGCACTGTCTAGGAGAGGTAAACATATTCGATCACAAATCATAGACATTGATAAGTTGTTTTGTGGTATTTATTTGGAGTTTTGCAAAGAACTAATACTTCATTTGTCAATAATATTTAATATCAATACTTTTTCAAAAGGTACAGTTTGATACCTATCAGGTCCACATTTGCACCTTAAAGGTACTGTACATATATATACCTAACATGTTCAAATGTGTACATCATACTGTAGTACCTTAAATGTTCAAAAGCATCCCAGGCTTATTATGGATATGTACCCAGGTCTATATTTCTATTGACAGGAAAATATGTAACTGGAGGTACGTCTGCTCACAGTTTTTGTTTTCACAAAGGCTTCTCTATATGATTTTGATGATCTCAAATTTATTTTCTCACATAAGTCCACCAGAAGGCGCAATATACTGTACACTTCAGCCAACCGTTCCTAAACCCAACCGATAGTGTTTTGAGAAGCAATCTAGAAAAAGAAATGCCGTCGCGTGATTACGCCATGTTTTTAACCTGTTGTTTATTTATGTATTTTTTTTGCTTTTGTTTTTCTTGTTTTTTGTAACCGTTCTTCACCAGACTGGAAGTCTGTTGTCACGGTCAACTCAGCTCTATGTCCTTAGTCCCTCTGCGTACGTTGTGAGCTTTTGGACCAACTGATAACACCAGAAAGCCATACTTATGGAGCAGCGGCTTCCGTGACGGCCAGCGGTGCCCCTGCTCTAACGGTACAAAAATGTTCCTTTAAGGTACCAATGTGCACCTCTAAGGTACAAAAATGTACCTTTTGAAAAGGTACCATCCCAATAATAGCTTTTGTACCTTTATTTCTGAGTGTGTACCATTAGTGTGAAAAGGAACAAAAGTTGTTGGCGTCATACTGTACTGTAGCATTAATTTTGCCTAGTAACTGCAGTAAAACATACGTATCTTGAAGTAGATTTCACTAAAATAAAGACTGAACCATGTATTTCCAATGAGCTTGTGTTTAATTTTTTTTGTAGAAGTGAATTTTTTTCTAAATAATATAATAATAATGGTATCTTTATATGCCAGTAAGATTATATATATTTTTTGTAAGTGTGACCAGAACAGACTGCATACTGCTTAGTGTCATTTCTTACAGTGCCCCTATTACGCTATTTTAAAGGTTTCTAATTTTGTTTTATAGGTCTCATACAATAGGTTTACAACACTTAAATTTTTTTCATAATGTATACTGCAGCATCAGCTCGTTTGCTCACAGTGTCTTAAACAGGAAAGGTACTATCTGAAAAATGCATAATAGAGGCACATGAATTGAGTAATATTAAAAACATTTAGATAGAATAAAATACATTCAATACACAGATTGTGTGACAAAGTAACATAAAGTGTTAACAAAATAGAATCTTTTATTTTAAAGAATTTTAATCAAATTATAACACTTGAACACTAAAAAAAGGAAAAAAAATATTTTATTTGTTTATATGTTATTGAATGAAGGGACTAAGCCGAAAAGAAAATGAATGAATGAATCAATGATTGTTATTGAATGATATGATAATACTCATTTCAGAGGTAGAATAAATATTTTAGGCCAAAGGATTTGGCCCAGCAAAGAAATTCAAGTATTTCACGATAAATTGTTACTAAAAATGACTTCCAGTTTTTTAAACAATATTTTAATTATTATATTAATATTTTTTCTATTTTAAGCATATTTTGTCAAGATTTATTAGAAGCCATGATTAGTGAAAGTCACATGAAGAAGGCGTATTTCACAATATTTCATGATATGAAGATGATTTCTGTAACTATAAAACCAAAAGGTTCCTTCCTATCTGTCCAAAAAGCCACACTTCCTGAAATCATGAATGCGCACCGTAAAGATGACATGTAGACAACCCACTAGATCAGTGGTGTCCAAACTCAGTCCTGGAGGGCCGGTGTCCTGCAAAGTTTAGTTCCAACCCCCATCAGACACACCCTAGATAGCTAATCAAGCTCTTACTAGGCTTTCTAGAAACATCCCTGCAGGTGTGTTGAGGCAAGTTAGAGCTAAAATC
Organism: Danio tinwini; assembly: GCA_903798205.1. Classification (NCBI taxonomy): domain Eukaryota; kingdom Metazoa; phylum Chordata; class Actinopteri; order Cypriniformes; family Danionidae; genus Danio; species Danio tinwini. The sequence continues at coordinate 23,185,088 of CAIGQZ010007154.1, forward strand.
TGCAGGACACTGGCCCTCCAGGACTGAGTTTGGACACCCCTGCACTAGATCATGTCATTCGTCAGTTAGAAAACTTTACAGTCCTTTATAATACTACAATTCCCAATAATAATAAAAAACTGTATTATATCTAGCACGTTTTCAGTTGTGTAGCGACCAAAACTTATGTGCAATTTTTCATGCATGCAAGGATCACTGGTCTCACTCTCTCTCATGCTTCATCCTAAAGCGACTGCTGTATGTTTAGTGGTTGGCCTGCGGGGTGCAGGAATTACACTTATTACTAAACCATGCACTACTTACATGCTATTTCAGACCGAAAGTAGCATGGTCAACAATATAGAGAGCGCGTCACAGGTTGTCAATGTTCAAAAATGAACCAATGTGAATATAAAACCAACTTCAGCTCAGTAAAACAGGCTAGGCGGAATAGAGCTCTTTACTTATGTTTTGTTGTTAAACTAAATAAAAATCTACATTACTGATGCTGTAAAAGGTCCCTTATGAAACTGAAAATAGTCACATCAATCTTTCTCCGGAAGATTTCAGTGGCTGAACAACACTTCTGTGCATATAACCCATTCATAAAATAACACAATCTATATCAGCTCTGCATGACTAAAAGTGTGTTAAAACAGAACATTACCTGTCTAAAAGAAATACTTCAGCCATGGTGTCGTCCTTCCTTCAGCGTGCAAAATTAACTCCAGTATTGATTCAGCATTTTAAAAAGTTTTGATTCAGCATTTGTTTTTACCGCTGTCACTCTTGTGTGCAAATAAATGTGGCGCACGTGCAAGCGCAAACGGCAGATCTGCATGAATGGGTGCACAGATGTACAAATCTACATTTGTTGACAGACAGTTTGGGCTACTTATCAGAATTACAGGAGTTATGGGCCTGATAAACTTTAATTGGACAAACATTTTTTTAGTCTTATACTTTACCCAGAATATAAAAATACACATAAATACATTTACACAAAAGTTCTGTCTGATTCTTGAATCTGATTGGCTGATAGCCGTGCGGTATTTAGCAAATAACAGCACTCGTCCAGCCTCTTCACCCTTGTGTATTACTCCGCCCACATACAACACCAAGCAGAGGGCACTTTACAGTTTGACAAATATTGCTGCTGTTGGACAACAATGTACTTTTGAGGCTTTTTTAGGCGATGATGTATTTGTTTAGACTGCAACTATGCAGTTTATTTATAAGGATAGTGACTATTTTAAATATTTATAATTTCTGAGAGACAGAAAAGACGGTTGATGATGTTCATCCACAAGATGGCGACAGAGACCGCATAATAAGCCCTAAGAGAAAAACAACATAATTTCAAACTACAGTTCATCAAATCATTATTAAACAGGTAAATTACTTTCTAAGTCGATCTCACTCTTTTGTATGTTGAAGTGCTGTATTTATACCATAGTAATTTTGTGATCTCCAGGTGGCAACAGAGAAACACTGGGAAATCTCTGTAGACTGATGGCATTTCATGTCATTCAGCCTTACAATCTTAAAATGTCAGCAAAATCCCCTGTTTTGTCATCACTTTAGATATTACGCTAGAGAATCATTCAAATACTAGCTCTAAAGTAACGTTAGTGAAGTAGCAATGGTTTCTGCTGTTCTGACGTCAGCTGCAGATGTGAATGAATAGCGGAAGAAAGTAGTTCTTCTTACAAAAAGGTTTTTAGACTCTCCGTGTTTGATTTTCTTTTTTATACACACGATTATGCCATCGAACTGCTGTATAAACGCAATATCACATTGATATTGCTCATTTAGATAATTTACTTTAATCATTATTATTAGAACGTGAAGAGACTTTAAACCAGCACAGCAAACAATGTTTCTGAAGACAATCACCTACTGCACCTTTAATGTGATTGTGTATTTTACAATGTAATACATATAATCTGTGATAACACAGCACTGGACACCGGGTCTAAAATACCACTTGATTTACATTCACAAACATTCCAGAGACCACCCACAAATATTTAAAATGAAATCTGGGTATTTTCCCAGAGATGGGTTGCGGCTGGAAGGGCATCCGCGGTGTAAAATCGTGGTGGATAAGTTGTCGGTTCATTCCGCTGTGCCGACCCCAGATTAATAAAGGGACTAAGCCGACAAGAAAATGAATAAATGAAATCTGGGTGTTCGTATTCAGACACAACAAGCTTTGAGCACGACTGCAACTCTGACTAATCACCGAGTGTACTTTTGTCATTCTGACTGACACCTGCCACATCACCTATCCAGACAGACCCCTCACAACCGTTCATTATAAGATCACAAACACACACACACACACACACACACACACACACACACA
>CAIGQZ010007154.1:23193130-23205779 GCA_903798205.1 Danio tinwini
ATCTATCTATCTATCTATCTATCTATCTATCTATCTATCTATCTATCAGGGCTGCACTGTCACATCGCGGAATATGCAATGTTGAGTTTGTATTATTATAGTTGATCAGCACCACACATTCAGAATATATGAGATTTATGGAGTCATTGCAAAGATGAACCAAAACAGTGTAAAAGGTTATCCTTTGCATGTGTTTTAAAGGTATTTCAAAAGAGTTTAAAGCATTCGCGCACAAAAATATACAACATTTGTAACTTTCTACTGAATGCTTTATACAATGAAGTCTATGCAGTGTTTTTTACATTTTACATTATGGTTGATTATTTGTTTCTGTACCTAAATGTTCTGTGTTTTACTTTTTATATTGCTCTATTGCATTTATTTTTGCTTGCACTTTGTTTATTATTTTTCGACCTTGATTCACACCATTACAAAATAACTATGATCAGTCTAAATTCAAGATTTCTTTCCAAAACATCATTATTAAACCGTCTGGTGAAATGTTATTCATATTGCAATAAATACAGCAGAAAAACTAAATGTCGCAATACAATTGGCCTGTCATTGAGTAGAGCAAGGAGGGTTGACTTTGTCCATCCACAACATGGCGACAGAGACCACATAATAAGCCCTTAGAAGAGAAAACAGCGTAATGTCTAACTACAGCTGATCAAATAATCATAAAACTGGTAAGTGATGTTCTAAGTCGATCTCACTCTTTAGTATGTTGCTGTGCTGTATTTATACCATAGTAATTGTAGTGTGTTGAGTGTAAGATGGGACTTACATTTCAGGAATGCATGTATTTTGTGTTGGCCACTCTTTGAATAACCCTGAGTTACTTTTTGGTTGGCCATCTGTTTGTTTTTAATGAGTCTCCTGTTTTCATTACTGCAAACTAGTTCAGTAATAAGAAAGAAAGAAGAAATGTCCTCATGTGTTTAGTGTTTTTCCTTTGTGCAAACACAACAGTAATCTGGTAGTGATTGAGCTGCTTTAGTTTTTTGGGGATAATTATTGTGATCTCCCGATTGCAACAGAGAAATACTGGGAAATTTCAGTAGACTGATGGCATTTCATGCTGTTCAGCCTTATAATCTTGAAATGTGAGCAAAATCACCTGTTTTGTCATCACTTTAGACATTACGCTAGAGAATCATTCAAATACTAGCTCTAAAGTGACATTAGTGAAGTAGCAAAAGTTTCTGTGGTTTTGACGTCAGCTGCAGATGTGAATGAATAGTGAAAGAAAGTAGTTCCTCTTACAAAAGGGTTTTTAGACTGTCTGTGTTTCTTTTTTATACACATGATTTTGCCGTCGAACTGCTGTATAAACAAAATATCACACTCACAGCATTGCAATATGGCTGTGTATCATCACTGGTGAGACTCTAAAGACCGGAGGCGCCACTCAGCGCTGCGACACAGCGCGCACATGACAGTTGAAAGTATCGCACACCAGACGCGCACATTTGCAGGCTACTTAAAACGAAACTAATCAGATGCCGCTCTGTGGCGCGGCAGAAACATGAACAGTGTCCTGAGTCGTAGCTGGACAGCTGCGGACAGCCGCAGACTTGTGGAGCCGGTGTGTGTACTCTGATTGAAACCTATTTTTAGAATTCTGAAATGTGTGGCGCTTTTTACGATGTACAGACTATAATAGATCAATACACTGAGATAAAATAAACCATATCTGTTTGTGCCTACAATAGAAACATCAATATTGTAATGGAAAGTAAAAAACAAAACTCTCATATGACAATATTGAACAAAATACTAATTATTATGATCATTTTGACCATTATAAAGCATGACTGATCATTTCACTTCATAAGAGCACAATGTGTCTTCAGGAGCCACAAATATTTATTTTGTTTTGCCCGTATATGTTTTTTTGACTCTCAAATTGCCGGTAGCCTTTGACCTAATTTTTTGAGTCATCATTGATCACAGTTTCAATAAATAAAAATCTTTAATGTTGTTCTACCAAAAAAAGTCACATATGTGGGTGACTAAATGAACAGCAAATTAACCATCCTTTTAACCATTACCTTACTATTTATCCTGATCACAGTCTGGCACATTTATATTCAAATCACGTTTGAATATGAACCATATTTGTGGTCCTCCGAGGGACATAAGTCTCTTATTCATATCACATCTTTATGCACGCCTGTGATTCTTCGCAGAATCTTAAAGAGCTGTTTGAAGTGTTAAACTATCAAACCGCGTAACCATCACTTTCCCCAGTGACTTCTTGGCCTCAGTGGTATGTAAATGAATCCAAACACATTTAATAATTAACATGGAACAGTTTGTCACCATATTCAAATCACATTTCAACTTTAAGAATCATTGCTTTATACTACAGCATGTGTTTTAACATACAACAGCCTTTTAATAAAACAGCAACCCGGTGTTCTTCGGCACAGCAATCAACATGCTAATTCAGCCTCTAATAGTTATAATATAAGCTAATTAATATCAAGCAAGGCAATCATTTTCCTCGTGTGAAACCCTACAGAAAGGAGAAATATTGACCAACCGTGGAGTCAACATTATGTTTTATTTTCCTTAAAGCAGCGAAGGGAAACAGCAATTCATGAATAAGTCATTTCCAGCGGTATTCTGTATCAAGTGTTGTGGGCAATAGCTACAGTTTTTCCAAATCAAAGGCTGACAGGCTGAATCGCTAGCAGTAGACGCTGAGGAACAATAGGGCGTCCCAGCGAACTGCTCTGTTCATGTTTTACATTATAGATTTATAGTACAACTCCGACTCATGCAACCTGCAGAAATCTGATAACTGACTCCTGACAGTTCACTGGTGATCTTCTGAACACTGAGCGCAAATATTAACTGTAAATAATGTGGCTATATAAGACAAATTAACTTATTTTTGATAGGTTTAGATTATGCTTTCAAATAAACCTCAACAAGTATTATATCTTGCATTGTAAAAAATGCAGACTTCCGCACAATTCATTCATGTTGTCCAAACACAAATTAAGTTAACTTAACTGTTTTTACAAATTCAAGTGGATTGAACATAAAATTATGCCCCCCCCCCCAAAAAAAAAAAATAAATAAAATTAAATAAAATAAAAAAAATGCAATAATTGTATTTTTTCAGCTTATTTTAAACAAGTAGTTTAAACAACACAGCTTGCCACAGGACATCAACATGACGTCAGATTGACGTTGTACCCCAATGTAATGGGACCTTGCATTTTGGGTGGAAATGAAAATCAGGTTGACGTTAGATGCAGACGTCAATGTCCAATGTCGGACAGTTGTTGCATTTTGGTTACTTACCAACCCAACCTAAAAACAAAATATAAATGTCTAATGACTTTACAGCTTGACGTTGTGCTTGACGTTGTGCATAGTTACCACTATGACGTCAATCAGACATTGGATTTCAGTTGCCATACTGTACCTGATGAATAAATGTCAGTATTTGACGTCAGTATGACGTTGGTTTAATATGTTGTTTTGACGTTCGATTTTGGCCCCTTTCTAACACAACCTAAAATCAACCAAATATCAACGTCATTTCACGTCGTTATTGGATGCCAAAATAACATTGTCCTTAGACACTGGTGACCTATATCTAACATAATATTAACGCCTTATGATGTTGTGTGTCTGCCAGGAAGCAGCAAAAGACTTTTTTGAGTGTGTACAGACAAAGGCAGTAAAAAAGGGCACCTGAAAAGCAAATCCCAAAAATTAAATAAAATATTCAGCATTTAGAAAGACCTAGCAACCATGTAGCAACAACCTAAAGACAACGGAGCAACAACAGTGTGGGGTTATTTTAGTAAATGAAAACTGAAACAAAAATTGAATCTATTGGGTCAAAAAATAACATTTTGTTTAAGGGGTGGTCCACTATAATACCATATTTTAAACTTTAGCTGATGTGTAATGTAGCTGTGTGAACACAAACAACATCTTTGAATGTAATACTCTCAAAGTTCAATGCAAAAGGAGACATTGGCTTTTACAGAGTTAGCTTAGCAAAGCCTACAGCGAACAAAGTACAAAAAATACACCCATGTTAATGAGATTATAAACTCTTTAGGTTACGCGTATACACCCTGCGAAGTGAAGGGGCGTGGCCAGAGGGGCTGTAACGTTATAGCAGAGTAAGCTAAAATTCCGTTCAAACGTTGCTATTTCCACAGAGCTTGTGCAGTTTCTCTATTTGGGCTTCCAAAGGACACAACAAAAATAGAAAAGTGCTTACAATTTAATTTTAATTATGTTCCAGAGAATTATAAAAAGGATATAGCTCTAACATTTGACAAAGGACTGCTTCCAGAATCTTTCCCAGTTCAGTGCTGGATTTGGCTAAAAACGCCTCAAAGAAGGAGCAGCTTCAACCTTAATAGAAGAAACTGTGGATTGTGTGCCACAACCTGTAAGTGTTTAACATTAACACATTGGGTAATGCGAGAGCTTGTTGGCCTGATTAAGCATGTAAAAGCTGTGTTGGCTGAAGAGAGTGCTCTGGTTGGTTATTCAGCAATGAATCAGAGTGTGACATAGTGAAGTGACGTAGCTAGTAAACAATTAAAGTAAAAATGAAATGCAAAAAGTCCAACTATAATTTCACTACATTTCTCAAATGTTGGCAAACGATATGGATTACTAGATTATCAAACATTACTGCATAAGTGAATCCCTCTGTAGTGAATGACAATTACTGTGAAAATGGTACTAAACGCTGCTTTGTTTACACTTGCGCATTGGAAGTTCCAGTTTTGCATTCTGAATGAGAATAGAGACTACAACCCCCTGCAGTGTGGAAAGACATGTCCTCTCACACAGGTGCAGAATGCACTCTCTTTAATCATTTGGCTGCCGTCAGTCAGGAAAGTGGGTGTGTCCAGCTCTGTTTAGGTGGGGTGTTGTTGGGGGGGAAAGAGGGAAGGTTTTGCAAAAATGAGAGTGTCCATTTGGGCATGCGCTGATTTTCACAGAGGCAAAACAAACACACAGACACAGGGAAGAAAGACAGTGACTGTGTTTACATGGACATCAGTAATCAAATTATTTGCCAAATTATTAATTTGTCGACTTTAACTGCAGTTTGGCACTTTTACTTTTTATTCAGGAACATTTCTTGCATGTCCTCCATGACAAACGAGATGTTGGATGTGAGGAACTGCTGGAAGAATGTTGTTTTAATGGAGTATTTGATACCGCACGGCGTATCAGAGAAAAAAAACCCTCTGCATTTCTCGGTAACTTAGATGCACTCGGTTTGGTCCTGTTCAAAATCATAGAACAGGAAGAGCTAGATAAAGTTATAAATAGTTCCAAACCAGCTACATGTATGTTAGATCCAATTCCAACAAAATTACTGAAAGAGCTGCTCCCTGTTATAGGAGAACCTCTCCTTAACGTTATCAACTCTTCTTTAGCTTTAGGCCATGTTCCAAATCCTTACAAGCTAGCTGTTATTAAACCTATTATTAAGAAACCACAACTGGACCCCAGCAACCTAGCTAATTATAGGCCTATTTCAAATCTTCCGTTTATGTCTAAAATACTAGAAAAAGTTATTTCTACCCAATTATGCTCCTTTCTGCAGATGAACAATATTTTTGAAGTGTTTCAGTCAGGTTTCAGGCCTCATCACAGCACAGAAACCGCATTAGTGAAAATAACCAACGATTTACTCTTAGCTGCTGACCAAGGGTGCATCTCACTATTAGTTCTACTAGATCTTAGCGCCGCTTTTGACACCATTGATCACAATATTCTCATAGACCGCTTATATTCTACAGGTGTCCAAGAACAGGCTCTTCAATGGTTTAGGTCATACTTAGCTGATCGTTACCAGTTTGTGAATATTAATGGACAACTTTCACAAGTAAGACTGGTAAAGTACGGGGTCCCTCAAGGATCAGTTTTAGGCCCTTTGCTGTTTACAATATACATGCTTCCCCTGGGGGACATTATTAGAAAACATGGGATCAGTTTTCACTGCTATGCAGATGATACTCAATTATATATTTCAACTAAACCTGATGAGATGTCTAAACTGTCTAAGCTAACTGAGTGTATTAAAGATGTTAAAGACTGGATGACCAACAATTTTCTTCTCTTAAACTCAGACAAAACAGAATTATTACTTATTGGGCCTAAATCCTGTACACAGCAGTTCTCACAACTCGACCTGCAATTAGAGGGATACAAAGTTAGCGTTAGCTCTACTATAAAAGATCTGGGTGTCATATTAGACAGCAATTTAACCTTTAAAAATCATATATCCCATGTCACAAAAACTGCCTTCTTTCATCTAAGAAATATTGCTAAATTGCGAAATATGCTATCCATCTCAGATGCAGAAAAGCTAGTTCATGCTTTCATGACTTCTAGGCTGGATTACTGTAATGCTCTGTTTGCTGGTTGCCCAGCATCCTCTATTAACAAACTTCAGCTAGTACAAAATGCAGCTGCCAGAGTTCTTACCAGGTCTAGAAAATATGATCATATCACCCCAATTTTATCCTCCTTACACTGGCTGCCTGTTAAGTTTCGTATTGAATTTAAAATATTGCTTCTTACCTATAAAGCCTTAAATAACCTAGCTCCTGTTTATCTAACCAACCTCTTGTCTCGCTACAATCCAACCCGCTCTTTAAGATCTCAAAACTCAGGGCTTCTTGTAGTACCTAGAATAGCTAAATCGAGTAAAGGAGGTCGAGCCTTCTCATTTATGGCCCCTAAACTCTGGAATAGCCTTCCTGATAATGTCCGAGGCTCAGACACACTCTCACTCTTCAAAAGTAGATTAAAGACCTATCTTTTTAGCAAAGCATACACTTAGTGCATTACATAGCGGTGTGACGCATGATGTGCCCCACACACGATTTTGCTTCTTGTTTATATACACTATGAACAGCAGCTACGCTAATTATTCTCCTTATTCTGTATTTCCACATGGGGGTACTCATCTCGAGGCCCTCAGACTTTGCAGTGCCACTGATGCGATCCAAGACCAGCGACGAGACGATTCCAAGGCTCCCGGACCAGGCCGTATCCTGAGCTGCTGCTGTGGTGGTCATGATGGAGAGCATAAGACTGATTCCTCTGATGCTCCAAGGGCAGACGTGTCTTCGCGGAGGTCCAGCTACTGCGCCTAGACTGCAGCTCTGCACAAGACGTTTGGCCATAGGAGAAATGGTCGTGCCCAACTGAGCCTGGTTTCTCTCGAGGTTTTTTAAATTCTTCACTTTCGCCAATTGGTGAAGTTTTTTCCTCGCCGCTGTCGCCACTGGCTTGCATGGTTCGGGATCTGTAGAGCTGCGCATCGATGGAATTGCTCCTCAGTGTTTGGACTCTCAGTAGTGATTATTAAACCACACTGAACTGAGCTAAACTAAACTAAACTGAACTTAAACACTGAAAACTGAACTGACACTTTTCAATTCACTATAAACTTCCATGTGAAGCTGCTTTGACACAATCTACATTGTATAAGCGCTATACAAATAAAGATGAATTGAATTGAATTGAAATAGAGTCAGAAAGCCGTGTGTGTATAGACTATCCTGTCACAAAATACGGTGAAAATTCTATACAACGGTAGTCTGATTAAGGTGTTTAAATGTTTACACTCGGAGAGCAGCATTTACAGCAGATCTTTCAGTCTAAAATATTGTAGTGATATTAACATACTGTAAACTTAGTAACAGTTCAAATCATTTTGACTATAGTATGTCTTTAAACACTGAAAGAGTACTGCTGATGATACAAACTAACTTTGCCATCTGAATGAACAAACAAAAACCACTGATCGCACACTTATCAAATCTGTAGAGACAGGACAATCAACACCAACAGGAACCGCATCTTTTTTAAAATGAGACGAGCGGAAAATGCGAATTTCACCATTTCCAGATGTGAAAAGCTCTTGGGTAAAAAAAATGTTCCTTACAAACGCATTTTTGTGGCGTGCACTGTATTCCACATGTGAGTCCAGCTGCGCTCTCATAGCGGGAAATGAAAACAAAACCTTCGTTGAGGCACATTTATAAACACAACACTGATGACCCGTGTCTCCAAATTCTTGTTCTTTCACTTGTTTTGGTAACACAACGAGGCATCTCTCTGTCGTCTAAACACTGTAACAGGTAAAACAGTCTTTGAAGCTATCATACATATTAATAACGTTGCACCTCATTCATAATAGAGCGGCTGATTGGTTTGAACCAAGTCTTCCTCATGAATTAATGACACATCAGAATGTACTCTCCGGTACAGACATCAACTCTCCATGCTGGATTACACAACGAATTTGTGTAATAACGCAAAAACAATTAAGTTTCACTTTTTAGTGAAATATATGTGTCCTAATAGTGTTTATAGCAGCGTGGGACACATATATGACTGTCAACAGCTCAAAAATTGTTGGGGTGTTTTGTGACTCTTTAAAATAACTATGCTGCAGAGAAATCTACAAGCAACCACAGAGCAACAACCCAATGACCACATAGCAACATCCTAGCAACCACAGAGCAGCATCTTAGCAAACATATAGCAACACCCTGGCAATCATACTGTACAGCAACACCATTGAAAAACACAGCTAACCTTACAGTGACAATCTTTCCACCACTTAAATGCTCTTCATAAAATGTAACCCCCCCTTTTTAGTCACTTGAAAACAGCAGACAGCTCTCAGATAAACTAGAACAGGCTCTCTTTGGGCTGCTGGAACATTATCAGTGTCTTGTAGCCAGTGATTTCTCTTTAGCGCTGTCACCTCAGATCTGAGCGTTTGAGATGGTAGATGTCTTCAGAAGGAACCCTTTGCATGTTGAAGATGGAGCCGAATCGCCATTGGCTCTAGAAGCAGATGCATGAGGCTGAGAAACACCCCGTGGTGTTCATTAGTCAGGAGCGGATCCTGCTTCACTGTACAGGGGCGCTCAGGGAAACTCAATGCTAATGCAAAAACACATGCAGGATACATGGCATACAGTCAGATCTGGCGATAAACATCTCCTCTTCCTGTCCTTCAGCTTATGAGAGGGCGTGAAATCATGTGTCGATGGTAATGCGCATGCTATGAAAAATCTATAGAGATTTACATGCAACATTCATGTACTGCTGCCATCAATCCATCTATCAGTCTGTCAGAGCATTCATCTATCCATCCACGGGGTCTTATTTAAAAAAAAAAAAAAAACGCATGTAGAAACCATGTGCTGTGATCTATCAAAATAATAATAAAATAAAATAAATAAAATAAATAATAATAATAATAATAAAATAATAATAATAATAATAATAATAATAATAATAATATAAAAAAATAAATAAAATAAAATTGAAATACAATAATATATAAAATAAATAAAATAAAATAATTAATAAAAAAATAAAATTATAAAAAATAAAAAACAAAATAAAAAATTAAATGAAAAAAATAAATTAAACATTAAATACAATTATAAATTTTTTATAAAATAAAAAACAAATGAAAAAATGAAATAAAATAAAATAAAATAAATGAAATGATATAAAATAAAATAAATAAAATTTATTTAAAAATATATATATATATTAAATAAAGCAAAGTATATCATAATTACAGAATGAATAGTAACAGTCGAGTCAAATAAAAAATGAATAACACAAACAAAAATAACACAAAAAACTTTAAATCATAATAAAATAACCAGAGAAACCATCAGAAGCACTTAGGGTTGCACCACTCCACATCAACATGCGACTGGTGAAAATGTTGACATATCCAGGTGAAAATGTAAACCGAAGCATCTGATTTAACCTGCCAATTGTGTCTCAGGGGAGCGGAGAAGTCAAGAGAGCAGTCAGGAGAAAGACTGGCCTCTTGAATTTATCATGCCAGGAATCAATGCTTCTTCGGTCTCCAGCTACTTGTTAGCAGAGATCAAATCACCTTTCGAGGTCTCTGGAAACCTGACTGACCCGAACCTCCACGCGGATGAACACACGGGACCATAGAACACGCAGAAGTGTGTCGACCTCTCAAGACATCGTGTCTTCCTGTTATAATGCACTTCTAGACAAATGAGGCCTGCGGAGACTCTGGACCTAAACACAATCATTTACAAGTGTCTTACCATCACAAACTAATTGGCATAACAATCAAAGAGTACTTCAAGGAAAGAAAAAATGCAAGCTGATAAATGGACACAACTGTTTTAAGAGAACAATATATCAATAATAGGGCCCTAAGAAATCGCTTTTATTTATCCTCAAATTCCTTTTTCTGTCTGAACTCAACTTTAAAAGTGAGTTAAAGGGATAGTTCACCCAAAAACAAACAAAACAAATCATTTTTAAAGTGGTTGTAAGCCTGTACGCCTTTCTTGAACACAAAAGAAGATATTTTGACGAATGCTGGTTGCTGGCACCCATCTACTTCCATAGTAGGAATACAATAATAATATGGAGGTGAATTGGAGCTAGCTATACAAGCATTAATCAAAAAATGTATACATTTTTTATGCTGGTGGAGGAAAACGTTTCCTGACTCACTCTTCCAAAACACAGCAAAGTGGCTCAATAATATTAGAATCGGGTGACTGTGCATGTCATGGGAGATGTTCAACTTCACTTTCATTTTCATCTGTCACCAGTCTTGCTGTGTGTATGGGTGCATTATCATCCTGATACATGGCACCGCCTTCAGGATACAATGCTTGATCAATTGGGTGAACATGGTCCTTCAGAATAGTTCAACAGTCCTCGGCAGAACAATTCAATAGTCCTCAGCAGTGACACTCCCATCTAGCACAAGTACTGAGCCTAGGGAATGCCATGATATGGCAGCCCAAACCATCACTGATCTCCCCCTTTGCTTTACTCTGGGCATGCAGCAGTCTGGATGGTACACTTCTTTGAGGCTTCTCCACACCGTAACTCTCCCAGATGTGGAAAAAACAGTGAAGGTGAACTCATTAGAGAACAATACATGTTTCACATTAAACACAGCCCAAATTTTCTGGTACTATTAAAATTGACGTTTGGCATTAGCACTAGTGACCAAAGGTTTGGCTATAGCAGCCCGGCCATGTATATTGACCCTGTCGAGCTCCTGATGAAAATGGAGATGCTTTTTTTCCATTCTGTAGAGTTTCATAATAGGAAAATGATTGCCATGCTTTATATTAATTAGCTTTTATTATTACTATTAGAGGCTGAATTAGCATGTTGATCGCTGTCTAGAAAAACATGGGGTTGATGTTTTATTAAAAAGCGGTTTTTGGCATTGTATGTAAAAGATTTAGGAAATGAATTCCAGTATCAGAATTGGAAGGATTGTGAAGTCTGTAAAGATTCCCACCCCTTGATTTTCAGTACAGTTTTATTGATATTTATCCAGAAACACATGAAAGCGAAAGTACATTTGGGTGTATTTGTGCATTCAAAAACACCCAGTGCAATAAAACAGAATAAAGGAGTCTCACAATGAATATTGTAAAACTGCTTTAATACCAGGGAAAGGCTGGACAAAACTCAACAAGATGTGATGTAAAGGCCAGATAAGTCCATCTGATACAGTACATGTAAACACAGACCAGCATTTAAAAAAAAATCATATATGCATCTGGTGTGAATGGCCTTTTCATATTCGGCCAGCCTAAAAGATTAAACAATAATAAGTCCTCAATGTCACTGCTCTTACAATCTGAAGAATATGACATTTGTTCCAAGACATTGTTCATCGGGGATTAATGTGTTATTTCATTAGATGCATTTTGATTGATGTGGTGAGCAGGGGATGCAGAAAATCACCTCTGCTGCAATGAGACTTTGATTGTGTGTATGGCAGTCTGAAACTGGCAATCTATCCTCAAAGCAATCTGCAAAGCAGCCGCTCTTCTCCTTGTCGGCCTCCTCTCTGGGGAAACTCCAGTGTAACTCTTTATAAAGAGTCAAACAAGCAGACCCAAACAACCACACGCCATGTTTAGCAGGGCAGAAAGAGCTGTTTCCTCACTGATATCACACCTTAAACATACTCCGCCACAAAGACTTTTGCTCACAAAGCTATTTGATGTGAACAGAGCTGCAAAGAGCAACGATTCAGGGATTATGAGCTGCTGGTTTGTGCAACAGAAATATTCAGTAGAAAAGAACAAATAACATAAAGCCTCTTAAATGAATTCTTTGGGGAAGTATGCCTTTTTACTTAGTGAATAATGTTAATATATACAGTAATTATAAGTAGAATAAATAAACATTTTTAATCTATTATATATATTAGAAGCTACATTTTTACAGCTATACTATAACTAGTTTAATTAATGTCTTTCATATTTTACATTTACCAAATTAATTAATTAGTAATGCAATCTTTGCTGTATATTTAAAATGTTCATTCATTCATTTTCCTTCGACTTAGTTCCTTATTTATCAGGGGTCGCCACAGCAGAATGAACCGCCAACTATTCTGGCACATGTTTTACACAGCAGATGCCTTTCCAGGCATAACCCAGTGCTGGGAAATGTATTCATAGAGTTAATTCTTTATTCATTTATGATGGCTTAAAAGAACTGTATTAACTTTGTAATATAATATAAAAACAGACAGACAGACAGACAGACAGACAGACAGACAGACAGACAGACAGAC
>CAIGQZ010007154.1:23213203-23226565 GCA_903798205.1 Danio tinwini
AATTATTAGCCCCCCTTTGATTTTTATTTTCTTTTTTAAATATTTCCCAAAGGATGTTTAACAAAGCAAAAAAAAAATCACAGCATGTCTGATAATATTTTTTCTTCTGGAGAAAGTATTATTTGTTTTATTTCAGCTAAAATAAAAGCAGTTTTTAAATAAGTTTCATGTAATTTCGGGTGTTTAATTTTTAATTTGTCAACTTTAGCTGTAGTTTGGCACTTTCACTTTCCTTCAGGAACATTTCATGCATGCCCCCATGACAAATGAGCTATTGGATGAGAGTATGAACTGCTGGAAGAGCAGTTTTAATTGTTTTAATGGCGATGATACCATATGGCAAAACAAACCTCAGCATTTCTCGATGCAGGTGTCTGTGGTCCTTCACTGACTTGGTAGGTGCAGAGAATAGTGTCAAACAGCCGTGTGTGTAATATCTTGTCACAAAATGCGGCGAAACTCCAACACCATAGTAATAGTTTGATAGCGGTGTTTACATGTATGTACTGTACTTCAATAATGCCACTAAAATTGGCATACTCCACATGTCTTAATTCCATTTCTGTTTAGTTTGATTAGGACCTTAACCGGATTAAATTAATAAAAAATCGCTGTTTGCATGGTAGACTCTTAATCAGAGTATTGTCTTAATCTTATTAAAATCAGATTATTGGTGTTAATGTAAACATACTCAATGAATGCTGTTTGGTCCACCACAAATATAATCCTTTGAATTTTCATTTTTTAATTGAGTAATAGCTTCAAATAAACAAAAGAAGTCCAAATAATGAAGTTCTAGCCTAATTAAGGGCAAGAAACATAACATTTTTGCTCTTTATATAAACAACAACTTAAAATGTCTCTTTTACAAAACATTTTAAGAAGAGGAAACAAGATGTGCATTATAAATACATGAAAAATATCTGATGTTCAAATCAATACTACAGTATGCTGCCTCCATACTATTTCCTCTGTAAATAAAATCAACTTTAAATAAAAGAGAAATTCATCAACAGAATGCAACCCAAGATAAATACTGTATAGCGACAAAATCCAGAATCAGGAAAACATGAATAAACTTAAATCTGCTTTTAAAAAAAAGGCAGAGGCATTTACAAAAGAATCAATCACAGTTTTTGGCGCTGACAGTTATGTTTACTAAACTCTTTGTAAGACAAGGACTCTCACTTTCACATAACTGCTGATGTCTTTTTTCGCTGAAATAGCAGCATTTTAATTCTGAAGGATTCTGAAATGCTGAAAATTTCATTAAATAGCCATTATTCTTTGTTCCATGCACTTGTCAAGCTCCTCTATGCTTTGCCTTTTCTTTTTTTCTTTTCTTTTCTTTCCTACTTTGTTCTGTTTAAAAAACCAAGGAGCTGTCAATCTACGAAATAAAAGGTGTATTCACAGTGTTTTGCCTTACGTTATACACAGAAGGTATTTAAATTATGTTGTTTTATAAAAAGTCTATAATCCTCGTCAAAGGTTGTACATTATGTGTAATAACAATGGAATGACACAAGAAGAAATTACTGAACCACTGAAATGTATTTAATACTTTATATAAAAGGCTTTTTTGGTGATGGCAGCTTAAAGACGCCTCTCATATGCAGAATGAAGTCACATGCATTGTTTAGGTGTGAGTTTTTCACAGACTTCAACAGAGTGTAATATAGTTTTGTCAGTCTGGTCTATCAAATATAATCTTTATTTTGTATTTTCTATTGGTGGTGATTGGCTAGGCCATTTTACAGCTTGATTTTCTTTTACTAAAAGCATTTGAGAGTTTCCTTGGCTGTGTTCTGGATCATTGTCTTGCTGAAATGTCCACTCTGGTTTCATCTTCATCATCCTGCTAACGTAGATGTTAGACTGAAGCAGCTGATATTCATTTTCATTAAGGAAGAGCAGAGGGTTGCTGAAGAACTACTGAAAGATTTTAGCTGCAGTCTGGGCTTTCACTGGCCTTTCTACACCTCCCTTTCTTCATGTGTTCAATACTTTTTCTGTGTTTCATTTAATTTTATTACACATAATTTCATTTGAAAACTGATTAGATTTGTTTTCTTTGCATATATGGATGTCTTTAGTTGCTAACAGCATCCGATGGAATTTTCAAGCCAACAGCACCTTTACAAATATGTTTTCAGAGAAAAATGGTGACTTGTTCAATAATTATTTTCCTCGCTGTATATATTGAAATGAATATATAAAAAAAATTCTATTAAATGTTTATCAGTATATTGATTTTGAAGCATATTGATATATTTATTTTGTTACGATTTTTTAAATATTTTTTTGTAATGTTTGTAAAGTGAAAAAACATTTCTTATTTTTTATTATTATGATCAATTCCATAAACATATCCTGGTTTGCCACTGGTGATAAACAAATGTTTGTCTACTAGTTCCTTTCCTAACGGTCTCAAATGTGGCGTTGTGACACCATATCTTAAAAAACCTAACCTCGATTCAGCCTCTTTCTCTAACTTTCGGCCTATTTCTAATCTTCCTTTTATCTCAAAGATCCTTGAGAAAGTTTTTTTTTTTACTCAATTACAAACATATTTGAGATTAAATTTGGTGCATGAAACATTTCAATCTGGTTTTAAAGCTTTACACAGTACTGAATCTGCACTTTAAAGAGTATCAAGCAACATTTTTACAGAAACTGATTCTGGGAAATCTATGGCATTAGTCTTATTAGATTTAAGTTTGACCTGATTGACCACAAGGTCCTGTTCACACGTCTAGAGACAGCTGTGGGCCTTCGTAGCACAGTTTTAGAGTGGTTCCGTTCTTATTTGACCAATAGATGTTTTAGTGTGCGCATTGGCCATCAATCCTCATCCAATATTCCTCTCAACTATGGAGTTCCACAGGGTTTAATCCTTGGGCCTGTATTGTTCACCCTGTATATGCTCCCCCTGGCTTCCATTTTCAATAAATATAAAGTTTCCTTCCATCTATATGCGGATGACACTCAGATGTATTTTCCTCTAAAACAAAATGATGTAAATGGCTTACAACCACTCCTGGCTTGCTTAGAGGAGCTTAAACTTTGGCTCTCAAGCAATTTCTTAAATTTAAACCAAAATAAAACTGAAGTAATCGTATTTGGGCACAAAGAAAATTCTCTGTTAGATGTCAATGTGGGATCCTTGGCCCCACATATTACCCAGTGTGCAAGAAATCTCGGTGTTATGTTTGATGAACACTTAAAAATTGACAAACAGGTCAGTACTGTCCTAAAATCCTGCTTTTACCACCTCAGACAACTGTCTAAAGTCAAGCCATTTCTATCCCAGAGTAATTTTGAAACGGTGATTCATGCCTTCATAAAAACACGTCTAGATTACTGTAACTCTCTCTATTTTGGTATTTCTCAGTCTTCTCTCTCTTGTCTGCAGCTGGTACAAAATACGACTGCTAGACTACTTTCTGGTACCTGCAAGTATGAGTCGGTAACTGCAATTTTAGCTGCACTTCACTGGTTACCCATTAAATACAGAAATGATTTTAAAATTATATTATTTGTTTACAAAGTCGTCAGTAATCTTGCCCCTCAGTATCTTACAAACTTGCTTTGTCCGCATACCCCCTCCCGATCATTTAGATCTTATGATCTCAACTTACTCACCGTGCCCAGAATACGCCTTAAAAAACAAGGTGATCAAGCGTTTGCTGTTGCTGGTCCTAAACAATAGAACACCATACCAATTCACATTAGACTTTCCCCCCTCCATTTATGTGTTTAAGTCTGTTTTAAAGACCTATCTATTTTCTCTCGCTTTTAATATTTCTTGATTATTGTTTTCTTGCTTTTATTTGTTAAATGTTTCTTTTATATTCTGCTTCTCTGTCTTTAGTACTCTTATGTACAGCACTTTGGTCAACCTTGGTTGTTTTTAAATGTGCTTTATAAATAAATATTGTATTGTATTGTATAAAAATTATATATATATATATATATATATATATATATATATATATATATATATATATCCTTTATAATATTCAAATGTTTACTATCATCTTTAATGAATAAATTCATACATGTATTTCAATATTTGAATATTTGAGTTTGAAAAATATTAATTAAACATTTATTTACTTTAAAATGCACTTTAATGCTATAATATTAAGTCAACACACTCCTGTGAAATCATTTGATTTGACTTCATCATGCAGAGCGCCACAGTATTTCCTAAAAAAACACTGATTATTTAGACATTAGGCAATAAAAGCTGCCCACTAGGGTTTAAAACAGGGCTTTTGTATATTTACATGCTTGTTTCAGTCCTCATTCAGACATTTCAAAAGCCTAGCACCGTATCTGAAAGGAAACCTGCGGAAACGTGTTTATACAATCTGCGTTTCAGAATTGAATCAGAAGCAAACATCATAACCGAGGTGGCCTGTATATTGAATTGCGGTCCTTTGATGCACGTTGAGTGGATTCTCATATTTTTTTCCAAGCTGACTGCAGAGCATGTAGAGCCTGAGATAAAAAAAGACAACATATGGGCTGGATTCACTGGCTTGAATATGTATAAAAAACATCTAAGAAAAAGATTGTCTGCAAAAACCTTTGCTGTGGTGTGCTTGAGGCTGATCCTCAAACCAAGATGAAAACAGAAATCAACGTGGTGAAATCATATCACGGCTCTATGAAAATACAGCCCTGCACAATTACATCAAAGCAAACATCAAGAGGGGATCGGTTTGATGATATTTGCATGGATAAGATATTCAAAGTATTGATGGACACGTGTATTAAACACAACAATCCACTTCTGATGTATTTCCAAGTAAAACAAAACATTGTAAACAAAACATCGTTATTGATTTGTCTATACATGAGACACATTTTTATTCTTTAGCATAAAATGCACTGATAAATCATGCCCAAAAAAAATAAACATTTAAATCTTGTTACTGTAATTAAGTGGATTTTTGGAGTATGGTAAAGTAATTTACTGGATTATTTTTATTTTGAGAATCTTTTGGACATTACAACACATGATATAACACTTTATACTGCATTACATTTCAATAAAAGCATACTTTTTAAAATGGAGAAAAAAACTGCTTAGAAAACTGCTCAGAGACATGACATCGGTCTGTCTGATTCATAAACGAGCTGATTTTTTTTGTCACCTAGAAAAATGGATTCACAAATCACACAGAATGATTCATTTGTGCATTGGACTGATCCAAATGGATGTCTTTTTCAGTCTACAGCACACTGATTCAACAGATCTAGTCAGGACAAGTCTCTAGCTATTGACTCACCGACTCAAACAATCTGGTCAGAACAAGTCTCTAGCAAATGATTCACTGATTGAAATGATCAGGTCAGAACGAGAATCTAGCTAATGATTCATTGATCTAAATGATCTGGTCAGAAAAATTCTCAAGGTTAACAATTTACTGATACAAATAATTCTGTCAGAGTGAGCCTCCAGTTAACTAATTCAAATGATCCGATTGGAGTGAATTTCCAGTTAACAATTCACTTATTTAAATGATCCTGTCAGAGTGACTCTCCAGTTGACTACTTATTGATTTAAATGATCCGATTAGAGTGAATCTCCAGTTAACAATTCACTGATTCAAATGATTCTGTCAGAGTGAGCCTTCAGTTAACTATTTGTTGATTCAAATGATCCAATTGGAGTGAATTTCCAGTTAGCAATTCGCTAACTCAAATGATCCTGTCAGAGTGAGCCTCCAGTTAATGATTCATTGATTCAAATCATACGATTGGAGCGAATCTTCAGTTAACACTTCACTGATTCAAATGATCCTGTCTCCAGTTAAGAATTCATTGGTTCAAATGATACGATTGTAGCGAATCTCTAGTTAACAATTCACTGATTCAAATGATACATATGGAGCGAATATCCAGTTAACAATTCACTGATTCAAATGATTCTGTCAGAGTGACCTTCCAGCTAATGATTCTTTGATTCCAATGATCATGTCAAAGTGAGCCTCCAGTTAACAATTCATTGATCCAAATGATACGATTGGAGCGAATCTCTATTTAACAATTCACTGATTCAAATGATTCTGTCAGAGTGAGCCTTATGTTAATCATTCATTGATTCAAACGATATGATTGGAGCAAGTCTCCAGTTAACAATTAACTGATTCAAATGATCCTGTCAGAGTTATCCTCCAGGTAATGATTCAATGAATCAAACGATATGGTCTGAATGTGTCTCTAGTTAACAGTAAACTGATTCAAATGATTTGGTCAGAATAAGACTCCAGTTAATGATTCTCTGATTCAAATTATACGGTCAGAATGAATCTCTAGTTAATGATTCACTGATTCCATGACATAGTCAGAACAAGTTTCCAGTTAATGATTCGCTGATTCAAATTATATGGTCAGAATGAGTCTCTGGTTAATGATTCACTGATTCACATGATAAGGTCAGAATGTATCTCTGGTTAAACATTTATTGATTCACATGACATGGTCAGAACAAATCTCCAGTTAATGATTTACTGGTTCAAATGATCCAGTCAGAGTGAGCCTCCATTTAATAGTTTACTGATTCAAATGATCTGATTTATTTTCCATTATTTTGAATAATATTTAAAATTAAAACAATGCAAACTTTACCCTGTCTCATCCCAATGCCCTAGGAGTTTTTAATAATATATAACTAGTTACATATGCTTCTCTTAAAATGTTGAACATTTGGCCCTATGTGGCATCATCCATTTTATAAAAGACACATCATAAAACTTATATTTTGAATAATATATAAAAAATAAATATATAAAATTATGTCCATTATTTTTTCTTTACCTTTAATACATTTGTCGGCATGTTTAATATATAAAACATTGTTAAACTTTTACTTGAAAATAATTACTTCATATATTTACAGAAGTAATATTACATTGAGGTATCTGTGTTTTTGCTCAAGCTTTTGATTTGAGTACTTCAACCATCACTGCAAAAAAGTGGTCTTTCCATTTTGTCTTCATGTGGACTTTAAATGGAAAGGGAAATGAGAAATTTAAAGTGGGAAGAGAAGAAATTAAATGAAAGAAATATCATGTCTTAGCAGCTGTCAAAGGTAGCTATGTTTAATCTTATGTTATACAGTAAATGTGCTGCCTATAACGCGGAAGGAAAATAATACATTGTTCCTGTCTTGACCAGTTCTACTGCAGGCCAACTGTGAAATCCTTCATTGTTGTTCGAAACAGGTACAAAAAGCACACACAGACACAAGAGCGGGGCTTTACAACCAGAGCCGGCTTCTCTCAGGAGTTCAGAGAGACAACACACCCACATAAAACAACAACAACATAATAATCGATAGTATAGCACAATAAAGCAAAGAAATATGAGACCAAATTATTGACACCTCACATTTCTCTGGTTTGATTATAGTGAATTTTGATTTGGGTTGCACGGCGGCTTAGTGGTTAGCCCTGTCACCTCACAGCAAGAAGGTCACTGGTTAGAGTCCCAGCTGGGTCAGTTGGCATGTCTGTGTGGAGTTTGCATGTTCTCCCCATGTTCACGTGGGTTTCCTCCGGGTGCTCCGCTTTCCCCCACAGTCCAAAGACATGCGCTATATGTGAATTCGATGAACTAAATTGTCCGTAGTGTATGAGTGTGTGAATACGAGAGTGTATGGGTGTTTCCCAGTACTGGGTTGTGGCTGGAAGGGCATCTGCTGCGTAAAACATATGCTGAAATAGTTGGCCCTGATAAATGAGTGACTAAGCCAAATCATTATCAAAAATTTTTTTCAATGTAGTAACTACTGTGTCCTAAAAACGTAATTGCACTGTCGCAGATCCGTTTTTTCAACCACATTAGTTATAAGTAAGGCCAGACAGAATCTGCAGACATTTTTACTATTTCTGCACAGAATTTTGTAAAAAAATTCTGCAGATTTATGCTAAATGATTTTGGCAGCATCATAACTAAAAACTTAATATTTGAAAAAAAAAAAACATCTATTGATCCATTTAATTGGTAAACAAAGCAAGCCTCTTATATAATAAATCTACTAAAAGACAGAAAATACTTTACAAACTGTACTGGAAATACCATATGAAAATTTTTTATATTTGGTAATAATGTTACACAATTTTATTTCAAAACTAAATAAATATACATTTACACACAGTAAATAAATAGACTCAATGATGGACTAAAAACCAATTCCATGTGGACCTAGTTATAACGTAAAACATACGTAATAACGCTCTAAATGGAGCAGAGTAACAACTTCTTTAGAGAAAATTTGCATTAAAACATCATTATTATTTGTTATGTACAAATTATTATGTTTTACACGCACACACATTTAAAATCCAAAAGTAGTTTTGGTAAAAACATTATATATATATATATATATATATATATATATATAAACATGATGGAGAATATTCCATTTTCCACTTTAAAACAAAAAACAATTACAGTAGCTAGCCCGTAGCCTAATCTTATATTGTCTATAAATCAGATATATTCTCAAATAATGATGTAAAAACTACTTTGTATTTTTTTGCCATATCTACATGTAGATTCAGAAATTATTATTATTATAATATTATTATTATTAAGAGGCAATTTATTATTATTATATATTTGAAAAGTCTACTTTAACAAATTTGACACACTCAAACCTTGCAAAAATGTTGTAACCTGTCATATACAGTACAAATATATTTAAATAGGCTACTATAAGTTATCCATATAACCATTTTACATATCCTGTTTTTTGTTTTCACAAGCTTTGGAGATTTCCGCTTGTAGAGTAAATCATACAGTAGGTCACCTATAGCTTTTGGTACACACAGAAATAAAGATACAAAATCTGTCACTGGGGTGGTACCTTTTTAAATGGTACATTTTTGTACCATAGAGGTGGACATCAGAACTGTAAGGGTACATTTTTGTACCTTTAAGGTCCACTTTTGTACCTTTAAGTTAATATTTATTCATTCATTTTCTTTTTGGCTTAGTCCCTTTATTAAAAAGGGGTTGCCACAGCGGAATGAACTGCCAACTTATCCAGCACATGTTTTACGCAGCGGATGCCCTTCCAGCCGCAACCCATCTCTGGGAAACATCTAAACACACTCATACACTACGGACAATTTTAGCCTACCCAGTTCACCTGTACTGCATGTCTTTGGACTGTGGGGGAAACCGGAGCACGCAGAGGAAACCCACGTGAACACAGGGAGAACATGCAAACTTCACACAGAAACGCCAACTGACCCAGCCGAGGCTCAAACCAGCAACCTACTTGCTGTGAGGCGACAGCACTACCTACTGCGCCACTGCGTCGCTCTTTAAGTTAATATAATGTACATATTTGTACTTTTAGGGTATTAAAAATGTACCTTTAAGGAACTGTTAGGAACAAATATTTACCTTTTAAAAAGGTACCGCCTCCATGAGAGATTTTGTACCTTTATTTCTGAGAGAGGCCACGGCTGCATTCAAAATCGCATACAAGATTTCAGAGTGCACTATGAAGGGAGTGCAGTTGTTAATCTGAAGTTTGCTCAAACTTAACTGTTAAGAAAATAACTTTTGAAAGCAAATTACATGAGAGAGAGAGATAACTTTTATTAAAGAGATAACTGTCACGTAAGAAACAGGGAGAATCCAACTGCGAGTGAAGGACAGTTTAATGAAGTGCAACAGTGAATATAAGTCTTAAAGTGCTCAAAAGGTTAAAGAGACTAGCAGAATGTCCAGGACAGACAGCTTCCACAGGTCCAAACGAACACGTCATCCGACAGTCTAGGCTAGAGAGAACACCTGGACATTACTCAGACAGCAACATGAAAACAACAGCGGACTAATAACCAGCAGTGAAACAGACTGTATATAACTGTAGTTAGAAGCAGAGTTCCTGGTAGTGTTTTATTCCCAGTTATCCCCTAGTTATGCCCTATTCATTTTGAACGTTCCAACATCCACTTTGAATGATCAATAAAAAAGCTTATAGTTATCTGTCATGGTTTATGGGTCTGTGTTTTCTTCCTGTATGTTACTGTATGTGTTATGACGTATGTGTTGTGGTGTGCATGAGTGAGTGGGTGGGTGGGTCTGTTTACCTTTTCATGGTATCATGCATTCTGATCAGCTGACCTAATCAGAGAGTCCCAGCTGATGCCTGTTTTGTAGACTAGAGGTGTAGTTGCAAATGAACACGTTTGCAATGCAATTTATGAATGTTTATTGAAAAGACCAATTCAAGAAACACCTAATCACTAAACTGTAATTGTAATGATGGAACTTGCAAGTTGGCTAATGATGTGTTTTGGAAACGCACCCCTAACTGCATGTGTGTGCAGAAACAAAAAAGCAAAAAAATAAATGAAAGAATCCAGAGAGAAAGCCATTTTCACCCTGTTCTCATCCAGACATGTGTGGTCGAATGTGGCTTTTACGGATTGACCGATAAAAATCCAGTTGACCACACACTCAAGAAACTGGCAGTGCTGACCTGTGCCTTTATTCTCACCTGCACAGAGGTTCATTTAAGGGACACAGAGATGGACACATCACAAAGAGGACTACCATGTTAGGATGAACAACAAATTCACTTCAAAATACACATTTACACTACCATTCAAACGTTTTGGACTAAGCGAGATTTCATTTTCTTTATTAAAGAAACATTTTTTTATTCATCAAGGATGAATTAATTAGATCAAATGCCTGTAAATGCTGTTTAGAAAAGAATACATTTTTAATCAGCAACTGATCTGCATATTACAACAATTTCTGAAGAACCATCTGACACAGAAGACGAGTAAAAATGCACGTTTGAATTTACTTTTATATGAATAAATTACATTTTGAAAAGATATTAAAAATGGAAAACAGTTTTTTTAAATCGTAGTAATATTTCATGTTTGATCACCTCACTGAAGCCTTGATAAGCATCAACTGCTATTTCAAAATGATTTAATTCCCATCTTCTATAATCTTTTCACTTTTATTTTACCTCTGCTTCATCTTTTTTTAGAACTTGGGCTGTATACACAAAAAATAAACTACTACACTATAAAAATAATCAAAATGTAAAGCATAAACCCATTCTTTACTGTTTATTTTCTACATGAGAGAAAAAAAATCTATTTGGTTTCTTTCCTTTAGAGCAAGTGAAATGCAACCTGGACTTGTCTTAATGAGATTCACACATTCTTTGAAAAACTAACAAAATGAATCCAACTGAAATTATATGGGTTTAGTGCATAAACCCTAATTTGCAGTATAATCCTGCTCTGCCACTGATTCACTCATTGTGATTCTTTTGCAAATACAATGTAAGCCATCTCTGTACTGCACTGTGTGAAAACTTTTTTTTTTCCTTCAAACTCTTGAGTATATAACCTTCAAATCAGTGTATGCGCATGGGACTATTGCTTTCACTAAAATCTGAATGTGCACTAAAACCTGAATGTGATTAGGCAAAGTCTCAAGGTCTGGAGTGGGCAAGAAACCAACTGTCACTCAACCAACAGGAGAATAGAAACAATAAATGTTGGACAACAAGCAAGCGAGGCCACATAAGCAAGACATACAACTGCAAAACAACCATTTGTTGAGGAGATGTTCAGGAGATGTGTCTCTGAATACATACACTGAAAAAAATTATGTCGCAAAACTGTTGCAAACAACTCATTTGTGTTGAATTTAAACAAACAAATTAAATTTAATAAAATTCTACATAATTTGTTTGTTTAAAGTCAGCCCAAATAAATTGTTTACAGCCACTTAACGTAAAAAATTGAGTAAATCCAAGAAATCATCTCTGAATGTCTTTTTTCAGTGTACAATAGAAAAGTTGATTTTAACATCAAGTTAGTAAAACAAGTTGTTGCTTGTTTAAGGTTTCAATTTTTTTTTTTAACAAATATACATATAAATACATATATAACTGGCCACACTTTAATGTTTAAATTGTTAAGTTAATGTTTAGTTTATGTATTTACTAACATGCATAGTTCAACTTTTACTAATGGTTTATAAAAGTCATGCTTGTTAACATTACACTGTAAAATTGAGTTTTCCATAATTTATATATTTATCCTGGTTCTCTATATATTATTCCTTAAAAATATCTTGTCTCAATATTCTAAACTGTCATTTTCATTTTCAACATTAAAAGTCAACAGAGCAGAGATCAGGGTCACATAATGCAGTTTTTTACAGTGTAGTTAATGTACTGTGAGTTAACAAGAACTAACAATAAACTATTGTATTTTTATTAAATAACATTAACAAAGATAAATAAACAATGTAATAATGCCTTTCATGTTACTAAATAATTAAACTAACATTAACTAATACTGTAGAAACTCATTGTGGTGTTATCATATATTATACAGTGTATCCGCAAAATTCAAAGTGCTTTACTTTTTCCACATTTTTTTATGTTACAGTCTTATTCCAAAATGGATTAAGTTCATTTATTTCCTCAAAATTCTACACACAATATTCCATAATGACAATGTGAAAAAAGATTTTAACATTGGTAGAGCTTGAGAGGAACTGCAAAGAGGAATGGGCAAAAATTCCCAAAGACAGGTGTGCCAAGTTTGTGGCATCATATTCAAAAAGACTTGAGGCTGTAATTGCTGCCAAAGGTGCATCAACAAAGTATGGAGCAAAGGCTGTGAATAATTTTGTACATGTGGTTTTTTCAGGTTTTTTATTTTCAATAAATTTGCAACAATTTAAAAAAACATTTTATCACATTGTCATTATGGGGTACTGTGTGTAGAATTTTGAGGAAATAAATGAGCATTACCCATTATCCATTTTGGAATAAGGCTGTAACATAAAAAAGTGGAAAAAGTGAAGCGCTGTCAATACTTTTTTCTTTTTTAAATATTTCCCAAATGGTATTTAACAGAGCAAGGACATTTTGACAGTATGTCTGATAATATTTTTTCTTCTGGGGAAAGTCTTACTTGTTTTATTTCAGCAAGAATAAAAGCAGTTTTCAATTTTTTAAGAACCATTTTAAGATCAAAATTATTAGCCCCTTTAAGCTATTTATATTTTTTGATAGACTACAAAACAAACCATCATTATACAATAACTTGCCTAATTACCCTAACCTGCCTAGTTAACCTAATTAACCTAGTTAAGCCTTTAAATGTCACTTTAAGCTGTAAGTGTCTTGAAAAATATGTAGTAAAATATTATTTACTGTCATCATGGCAAAAATAAATCAGTTATTAGAAATTAGTTATTAAAACGATTATGTTTAAAAGTGCATAAAAAAAACGTCTTTCCGTTAAACAGAAATTGGGGAAAAATATTCAGGAGGGCTAATAATTC
>CAIGQZ010007154.1:23226965-23250846 GCA_903798205.1 Danio tinwini
TTATATAATTGCTGTAATACAAAAATATATATAAATTATAAATATATATATATATATACATTTAATTGCTGTTTTATTCAGTGAACTATGACAATTCTTCCAAATTTAAAATAAAATGTCATTTGGAGCATTTTTGTTTAAAAAATTACAAAATGTTTAGGAAATGTTAAGAAAAGCTAAGAAAAGTTACTTAGTATTTGGTGGTATAACCCTTTAATCTTAACAAATAAAAACGTGCTATTGTGAGCAATTGCCATTTTTGAGAAAAAGAAATGATCTGAAGGACAAATTATTTATTTGAAATTTGGATTACAAGAGCTTTATAAAACAAAACAAATATTAACATTTTACTCAAACCCATACAATGGAAAAAAAATATTCAAAGACAGTTGCTTGGATTTACTATTTTTTTAAGGTAAGTGGTTGTAAACTATTTATTTGGGCTGAATTTAAACAAAGTTGACCTTTACTAAATGTAATTTGTAAACTCAACTCATATAAATTAGAATCATCATAACTTAGAATAAATTAAAATACATTATAACTATTGAATCATTTTTTTCAGTGTAGCTAATAAATCTGGTAAACTGAAACTGTTGGCCTAGTTTCATACGTACATAAATATTTATACATATACTGTATACTGTACACATGAAACAATACACATTAAAATGGGTAGTCATTTTTATTAAAACACTACTATAAGGTCACTAATGAAATAAACTAAATTAACTTGTACATTTAAATTAGTAATTACATCTTACAGTGCTCTCAAAACAACAACATCCTGACATCATCAGCTTCTATCAATTAACTTTATCTGTAGATGATGAAAACTTAATCAAAATAAAAAAAGCAAAAGCGCTGTTACCACAAAGCTAAACAATATTTAACGGTGTTTGAGCATTAATAACAGCCATCAAAAAGTCCCTCCACTGCTAATCTGTATTCATTAAACAGTAACTTTTCAAAGCAGGCCCGGCTGATTCATTTACAATTCGACATAAAAGAAAGTCATGCTGCCCTGTGATTCTCAGTTGGGGGAAAACGAGGGTGATTTTCCTCATGTCACATTTGTGTTGTTCCACTTACATCCATAATTTCTGCAAGTCTTTGAACCTCGTGAAGACGCACTAAAGCTGTGTGTGAAGGGAACTCCAGTGGAGAGCTGACACCCGCCACAATACAAACAGACTTTGTAATACCGACGAGTACACATTACCACCACATATTTGCCTTGCCTTGCTGAGGTTTAGACAATCTACACACTGTTGTCTCTGCATTTGCATTGCAAACCATTGAGAATTTGCTGAGATAGCAGGCGGCACAGAGAAATCAATGATGAAGCCCCGGTGGAAATGTGTGGCTGTTACTTCCAGGGTCTCTTTTGGTTACTTTTATATTATATCAAGTAAAGCAAACAGGGCTTTTAATGCAGGTTAAAAGAGAATTGAGTTCCCAGTTTAAAGGGATAGTTCACCCAAAAATAAAAATTAGGTTCCAAAATTATATATTTTTTCCAAACTAGTTTTTTTTGTCTAATGAGTTTAAAATGAGTTGAAACAACACAATTCCTCAGTTTTAGTTAATAATTAGTAAATTAGTAATTAGTTAGTTAATTAAAGTTAGTAATAACCTAATTATTTTATGTTCAATCTAACTAAATAAAAAAAAAAAGATTAAACTAGCTTAAACATTTTGTGTTGGGACAACATTAAGGAATGGTGTTGAACCCAGCATTTTTTTACAGTGCACTCAAAAAAATGATGTTTGCTGTTTGTTCAAACTACTTATTTAAATTAAGCTGAAACATCACAGTTCTTGAGGGTTTTTGAGGACAGTTTTATTGTTTTATGTTTAATCCACAAAAATTTAAACTTAATTCTGTTATGTAAACGAGAGGCTGACAACAGAGGTGCAGATCCAAATGCAGGTTTATTAAATAGGATGGTCAGGCAAGCAACAGTCAACACAGGAGCCAACAGATGTATACAGGCAATTCCGGAATTGTGGTCATATAACAGGAAGATGGTCAAAAGGAATGCAGCATACAACGTAAACAAACAAACAAACAAGGCAAGGGTCAAAACCGGCAAGGCAAGGAAAACGCGTCGTAATGTTCACAATTTAGTATAACAAGACTTAGCCACGAAGTGTGCACGTGTGCTGTCTTTATAGTCCTTGTAATCAGTCCATCTTCTAGCTGTGAGTGTGTGCAATCAGGAACAGGTGCTTGTGAGCGGTGCATGACTGAAACTTGTAGTCCATGTACTGTAATGGTGGATTTGTAGTTCTTTGTAGCGATCTGTGTTTTTACCAGCAATCTGCAAGGATTAGATTACTGGTGATTGTGACAAATTCCTTCATGTTGCCCCAACACAAATCGATTGCGTGGAACCCAGCATTTTTTACCGTAGTACTTTTTTTGTATATATATATTTTTTGTATATGAATATGTATGTTATCTGTTGAAAATGCAACTGTATTTGATGATATATCCCACCAACTATTTGATATTATAAGCAGTGTTGGGGAGTAGTTACATGTAACGGCGTTACGTAATTTAATTACAAAATAAAAGTAACAGTAATTTGTTACAGTTACTGAGAAAAAAAGTGCAATTAAATTACAGTTACTTATGAAAATGCTAAAGATTACAAATGAGGTCAACTCTAAAAATATTCTTTAAAAATCTGGGATATGTTGAATAATATTAATCTGTTGCTTTGCCTGTTTTTGATATGCACAATGCCTTCTGCTAAGGCCATGTATTAAAGCGGTGCTATTCTGCTATAACTACATTTCTCAGTAGCGTGGCCGTAGCGTTACTACTTTTGAAATCAAATAGCTTTTCAGTAGCGAAGCTATTTTTTTAGTCAAGTAGCACAGTAGTGTCCACACAAGCTACATTTACAGATCGTGGCTCAATAAGTAAAGTAAAAGTAAAAATCAATAAAGCCTGGTTTCTCTCAAGGTTTTTATCCTTCGCTTACGCCAATTGGTGATTTTATTTTCTCGCTGATGTCGCCTCTGGATTGCATGGTTAAGGACTTGTAGAGGTGCGCATCGATGGATTACTCTTCAGTGTTTGGACTCTCAGCAGTGAATATTAAACCACACTGACCTGACCTGAACTGAACTGAACTTAAACTCTGAAAACGGAACTGACACTTTCAATTCACTATAATCTTCTATGTAAAGCTGCTTTGACACAATCCACATTGTAAAAGCGCTGTACAAATAAAGATGAATTGAATTAAATTGAATAAGTGACGACACCGGCATTCACGGAGCTGTTCCCTGTAGTAAAGGCTAAAGTATACTATGGTAATTACTAGTAGTTCATGATAGTTACTAATGATGTTACATAATGTAATTCATCAATGAAGAGTTGTAAATATATATACAATATATTGCTCATTCCTAAATATTTCCCTTTACTACACTATAAATTACTATAGTATTTTAAATGTGTAACACCAGGTTTTATTGGATTTGTAGTTTTTGCTGTTATATACTACAATTTGTTTCTGATTGGTACAGCATATTATTTGCTGTAAATAATTGAACTGATCAATTATGCCTCTTATGTTTCATCGACAGTTTTATTGATCACTAAGATGTGATTGACTTAGATTTTATACTTTGATTAAAAAATGAAAAAATCCCCCTGCACAAGTAACTAAAATTATGTAACAACAGTATACAATTTGTTTTGTTATAAGGTCTGGTTTTGTGGTGGCTGTACTTTTAAATTAAATTAATATAATCTTAATGCAAGTGATGAAAGATTTTGAAATTCTAACAGTAAACAGAGCTACTGTAAGGTCACACCTGCTTGGTATAAATGCTTAAAAATGATTTAGTTGAAAATATCCATTAGAAACTTAAAAGTAATCAAAAAGTTTTCAGATTTAATCAGATACGTTACTTTTATAAAGTAATTGAAAAGGTACACTACTTTTTACAGTTTAAATAGAGTAATTTGTAATCTGTAATCTATTACATTTCCAAAGTAACCTCCCCAACACTGATTAAAAGTATGTAATTTTACACATGCTGAAATAGGATGCTGTGAAAATAAGAAATAGGTGCAAAGAAAAAAAGGTAAAAAGACAAAATTCCAGCATCTTAACCATCACATTTTTTCAAAATAGCAAAATGTACACACACACGTGGATGCTGGAACATACGCAGGTGTACGGATGTTATTTTCATGGCACTGTGTTTTATTTTTTCTATCTTTTTGCCGGTCCCAGTTATCTCTCGTCAGTGCTGACAAGTTCAGATTGCGTCTGTCACACCGCAGGCTGTTAGAAGACCAAATCTTTCCCCATCTTGACGTTAAAGTGGTGTTTAGAGCACTGGCTGTCCTCGCTTTGCCCCTGTACAGAAGCAGCAGCACCGTTTAGTTCAAGTCACAGCTTCTTCACATCTGCCAACCGCCACACTGTAGATGCGCATTAAACTGCTGTATGTGTGTGTGTGTGTGTAGGTCTCATAACAGTCAGTTAGATGATTTTGCTCAGCCAGTGGGCAATGCAAGGTCAGCTTCAGCTTTTTAGGGCAAGACACTGCAAATTAATATAAGTAGCTACTAATAGCTGGCATTTTTGGGTGACACGGTGGCTCAGTGGTTAGCACTGTCGCCTCGCAGCAAGAAGGTCACTGGTTCGAGTCCCAGCTGGACCAGTTGGCATTTCTGTGTGGAGTTTGCATGTTCTCCCTGTGTTTGCATAAGCTGAAGGAAAATAAATGAATGAATAGCTAGCGTTTTTGTATTGCAAGTTTTCTAAAAAATATTTGTTTAAATATGCAAATGATGCATTGTCTAATTTGCATAAATTTCGAGCACAAAAATCTGGACGAGTGAAATTATTTTGGGAATCTCTTTTTTATCACTCCATAATACTGCAAAAAAAATCTACATTTTAAATATGTAATTTGTAAATAAATTACCTCAAAAGAGTCCTTAATGGTCACAATCTGAAACGCTGTACTTTTAGCAAATCTTTTATGCGATATTCCTCATTTGCATTTAAATTTAAATTGCAATTCTTCGAATGGAAACATAGCGAATGTCTACTACTCTGAAGTATATTGCAATACTCTTCAGAACAGCATACTTTGAGTTCAACTGAAAAAAATTTTACTAGAGAATGAACAAATGATGAATACATGGGTAGCAGAGTAGTACATATTCATGGTAAACATTATAGGGAAAGCGTCACAGGTTATCATTGTTCAAAAATGAACCAATGTAAACATAAAACCAACTTCAGCTCAGTAAAGCAGGCTAGGTGGAACAGCGCTGTTTACTGATGTTTTGTTGTTCAACTAAATAAACATCTACATTATCAATGCTGTAAAACGTACCTGAAAATAGTCACATCAATCTTTCACCAGAAGATTTCAGTCGCTGAACACTTCTGTGCATATAACCCATTTGTAACGACAACATTTAACGTTACATCAGCTTTGTGTGAAGCTAAAAAAGTTTTAAAACACAACATTACCTGTCTAAAAGAAATCCTTCAAACATGGTGTCATCCTTTCTCCAGTGTGCAAAGGTAACTCCAATACTGATTCAGGTTTTTAAAAAGTTTAGATTCAGCATGTTTTTACTGATCGCTCTCTCTCTCTCTCTCTCTCTCTCTCTCTCTCTCTCTCTCTCTCTCTCAATCTCTCTCATGAACGTGCAGAGCGTCTATGCACAAATGACAGAGCTGTGTACAAACGTCTGCTCAGTTGTTCAAATCTTCATTTGCTGACAGACAGTTTGAGCTACTTATCGGAATTATGAGAGATGTCGGCCTGACTCTATTTAACTGGATGAAAATTTTTTTGTCTTATGGCTTACCCAGAATATATAAATAGATATAAATACATTTATATCATTTACTTTAATCACTACTATTGGAATGTGAAGAGACTTTCAACCAGCACAACAACAAATGTTTCTGAAGATAATCACCTACTGCACCTTTAACGCACTTACTTGACAGATTTCATTCATTCATTTTCCTTTTGCTTAGTCTCTGATTTATCAGGGGTTACCACAGCGGAACGAACTGCCACTTACTTGGCAGATTTATGTGTTTTTAATTTTGGGTGGTTTGTGTAATGTGTTTTATGTTTGCTAAAATATGTACTAATTGCATCTTTAGAGATTTTTTAACTAAATACACTGTCTTGTCCCGAGAGGTGGATTTTGAAGTTTTTGCAAAAAAAAAAGCAAAGTGGATTTTGCTGGTTTTAATGCAAAAGAAAATCCACCTTGTTAAAAACTAAAGAATTGTTCAAAGTGACATTTTGAAAAAAAAAAAAGCTATTTTATTTACTAGCTAATAACATTTTCATTATTTATAAAATGAAACTTCTGAACCTAATTATAGGAGCCTGATAGAAAATGCTCATTTACAAAAAAATAGAGGTCTGATAGATTTAGAGGGTTTTGCATCTGAACTCTTCATGTGTACAATTTGACTGTATTATTTGTGTCTCCTTCAAAAACTGTTCATGTGAAAATTTAATGTCCCCCCTACTGGTAAAAGAAATTTACACCCATGGATGAATAAATCGTAATTTTTAGGCGAACTATTCCTTTAACTCTCCCAGTGCAGCAATGCACTGTGTACTTTCCTAAAGCCCTCCGTCATTTTCTCCTAGTTTTTACCCATCACTTCCTCCCTGATCCTCATCCGCAGCTGTGTGATGAAAACAAGCTCTTCTTTTGCTAGCAGCTTCTCCTTCGGGGCAGTTCAAAGGGCCCTCCGAATCTCCACATTACATTGACACGGCTGTGAAATCTTCAGGTTCACATCCACACCTTGGGCAAAAGCGATACGGCGAGCGCAGCTGGACGTGGCCTAGTTAGTATTCAGCCTGACTCTAGGCTACAGCGCTGGGCTTTATAGTGTTCTGCTGACAGTAAAGGTCAGACCTCAATGGGCAAGCAATCTGTTAAGCCCTCTTCAACTGCGTACTGCGCACACACACACTCACAAAGACACACAAACACACACAGGGCAAGATTACATGACTTAGAGCAGATCCTCCTTGGACACAATCACATCCTTCACTCACATACACAATAAGTCTCTCTCTCTTGATCTACTCCTCATGCACTTTTCAGCATCTGAGGAGACATGTGAGATGTGTAGAAATATGCTCAGAACATATATCAATCAGGATAGTGAAAAAAAGGATATATATTTTTAATAATATAGCCTTTTTTTGCATATGAAAAGCTCAGATGGCTGGGTTTTTCCCGTAAAATGATTGTTTATAACCAGTGTTGGGGTAACGCATTACAAGTAACACAAGTTACGTAATAATATTACTTTTCTAAGTGACGAGTAAAGTAACTTTTAAAAATAAGTAATAATACTTTTTAAAAAAATGTAATGTGAGTTACTTTTTAGTTTAATTAATTAGCTCAAAAAATTCTGAATTAAAATTGAAGTAGTCACTATGAATCATGCAGTCAATGAGAGAATGGGTTCATTATTTTGAACGAAAAGAAAAGGACAATGGGATAGTCTCAATGGACAGTGATTTTACTTAAGACAAATATTACAAAAGCAGCAAACACATTGCTTCAAACTAAGAGTGAGCTGTTATCAGCGTAACGTGCTGCATTAACGCGAGACTCTTATCAGGCGATACAAATTTTTTGCCTTTAATCTATTCTCAAAGTTGGGTTGGGAGCTGGGTGTATTCTACGCAAGCTATAATGACTTTCACCTTGATATTTTAGCGCGGATGTATACCTGGCTGAATTGCACTGTAGGTGGCGAGAATGAGTCTTCCAACCTGTATCTATTCCTACTGTGAAATTACCACATCAAACATGACGTGCTAACATGGATGCAGTTTACTAGAGTGAATCTGATTAATGTTAGCTCCACATCTAACTATCAGGCACCTGTAGAGTTTATGTGTTCCAGTAAAACATATACAAATGAAATGGAGCGGGTGCTTTTTAAAATGAATGACGGTGAATGAATAAAAGTCAAACCGCTGAACCGTCTGACAAAAAAGTGCCATTCTGAATCAAACCAGCAGGACGCCCTTCTGGATCTTTCACTTACTTCGAAGACACTACTGACTATGTACGTTTACATGGACATCTGTTATCTAGTTATTTGTCTTAATAGACAATAATATAATTAAGGTGTTTACGTGAAGTGCTTTCATGTAAGAGTTTCCTGTAATTTTGAGTGACTTTAACTGCAGTTTGGCAGTTTATACTAATTCAAAATTCATGTTTAACTGAATAAACAGTTAGTAAACACAAGTACATCTTATTGAACATAATTTATTTTCTTTAGCAATTATCATAGTAGAACACTTTCTCTGGCAGTTTGTGATGCATTTTGGAAACAAGAGATGAGCGCCTGGTCTAATGCGCCATCTGGTTTGAGAAACCCGTTCTCAAAGACTTACTTTTAGTCATTATTTGGGTAGCACACATATTCTGAATGCCTTCGGCAGAATTCAAATGAGCCATTTGAGATTAAGTGTTAATCTCAAAATTAAAGGTAAATGTAGGTGTAGATTACACAGCACATTGTTAATTGCAGAGCTCCTCTATTAAAAAAAAAAAAAAAAGAAAAAACAACTTCTGATAAAGGTATTACCAGGTAATTAAAAGTAACGTAAAAGCAAATCAAAAGTACCGTAATAATTAAGTAACACAACTAGTTACTTTTTTGGGGGAGTAACTCAATATTGTAATCCATTACTTTCAACAGTAATACTGTTTATATACATGTAGAGTTGAAGTCTGGATTATTGGCCCCCCTGTATATTTTCCCCTATTTTCTTTTTAACGGAGAGCAGGTTTTTTCAACACTTTACTTAACATAATAGTTTTAAAGAGGAAATGAAGCACTCAGTTAAGTTTACATTATTTTGTACATTGGATTCCACTTTATTGAAAATATATTTATCATTTTACAAATATATATCATTTTAGAAGAAAATTTCAGACAGCACTTACAAAAGGCTTTTGCATATGAACTCTTTATATCTTATTATGAGAAATTACAGTAATACTTTAGTTTAAGTGCCAGTTCTCACTATTATATAGTGGTGGCTTATTATATGCCTATTATTAAGATATAGACTGTTTATTAGTACTTATAAAGTGCATATTCTGTATGATCGCTAATTATGATGAGCAGTTTAAATGTTTTGAAAGAAACAAACTTTTGTCTGTGATTATTTGATTTTATGATATAATATGTGATTTAACTTTAATGACATTTTTCATTAAAACAGTATGGTACATATTTTTTTACAAATATACATAATTCACATACATAAACAAAAACAAGCAAGCAAAGAGTAAAATGAGATTTGTTCAGTAAAAATTTTATTAATAATAATAATAATAATAATAATAATAATAATAATAATAATTCCTTATATTTTATATAGAGCTTTCTGGACACTCAATTACATTGAGCGGACACATTATTTGGGGTGGGGGTGGTGGGGGGATATCCTCATCCACCACCAGTGTGCAGCATCCACCTTGATGGCGACAGCAGCCATATTGTGCCAGACTGCACACCACACACCAGCTGATTGGTGAAGAAGAGACAGAGTGTTGAAGCCAATTATGGTATTGGGATGGTTAGGAGGCCATGATGGACAGAGGCCAGTTGGCAAATTTGGCCAGGATTCCGGGGTTAAACACTATTGTTTTTTTTTTTCAAAGGACATCCTGGGATTTTTAACGACCAAAGAGAGTCAGGACCTCAATTTAATGTCTCATTTAAAAGATGGCGCTCACTGAGCAGTATAGAGAGTCCCCTTCACTATACTGGGGCATTAGGACTCACACAGCCCGCAGGTCGAGCGCACACCTGCTCGTCTCATTAACACAACTTCCGGCAGCAACCAAGTTTTCCAATGTGGTCTCCCATCCAAGTATTGCTAAGCTTTAGTGGGCAACCATGTGAGAGTTGCAGAGAGCTAGCGGCTAGGTAATAGAGCTAGCTGCCGGCTAATATTACTTCATTGCATCCAGATATTTTATTGTTTATTGATGCATTATTTATTTTTATGGTTTATTAATGTCTATTGTTAGTGTTTTTTATGTGTCATAGTTTCATTAAATATGCACCTATTTGTTTACATTTACAGCACACAAATTTCCACTTGATTTATTTGACATATTAGTCACCTAAACATTTCAGGTTTTATAAAGATAATTTTGAGAATCACATTTTAAATCACACAAAATTCTGGAAATAGCCAGTAAAAAGTAAAATAAAATGTAACATACAGTATAATAAGGCACATTTTGTATGAACAAATCCCTCTGTAAAAACCTGCAGAATACAGATGTGAAGTGAAGTTTGGTGTATGTAAATGTTATAGCGGAGATTTATGGCTCAGTGCAGGAGAAAATAAAATAACATATTGTAAATATATGTATATGTACGTGAATCCATAGATACAAAACAATAAAGTGACACAAATTACACTTGCAAGTATTGCTTACAAGTGTATTTTATAAGACTTCATCAATTGAAGTATTGCTTATGGATGTTTACTTTACATTAGACTGGAAAAAAACACTTAATAAAAAGCCTAAAACCACAAAAGCAAGCTTAAAACTGACATAAAAGCTGTGCTTTTGCTTGGTGTGTCTTGCCTTAAACCAGAAAAGACAGACAAAAAAGTACATTGAATGAGACCATGCAGAGACAATTTCTGGAGACATTTAAATTGGAAAACCTGCTAAAACATCCCAGCAGCGACATACAGGGGGAAATAAATGTACAAATCTGTCGGTGCACATACAATGAAACATAAAATACACATTGTAAGCCACATAAAGAAAAATCAGCGCTGGATAACAAAGCAATGTTAATGAATAGAGATACTTCTATAGAAGCTGATCTGTAGGACAGCCAAGCCATATCTCACAGCTCATAGCAACATGCAAGATTACAGATCAGTGCAGCGTCTCGTGAAAGAAATGCTATACAAGATGCCTGGATGTCCTTGAAGTCTGCCTGTATAGAAAACACACGAGAAATTCAATAAAAAGAAGAGACTGACGCTTCTACGGATGGCTGAAAACATCTGATTGCTTGTATAAGATATCTGTCAGCGCAGGTTTTCTAGGACCACTGCTGCTTTTCACTCACGTTAAATGCATTTCACTACAGGTATTCATCATTATTAAGGTGCTTTGCCTGTGAAATGTTCCTAAACGATTAGACAGATTGAGGTGGGAGCAGAAAGAGTATTTAATATATATATATATTTATATATATATATATATTGATTTGGAAGCATATTCATGGTCAGGTAAACATTTAAGCAATGAACATATAAATGATAAAAGCAAAATGATAAAGCACAAATCTAAAATCTATGTTAAACCAAGCAAAAAGGTATATAGACCGTTTTGAGGGATGTAAACAATAACAATGGTCCTGATGTATTTCCTGTTTTACAGTTTTTATTTCCATAGCTACTGATGGTCCAAAAAGTTCAACATATTGATAAATAATATTATTATAACTGTTATAACATCAAGTTCTGATTGAATCGCCTCTTGTTAAAGTTGTGAAATAGTTTGATAACAAGCAGGAAATGCTCATGGGCCAATGACATGACCACATTAAAATGGTCTATATTTAATTTATTTTAAAATGATAAATAAGTCATTTAACTGGAAAAGCATACAGGTTTTATTAGCATTAGATATACTGTAGGCATTTAGAAATATTGAATGATTCTGCAAGTTATTTACCCATCCTAATGTTTTTATTCACAACTATCTTCCGACATTCAAATTGTATGTTTAACCTTTGTCCTGTAAAATTACAGAAAAGCCCAATAAATGACAGCTTTCTCAGAGAAACTTTCTAGAGAAAGAAATAGCTTAATAAATTCATTAATTCATTTATTCATTAATTTTCCTTCGGCTTAGTCCCTTATTTCTCAGGGGTCGCCACAGTGGAATGAACCACCAACTATTCTATTATATGTTTTACGCAGTGTATCCCCTTCTAGTTGCAACCCAGTACTGGAAAACACCCATACACTCTCGCATTCATACACACACTCATGCACTACGGCCAATTTAGTTTATTCAATTCACTTATAGAACATTTCTTTGGACTGTAAAGGAAGAAAATGCCAACTGACCCAGCTTGGACTCTAACCAGCGACCTTCACTGGAATGTTTTTAAGGACACTATGTTTTTTGTGTGATTATTTTAATGAGATGATGTGATATAACTTTAATGACATTTTTGTTATAACAGTATGTTACTTTTTATAAAAAAAGCATATATGTTTTATTCACTATTTGCATATAGAAGATATACTGTAGGGATTTATGAAGAATGAATGATTCTGTAAGTTATTTACCCATCTTAGCCAAAAACATCTTACCCATGTTTTTTTTCACAACTATCTTCTGACATTCCAATATGTCAGACTTTTGAACTGTAAATTACAGAAAAGCCCAATAAGCGCACAGACACATACAACTTGGGGATGATCTGTTTCATTTAAATTAGCACTTTATGTTTTAATGCAATCACAATCTGTACTCCTGTGCAATATTACTGGAGAAATAGATCACAATCACTCATATAACTCACAAAGGTAAAATTGGTAATGTCATTTTTAGCGTGGCTGTCATAACGACAGTATTGGTTGCTATTATGAGCACCCTGGAGACTGAGATTACACACACACATATATATTTAAATATATATAAATATATATATAAAGCATTGAGCCAAAGAGCCACATGGACCATGGATCTCTTTAAGCGAGAGGTGTATGAGGCTGAAGGAGGGTCATCTCTGCAAGCTGCTCGCCCGAACAAATCCAGTTAAAGCAATGAATGTGACATCCACGCGCCAATTCCATTTCCCACAGCCATATGGTGTGGTGACTCTATAGCCATCTTTCCATCAAACATA
Organism: Danio tinwini; assembly: GCA_903798205.1. NCBI lineage: Eukaryota > Metazoa > Chordata > Actinopteri > Cypriniformes > Danionidae > Danio > Danio tinwini. Next base: position 23,239,931 of record CAIGQZ010007154.1, read on the forward strand.
ATTGACAATAAAACACATAAAAGCCCACACAAAGTGCAGCAAGTTCAGTCTCTTATCAGCTGGTGTTCGCTTCCACTGAAAGTGCTAATTCTGACTTGCCAATCTAAAAATACATCACCATCCACATTTCCCAAGCCTTCGGCCTGTGACATTTTAGTGGCAGAACTTGCCACCGGGACTTCGTCTGGATCGCTCGGCTCGTCTAATCTGACGATAACCTCTTTTGAAAATTCGAGGTGATCCCAACATTGGAAATCACTGAAAGGTCAATAGCACAAAGCTGACAATGCTCATCATGCATTTTATGTCAAGGTCAGTTGAACACACAATATTTGTGTCATTTATGATAGTCAGCAATGGGATTTTGACTAATTCTTGTTAAAAAATTCTTGTTGCGTTTCAGTATTTCAGACCACATGCTGTTTCCTGACGGCTGTTTGCATCCCAATGCACCAAATAGATCATTCCGAATTCAGGCTGATATTGTGCAGTCTGCACAAAGCATAAGTCTATTGGGAAAAGTTTTATAATTGCTTGTCCTGTTATCAAACTCTTGTAGATATCATAGAGAACAAGGTTTTCAATTTAAAAAAAGCAAGGAAAGACTAACTAACCTAGCAGGAAACAATTGGCCATAGATCATCAACATATACATTCTAAAATGCAGGGTACAAATTACAGGGGGGTTTGGAAGGGATTGACCCCCTTAATTAAGGCTTGATCCCCCTGAAGGGACTGAGAAGTTCACGCTGATCTGTATTTTAGATAATAATGCTAATAATTAAATGAATAGATATCCATTTTACCACCCCTATAACAGTTCATACCATTGTTAATGCATAATTGCGCTAATCAGTCTATGCAAGAAAAAAGTCATTCTCAAGTCTGAAACTGGCAGATTCAAAGCTCCCATAGACACTGTAAGACACCATAAGAGTTCACAAGGCTGTTTTCTCATAAAATATGTGTTTGTTTCTACGTATAGCCTAAAAGTAAAGTCAAATTAGACGCACAGTTTGTATAGTTTGACCTAAAATAAGCCGAAATAGTTAATCAGGTCATTAAACAGCCTATCCAACAAAACATTGAAAACGTAAATACATTTATTTATTTATAATTCATTATAGTACATAATTTATTAATAAATTAGATGTTATTTAAATAGACACATAAATTTGTTTCACTAAAGGATGTATTACAAAAACTAACATTACTGAAAAAGTTTGTCAATGTATAATTCGCACACTGCTAAAATGTACAGACACGGTTTATGGCAAAAAAATTTGTTTGGTTGAAGGGTTTACAAAATGTATTTGGAAATATTATTATAATAATTTAAATGTAATTTAAAATTTAAATTACATTTAATATTAGTTTGTTTCATTTGTACTGATGTGTTTATCTCTGTAAAAAATGTTTTTATTATTTATAATTTGGATTTTTTATTAATACAAATTTTTATCAATTACTTAAAGTTTTGTATTGCACAATTAAACTAATTCCCCTCAATTTAAATGTTTTAAAAAACAGATCTTAAAAAATGATTCTGCAGTGGCATCATATATTAGTAAAAGCACTGTCCATGCAGGCATCAAACTGTAAACCCTTTTTTTAAATGGTGAAATCTAAGGCACAAAATATACCAGGCACTGTTCTGAATCCATCACTTAGATGCTGATTTCCATAAAGTCTTATTTAAATGTATGACTCAGTTATCAAATTCACGCTCAATAACAACACGCAGAAAATACTCGATGATACATCTCCTCCAGGGGCCTTTTGCTTCATTAGCAAAGCTGAAAGACTCTATAAGCAAAGCCAACTGCGAGTTTATAAATGGGTCAAGATCATATTTAAACTTTACTCCAAGTCACAGGATGGCAGTGAGATCTCAATTGGGTACAGGGTGTGCAGAGCGACTCTATAAAGTATCTGACATCAACAATTTTGCTCATTATTTTTCAAAGGTGTCTTCATACATGCAGTGCCTATCAATTATGGTATCAAGAGCACATGCCAAACCTTAGAATGTCATTCAGTGCTTAAAAGGTTCAGCCGAGGAATGCCTGACATCTCGGCTAAAGGACTTAATTGAGCAACAGAAGGCTTGACAGGAGAAATGTGCAATGACGTTTTATCGGAGATGGCTGAACGAGACAGACTCAAAACATCTGTAATTCATGCACTTTTCTGAGCTTTTTTGGAAGCCACACATCTAGTACTGTAAAATTTAAACATTCAACATCTTAAAGGGACAGTTCACCCAAAAATAAAAAATCTGTCATTATTTGTTTTAAACTTAAGTTTATTTTTTTTTCTGTTGAACATGAAAGAAGATATTAAGAAGAAAATCTCTAACCTTGACTTGACTAGTTTTTCCTACTACACTGAAAAAAAAGATTCATTGGATTTACAATTTTTATAAGGAAAGTGGTTGCAAACAATTTATATGGGCTGAATTTAAACAAACAAATAAAATTGAGTAACGTTCAACTTAATTTAAGCTCAAATAAATTGGGGGCTAAATTTAAAAAGTGAAAAAAAAATGCTGTAAATCTAATAAATCTTTTTTTTTTTCAGTGTACAGAAGTCAGGTTTTCAGCTTTCTTCGAAATATTTTCTTTGCCTCGTTTCCCTAATGGTACGGATCACCTTTATCAGGCTTGTGTCTCCACTGCCAAACAGTACCAGTGGTACCCTTTTATTGGGCGTGGTATGACAGAAAGTTGCAGTCGACATCATCTTCGCTTGAGGAAATGTCAGAGTATGTTAATATCTAACCTTTCTACGAACATGATTTGATTATAGCTGCAGATCAATTATAATGCAAAATAGTAGGCTACTGTACATCTGCAATTATGTAAAATAAAAAACATAAAACCAACATATAATATAGCCTATATACATTTCCGGAGATCATTAATTAGTTAGTCAGAAGTATGTATGGCTGCATTTTGTCTTTAAAATGAACGCTAGGGTGTGGTATGACACCATTGCTTTCCTCGCTTACCAGCTGACCGCTTACCGCTATCTGGATGGCTTTTCCGCTGTTACCAGTCTGTCCAACAGCTCGACACATGTGTCGGCTGACTTAAGACACAGAGCGAAGTTAACCGCAACAACATAAGAAAAAAAAACCCTGAAGTTCCAGAAAGCAGGTAAAAATAAATAAATGAAATAAAAAAATGTAAATAAAACAAAATAAACAAGTAAATAACAGGGTGAGAATGGGGTAAAATCTGAAAATGTGGTAAAAATCAGGTTGCTGTAAGGATGGGTTTATGGAATAGGGTGGGCGGGTCAATCTGTGCTTTTTAAAACAATATTGGTTGGGTTTAGGAAAGGGGGAAGTTGGGTGGGATCGGTCAGTTAGTCAGTCAGTCAACATCGGTCTCTAGTGGATTAACAGGAGAACAGCAGTCATGAATGGCACTTGTGAGAGAAATTCCAGATCTGAAAAGTTAAACAGTGACTTCTAGTACATTCGCGAAAACAAAAACTGCAAAAAAAAAGAAACGTAGCTCCTGGGACGTATTTTGCTCTCTCCAGAAACGTATACAGGGGTACATAGTCAGAATGAGTGTGGGTTGCATAAAACATATATGCACACATACAGAGACTTGCAAATAAACCCCCCCCCCAAAACATACATTTAGGACTTATTTGGGCTCATAAAGGATACGAAACATATACAGTCAGTACAAACCTCTTATCTTTATTTCTTCACCACCACATGTAACGTTACCATCTTGTTAAAAAGTAATTCCATCATTCCAAATCCATAATAGTCCAAAAGGTGATGATTATGAAAGAATCATTAGCTCCTTTGTTTTTTTTCGGCTTCTCTTTTGTTTTTTGCACTTCACTCTGGCATCCATATCTGAAAAGACGTCATAAGCACTTCAATAATCATGACAATAATAATGAGCACGTTATTATCATGAGCTCAAGTTCGTTATTTTAAATAAAGACGCACGGCAAGTACAGAAAATAGAGCTCTCTAGAGAAAGTGAAACCACTATTGCTTTTAGATGGCCTCATAAACAACAACAGCCCACACAGCAGATTCTGTTCTTCTGCTAAGCTTTGTGGCTATTCATCAAGACGACAACAATGGCTCACTATTATATGCATATATTATTATGGTGTAATGTCTCGGCTGTGTATTTAAAAACACTGCTTGCTTTATTTTCATTCTCCTGGTTTGTGCACGCACAAGTGACATTTCTCTTTAAATCAGTAGCGTTCAGCTGCACATCTACAGTAGCTTCGTCTTTTGGTACCCTTTTTGTTGTGCTAGTTACCCTTTGGAAAGGGTACCCAAAAAGTGGTATTAAAACGGCCATAAAAGCGTACCAAACTGTACCATACCGTACCATACCATACCGTACCACTCAGCGGAAAAGGGCCATTAGTGTTCAACAGAACAGAAACCTTACACAGGTTTGAAACCAGTAAATAGTGAGTGAATTTAGATTTTTGGTTGAACTATCCCTTTAACATCTAAAAAAGAAATCTAAGGTTTCCAACGCGTGCTTTTCCCAGCTCGACTTTCAACGCATGCTTTCCCAAACGGAAGTTGCGAAACCACATGCCCCAGATTTCTCCAAAGTTCATCACGCTTGAAGTCCAGTACACAGCCCCTCTGGCCATCCAGTCCTGCAGCCTGAATTGGTTATTGGATACATCACACCATTAAAGGAGATTAACCAGGATTAGTGGAAACCCTTGGAGACACTCATTAAAAGAGGCTAAGTGTAAATGCTGGAGGGTAGAAGATGTGCTGTAGCTGGATTACGTTCAGATTTATCAAACTTCTGTTAAAAGGCAGCCTGAAAATATGCTCCAGTGAGATGTTATGAATTTATGCAGAAACTTCCAGTCTCGCTCAAAAATGTATAAGAGATGTAAACGCACAGAAGTGATTTCTTAAGGTGAAGGATCGCCATTTGTACCTGATGGTAATTAACTCATGTAAGGAATCTAGAAAAATTTCATTAACATCCTATCTTCACATCTCTAAGTCTGTACAATATTCAAAAGGCAGAAAGACTCAAAGTCTTAAGCTTCAATAATCATATTAACATCTAACAAGATATTCCCTTTGAGAAGTTCTGAAGCTTTACCTGCAGCCATTTTATAGAAAGAATATTGAATTTTGAAACCATTTTCATGGAAAACGAATCAAACTCAATTTTGTCTCTCTCATTCAATGCGCATTTTCATGTCAAGGAAGGCTGTTGTACTAAACTGTGAGTCTAATTTGCAAGGACGTTTTTCAAGGAACCACTCAAAACGGAGACCTCTGAGGGTCAAGCAACCAATCATCTATTCAAGAGGAAAAGAAAAGAATAATTACACTTAGTGACCGTTTCTGTGTCCATAAAGCTCAAGACCTATTCACGCACCTGCCAAAAAGAGGAACCAGCAGGTTTCCAGGGACATTAAATACTTAAATCTGCTTTTAAGTGATATCACTAGACTCTTCCAAAGTTTACTGTGCTTTTTACGATAGTAAAAAATAGATTTACTCGGAAATAAAGTGGACTAATCAAATAAGCATATTAAAAAGAACTAGCCAGACCAACATTTTGTTAAACTCCAAAATTGGCCTGTACTTTTACACAATTAGCTGTGCCTTCCAGATGATTTGACACTATTGAAAACAGCTTTTATTCTTTTTCATGCAAATCATTCTCGGTTCCGTACATTTTTCACTCTACACTACACTCTAAAAAATGTCAGGTCCGTGAACCCAACTTTGGGACAAATATGGACAAAGTCAACTGTTGCAACACAGGGCCATTGGTAATATGCTTGACAGGAGTTTCTAGTTGTGCAGTAAATGAACGCTACCTAATAGGCCAATATCCCAATGCCAATTCTACACCTTAGCCCTTTCCCTTACCCATTGTCCCAATTATCTTTAGCTTGAAGGTGTAGGGCTAAGGGGAAGTACTAAATATCCTTTCAAACAAAGATTTTTCAGGAGCACACTCGAAACCAAGGGGTAAGAAAATTTCCAAGAATACACCATCTACAACAGCAGAATTGCTGCAAACGGAAGTCAGGAGATGCACAAATGAGTATTTTTTGTCATTATTATGAATTTTTACAACAAACAAGCACATGTTTTAATATATTCATAACGGCGTTCGTGTTTTACCGTCATGCTTTTATAAAAAAACGCTAAAATAAAAACCGATAAATTTTGCTATCTATAATCTATAATAATAACTCCTGTAGTCCCACAACATTCTGACACTCAATGACTCTCGAACACCCTGTCAGAAAAGTCTAGTGGCTGGTAATGAGCTTTTTACAGTGTCTGCTATGATGTTAATGTTGCTTTTGGTGTGTTTACATAGAAAAATAAGGCCACTGTGTAAATGCACAGTATAGTTACAATCTTATTGCCAAATTAGATTGTTATGATAATATGATATATGAATTCAGTGATTTACTGAAGATAAATACCAAAAAATAACACAACTGGAATAACTACAACAGGTCTCTTATGAAGCAAAAGATCGCAATGACATATGATGATGTATGCAGGTGTTGAAGTGGTGTCCCATTTCTTGCAGGTAAATTTTAAAGCCCTTCCCCTTCACGCTCTGTTTCAAGGGCCAAGGGGAAGGGGTACAAAAATAGAATTGGGATTGGGCCTTTTTTTCATAAACAACTTTTCTTATGTGGTCACTCTGCTTGCTTGCTCAGGTTTGAGTCTGGTTAAGCATGGATCTGGTTTGTGTCGAGCTGTTGATGAGCCTGTGTGACTTTATTCTGCTATAACAAGCACCTGGATGTACTTTATTCTTACTTCATACAACTTTAAGCTCTTTTGTTGAATCATGTTTAATGCGACTGATAACTAAGTGCTTCATACTCAAGCTACGTCTACACTGACCAATACATACACTTGATTAGGTACACCTGTGCAACTGCTTGTAACGCAAATTTCTATTCAGACAATCACATGGCGGAAACATGGTCAAGACGATCTGCTGCAGTTCAAACTGAGCATCAGAATGGGGAAGAAAGGTGAATTAATTGAATGGTTGTCAGTGCCAGACGGGCTGGTCTGAGTATTTCAGAAATTGCTGATCTAATGGGAATTTTACGCACAACCATCTCTAGGGTTTACAGAGAATGGTCAGAAAAAGAGAAAATATCCAGTGAGTGGCAGTTCTGTGGGCACAAATGCCTTGTTGATGCCAGAGGTCAGAGGAGAATGGCCAGACTGGTTCAAGCTGATAGAAAGGCAACAGTAACTCAAATAACCACTCGTTACAACTGAGATGCACAGAAGAGCATCTCTGAATGCACAACATGTCCAACCTTGAGGCGGATGGGCTACAGCAGCAGAAAACCACACCGGGTACCACTCCTGTTAGCTAAGATCAGGAAATTGAGGCTTTAATTTGCACAGACTCACCAAAATTGCACAATAGAAGATTGGAAAAATGTTGCCTGGTCTGATGAGTCTCGATTTCTATTGCAACATTCGGATGGTAGGGTCAGAATTTGGCGTCAACAAAGTGAATCCATCCTGCCTTGTATCAATGGTTCAGGCTGGTGTTGGTGGTGTAATGGTGTGGGGAATATTTTCTTTGCACACTTTGGGCCAATTAGTACCAATTGAGCATTGTGTCAATGCCACAGCCTACCTGAGTATTGTTGCTGACCATGTCCATCCCTTTATGACCACAGTGTACCCATCTTCTGATGGGTAATTCCAGCAGGATAATGCACCATGTCATAAAGCACGAATTATCTCAGACTGGTTTCTTGAACATAACAAGTTTACTGTACTCAAATGGCCTCCACAGTCACCAGGTCTCAATCCAATAAAGCACCTTTGGGATGTGGTGAAATGGAAGATTCACATCATGGATGTGTAGCTGACAAAACTGCAGCAACTGCGTAATGCTACAGTATCATGTCAATATGGACCAAAATCTCCAGTACCTTGTTGAATCTATGCCACAAAGGATTAAGGCAGTTCTGAAGGCAAAAGGGGTCCAAACCAGTACTAGTAAGGTGCACCTAATAAAGTGGCCAGTGAGTGTATTCAATTACTGTATATATCAAAGATACCAATAAGTTGTTTTGTAGTATTTATTTGGTATTTTGGAAGGAACTGCACAAAAATAACTCTTTAATTGTAGATAATATGTCCCTGAAAATGTCATTAGTGTGAAAAGAAATGAAGTCAAACGGCCCCCCTAGCATTAATTTTACCTCGAAACTACAGTCAAATGTAAAGTGCGGTTTCACAAAAAATGTAGGCCAAAGCAAGTATTTCCAATAAGCTTGTGTTGCTTTCTCCAAAGTGCTATACCCTGATGTTAACTTGCGCTTATTTAAGCAATGTATGGAGAAGAAAATAAATCAACATATCTATCTGAGTAACAGCACCCAAGACAGCAGCAGAAACACATGACTGGGATGTCTTTGCACTGACAAAGATAAAGGAGCTGAGCCCAAAGTAACACAATTATCTTCTTTTCTTTTCACCTTTTACGGCTGCCATTAAGGAAGAATTAATTGACACATTATCTTCCCATTAAGTGGTGATTTTCCTATCAGATACAGCCACCAGTGATAACAGGATAGCAACACACACTCACTCTTTCTCCTTCAAGACTGCACACCATAGCTGAGGTAAATGTTTTTTCTGCACTGATGAAATGTGCTACTCCTAAATCACTTTATGATTGGACTGCAGATGGCCAATTTACTCAAAATTACACATTTTATACTGCCTGGTCATAATTGCATACACTTCGCCCACAGAAATCAAATGTGAGCCACTCCGGTCAGTCAAGCCACAGGTGGGTCAGTCTTATTATGCACTGCAATTATTAAGATTTCATCATGTACAGTATGACAATTCATTACAATTCTGACTTATAAAGATGAAGCCCCCCAAAAATATACAAAATTTAAATATACTGGATTTTAGAAATGGAAATTCAATTAGTTACATAGTCAGAATCACTACTGAATTCATACTGTATGGGTTCACAGTAGAGTTTAGATTCTCTGCCCGAGCCCAGATCTGACCCAACCCGACCTGTGGGCCAATATTTCCTGCCACTATTTTTGGGCTGGGCCATGATAAGGCATTTGTGTGTGTGTGTGTTTTTGTCATTACTTAATTAGACTAATTGGGTGGAAGGGGTGCCATAATTAGAAATATTATATGAATATTTTAGCAAAGTCGGCCTAAGCAAGACGTATGAGTTGCACAATTTGCAAAGCGTGTCATGCACAGCAACGTTCTGGCATCTGCAACAGCATCTCCTCCTCTGGCACACATTCACACCAAATCACAATAAATCAGTGGTCCCCAACCTGTTTATCACCGCGCCCCAGTCAACACTTGACAATTTTACTTGTGGGGGGGTAGGGGGGAATGGCTGTGGATACTAGAAGACCCTTGAAGTAAAAGCACTGCAGTGTTTTTCTGAGATAATTAATCTATACATTAAATGTAATGTAAAATTTAAAATATGTAATGCTAAATGTAAAATATGAGGCTGATCTGTCTACTTTGTCGACTCGCAGTGCGCTTGAGGCAATCTAAAGATGGTTGTAACTGGGTGCGCCTGGAAGGCACGAGCGTGTCATGCTGCTTGCGTGCGCCGTCGCACGTGTCTCCATTGAAAATAATGAACTTGCACATGGAAAAGAGGCAATTTGTGCACAGCCAACATCATTTGCGGTCTCCAGCAGTTGATCTTTTTCTTGCACAGACATGGTGGACTCAACTGATATGTTGACAAATGAGTTGCAGATCCATTCCTTGGCTGTTCACGGGTCCTTCACTGGGCCTTTTCCTCTTTGCAAAGAAACTTTCCAAAGACATCTGGTTCTTACTCATTTTGCAAGCTTGTAGATTAAATTTGGATGCTCAAGTGACCGAGATGTAAGCGAGAGAATATGGTCATTTTTCAAACAAAAAAAAATTCAAAATAAAAGATCATTCAATTTAGATAATAAATAAAACAGAAATAATTATTGATTTCTTGTGTAGCCTGGTACTAATTGATCTATGGACCGATACCGGTTTGCAGTGCGAGGGTTGAGAACCACTGTTGTAAATGACACTGAGCACTTTCTATATCTTGATATGTTTCTCTGCTTGTGGAAAAGCAGTGCTTTTGTACGTGAGAAACAAAAGTACTATGCAGATTTGGGTAATTTAGTACTCCAAAACATTTACTAACATTATAAATAAATAAAATTTAATACTAAATACCAACATTATTGAAATGCAGTAGTTTACCATAAAATATCTATGAATTTCTTATACGGTTTCTATCATTTTTTTGACAGTGAAATTCTGGCAACCTGCCATTTTTTACAATAAATTTTATAATGTATATTTTGACATTTATTTTCACAAACGTTATTTAAAAATTTGACACTTTAGTTAAATCTAATATGCTGTGTAATGTATGTAAAACAACATTTATAAATGCACGTTAATGCAGACACCACAATGAAACCCTCAATCTTGTCTTTATAAGGCACCTATTATGCAAAAATCATATTTATAAAAGGTTTAAACAGTTGTGTGGGAACAGTGTGTGAATATAACCAGCCTCTATTGGTAAAAATTTATTAATTAATTATTTAATAACCACACTTCATAAAAACAGTCTGCAGAAACACTTTGATTGACATTCTTCCATAGTACATGTCATCAGAGGGGGAAAGCCCCACCTATTAGTGATGATCTCTCCCTCATTAGCATAAACTGCCCTGAGTGAGAAGCACCCATCTGCCATTAGAGTTTTCACACTCTACCTGGTCAAGATAATGTCAATGACAATAAGAGGTATTATACTGTAAATGTGGAGGATGCACAAATAAACACTGTAGTCATTGACATTTTCAGTTTATCA